>JACEEZ010013441.1:40000-55000 GCA_016584305.1 Chionoecetes opilio | reverse complement strand
CAGTGGCAAGAACTTTACTGTTTGAGTACAAACCACTTGTTTCAACTCTGCGAAGCTATATCCTGTGGGTGAAAGGAAGAAGTTCCGCCAACTTTTCGGTGTGCCAGCATGGATCTCGGCACCAGGGGAATCGAAAATCATATACTGGGTAAGTAAAATTAGAAAGATTGTATATTAGGTAAGAGTAGAAGGAACTAATGTATTAGGGGTTATTAGTATTAAGCTGTGGACAAAACACTAAGGTCTGTGTCAGGACAGGAACTACCTCGTGTAGGTCTCACGGCCTCTTGTAGCTTCCTTATTTTCTATGTAATGAATGCGGATACATTTTCTATGTAATGAATAGTCAAATGCATGTTTGAAATAGCGGTAAATATGCAGTTTCAACTAATACTCCCTCAATACTCTCCTGACACAGCACCCCCAGACCCCCCTGCAAGTAAACTATCCTAACCTGGGCTTTGATTACGTACCCTAACTTCATTGGGGGGGGGAGACCCCCACATGTGATATTTTTTCATTTCCGACATCTGTTGTATGGGTTAGAAATACTCCTTATGATAAGAACGAAACATTCAGCTAGGATACTTAAGCCGTGTTTTTGTCGTCCAAGCACCGTCTTGGATACGAAGACCGTTTTTTGTCGCGATTTGTCGATTTGCTACGACAAAAACACAACAAGCTTGGTAGGAGCCGAAATAATAATCAACGCAAAACATTGCAAACAATATCACAAAGTAGTATAACACATATTTCAGCAAGTGTTATCACTTTGATGTGAATACTGAAGGCATATTATGAAGGTTATGATAACAATAACAACACGGCGCCGAAAGGGTGGGTAGCCAGTCGTCACAAGCACCGAAAATGTAGCCAGGGTAGGGCCTGTGCTGCTCTTGCCTACATATTTACCTTATGTGTTATGTGTGGTGACGATGAGTGTAAATATACATCCAGTCCAGTCTCTTCAGATATATTATATATGATGAACAACATCCCGCATCAGCCGAAAACGTCTGAGTTAATTTAATGCCACAAATTCACCTCTCTTGATATAATTATGTGGTGACCATGAGTGTCATTATTCTTACTGTCTTCCTGCCTGATATGGTGTGTGTGCGACTGAAGGCATGCACATTTCTCTATTGTTCACGTTGTACAAGGAACTGTGACTATTTTTTTCTGGTGAGTTTTGATGTGTTTTGAATTAATCTGCTACCGTTTCTGTGGCAATAACTTTTTTTTTTTGGAGGGGGGGTAAAGGTTAGGTTAGGTTAGGTATAGCTTATGTTAGGTAAAGGTTAGGTTATGTTAGGTAAGGGTGAGGTTAGGTATAGGTTCGGTTATGTTGAATATTGTTTTGCAATCATTTTCTGTCGCAAACTACTTAAACAAAGTGATTTGCGACATAAACGGTTAGAAGATTGATTCAAAACGCCTCGAAAACTCATCAGAAAAAAAAAGTTGCGTCCACCAAAGTGAATTCGGTGTCAAACTAGAAATTTTGCAAAGTTTTGAGGATAATGGAGAATAAGGTAATATTTTTTTGGGTATATGCAGAGTAGGAGCCACTTGTAAGAAACACTATGTAAAGATACATTAGCATATTCCATTAAAAAAGATAAGTGAGTATTAAAGAGTATTAAAGATTACGTGTATGATTCCATTAAGCACTATCATTATAAAGCTAATAACCCAAAGGAAAGTAAACCTAACCTGGACTCCCAACAGCGTTAACTAACCAATTTATTTGACCTAATTCCTACTAACCAGAGTAAGGTTTTTCAAAAACTAATAAATTGCGATACAAATGCTACAGAGTAGACTGCAACATATTAATTTGATCATGAATAAGAATGTAAAGCTCAAAATATTTTAAGTGATTATGGGCAAATGCTCCAATAAACTCAATTTATTTTTCATGGTAGAATGGACGAGGACTGCGCGGTCTTTTTTTGAGACACTGACTAGTTTTTCCTTGCCTAAAATTAGTTTTTTTCTTCAAATGCAGGTATTTTTATTTTCTGGAAACCAAATACATTTTTTTTTTCATCATCACCAAATCCTAAGGTCGCCATTTCCATTGATAACAATGTACGTCCATCAGAAAAAGCACTAAAACTTTGCCAGGAAATAATAGTCAGTGTCTCATTAACAAGATAAGTGACAAAATTGTACGAAAACAAGTGCGCCCCGCCCCGCCCTGCATTCGCCAGCCCACCCGCCAGCTGCCGAGTGGTCCATTTGCCTAGCCCTGCTGCCTGCTGGGATGATTATTACCCGAACCGAACCTAACCGAACCTCATAACCTAACCTCCTAAAGGGATGGGGGGCCTCTGAAAGGGGAGTGTGTCTGTATGCGTATTAACCAACTTTATTATTTCTACAATATGTATATAAGTTTTGAATGTTACGCGGAAGTGGATTAACAATGTACAATATACTGAGCAAAAAATAAAATAGAAAACGTAAGTGGTAACGGCGGTAGCGACCGCGCAGTTCTCGTCCATAATAACCTTACTTTTCTCCGAGTATTGGAAAAGTGTAGCAATACACATAACAGACAGCGGCTTCTCATCAGTTATAACACCATATCTCTTCATCTATCTGTTATATGCCGTTACTTCTTCTACAACTATTTGTCATTACTACTTTTACACATTATATTGTTTTGCATGTCAAGTGAGCCTTTCTTAAACTCAGCCACTCGACAGATTCTTCTCTAATGTCCTCTCTTTTCTGTTGTTTCCACGAGATCATCTCCTCCAAGACTGCCTCCGAGGTGTCTTCGGAACGCTTGGATTGGTAGTCTTGATGGTCATGATGATGGGCATGGTTTTCCCCGCATCTGTACGGCATCACAAAAAAGCCACGCGGCGCCGAAACTCCCGTTTTCTAATGTTTGTTCTCTAATCCCGTGTTCGTATCAAGACCGCGCTCAAAAACAGAAAATCTTGGATTAGGATTCGTAATCCATGACGGTGCTTGGACGACAAAAACACGGCTTTAATTAAAACTACCGATCGTGTATTGGTTTAAAGTCTAGGTTTTATTTTACACTAGGACCAGAAGGGGTGCAGTCAGTTCTTATACAAGTTATTTCGTACACAAGTAGATTCGTACACAACAAAAGTTGTTTCGTATACGAAACCATAGTCGTTTTGTACACTCAGCTCAGAGTTAAAAGTTGTTTCGTACATGCCAAACCTTCTTCGTTGTTGTGTTGCTACATATTGGCATAAAGCATGCAGTGATACGGTCTGGTCGTCTGAGCCATGTTCAAGGGACAACAAATGCTGGGACTGCTAATCTGTAGATGCTGCCTCTGCTGGGCTCTCAAGCTGAATCATGGAGCTTGTGGTTTTAGAAAAAAATAGAAATACACTACATGGATAAATAATTTGTATAATTTAGTACGAGAGAAAGAGAGAGAAAGCATTGTAATGCACATACGTATATGAAATTGTTATGTAATGGCGTTTTTTCTACATAACATCTTAAAGATGCAAAAATAAGCACCACTGAAGATCCAAAAATGTGACTCTTTGATAAGTAAAATGCCCAGAGCAACAATATTTAGGCACCAGAAATCGGAATGATGCAATTCTTTTGCTCAGTTTGTAATTGTTTCAGTATGTTTCGACGCCTAAAGTCTGTACCAGATTAATATAATATGCTTTATACATTGATACAAAAAGCTCTCATAAGACTGCTATGCTTTTGAATTAGGAGTCAAACTTGACTACTAGAGTTATGAAAAGACATCAGGTATGTACGAAACAACTAACAAAACCTGGGTACGAAACAACTTGTGAACGAAACACCCTGTAACCGACCAGAATTCCCTACACAATTGGTAGTATGGTTTCTGTTTACCTCATTGGATTCTAGGAAACTCGCAAATCATTACTTTTGGAGATAATGACATGTTGTTTATAGGGAGGAGAGAGACAAGTGTTTACATGCGCCTCACTCTTCTTCCTCTTGTAACCTCCATCGCCTCTGTTCTTCCCTTGCCGCGGACACTTTTTAATGAGGATTTGGCTTTAGTTAGGAGGTTTAAACGTGGGGTTAGGCTAGGTTAGTGAGTCTATAGGTGGGGTTAGGTTAGTTAATTTTCATATAGGTAAAATTGCAGTTTAAAGCATTTGTCTTAGCTTTTTTATCTCTTTCCCAATCCCCAACATGGGGACCTTGTGGGAAAGCGGGGTTTTAGGGTGGGTAAATAAAAATTGACGGAAATATGGGCTTCTCGGAAGTTACGGATATAACCCTAGAAATTTTGGGAAAATACCATAGATATTAGGAAATCTCCCTAGAAGTTAAAGTAATATCCCTAGAATCAGGGATACTTCTCTACAATGAAGGGGATGATTCCTAAGTTAAGGTAAATTTCGCTAAATTTCAATAAAATTTCTCTATGTAGGGATACACTGAAATTGCGTAATAAATTACCTGAATTGGGGTACCTAACCTGGGGAACTAACAAGGGCCGAATGACCAAGTCAGTGTCCCGAATCAGCTATGGCTAAATGAAATACGGTTAACAAGCTTACACCGCCAGAGAAGAATATAATATATTCATCCAAAAACATGCTACAGTCACTTTTTTTTTTCTTTTTTTATACACATTTGTGCCTATAGCGCCTGTAGGCAGTGGTGACCCAGGGCTCGGATGGTAGGCTCTGGAGGTTCACTTGAGGGCTCTGATGGTTGGTCCTCGCCCGTGGTGGCGCAGGCAGGATTCTTATAGTGACGCCTGTGATTAGAGGCTCATGCCGCCCCCCTGTGTCCTCCGATGCACTCGCAATCGAAGGTAGAGTTGATGGGCAGGGCATGTGGGTGTTCTTAGGCCACTCGACGGTGCAGAAAGGTTTTGGTTTTCTTCGGGGATCGAACTCGGGTCACCGAGAACGCCAGTCGGAGACGCTAACCAAACGCTACCGTCTCCCGAAACTTGCATGAATATTTTTTGAGTTGCATTATGTTTGGCAAGGGTAGACTAAATATACTAACCATGAAGTGTATAATATGTAACCATGAAAGTATACAGAAAGTAAAAAAGAATTATTGATATTGTCATTCCCCATCGAGTGTTAATTAGAAGGAGAAAGGAGCTAAAGACATGGGCAGCCACGTATGCTAGCGGCCGCGACAAAGTGACGATCAGCTAGAGGAGATACGGTAATGGCTATAGATACGGCAAGTGTTTATGTCAGTGGCACGACACTACTATTCACACAACAACACAAACTATACACTCGGGGTACGTACACAATGGTATAATGATAAATAAACCACAATTAGGCAGGGGTTTGGCCTAGGGAAAACTACGTAGAATAGTGTTACTGTTGAGCTTGAACTTCAATATTCACGCTTGTACAAATGTTATCTTCATTTGCCTCACCATCTAGCCACAGGTGGAGACAACACTGAGCACATAATTCTTGCTAATTCTAAATATTAAAGCTCATAAAACAATGCTTGGTAAAGCTGACATCTCTGTTTTTTTTATTTTTTTATTCGTCAGCACCATGGTACATCTTTACAGCCTACATTGCATTACTACACCATCTAACCTTAATATATCCTCTTCATGCATTATCAAAGGCGTTCATTGTGTGCTAAACTCTTCAAATAGGCCATGGAGAGTGTCAGGTCAACACTGAGTCGAGGTGATCACGAAATCTCTCATATTTTTGGTATTTTCTACCACAAATTTACAAATGCAATACTTACACTGCATCAAGCCAACATTGTTTTACCTTTTTATATCCTCCTCATACAATATAAGAGGAAAAGGAAAGATGAGAGTGCACTGTGTTTGACATGAGTCGAGGTGATCACGTTACGTTCTCTCTCATAATTTAGGATTTGTTTCCACAACTCTACATCTTTAATACCTATATATAATTCACACTACATCGTCTTACCTTGATATACCCTCCTTTAAATCCTCCTCGTACAATATAAGAAGCGATCTTCGTGTGTATGACTCTAAAGAGGGCAGATGAAAGTGAACTGTGTCGACATGAGTCGAGGTGATCATGTCATATCTCATATTTTAGGATTTTTTACCACTATTCTATATCTTTAGTACCTATATAACATTCACACTACATCGTCTTACCTTGTTATATCCTCCTCACTCATTGTCAAGGACGCTCTTGGTGTGTATAGGGGTGAAATACGAGGATGAGAGCCGCCGCCTTACAGGTGCGCCGCCATGTTGATCTGATATCGTCTGCTGTAACCCTGCTATGAACTGAGATCAAGCGGATTGTTGGATTTGCGTGAACTGGTTCATTGATCTACGTGATGGGTAAATAGAACTCAGGCGCGGGAACCGGTGTCGTGTGGGCAAGTGTCTGTTTATGAGGGAATGTCTGTTTACTAAGCAAAGGCAAGGAAAACGGGAGTTGAGGGGAGTAATTACTAATTTTGACAGGATTTTCTTGAAAATAACCTCATTGTGATTCCCACACAAAGTTACTATAATTAACGTAAACCTAAACCTAACCTTACTTAACCTAACCTAACTTAACGTTTTTCTAACCTTACCTAACCTAGCGGTCTGCCGAAAAGGGAGAGCGCGTGGAGAATGTGCCGCCTGGACATGCCTTTGTTGATCAAGTCAAAATTAGTAATTACTCCCCTCAACTCCCGTTTTCTGTGCCTTTTGTTAGTAAACAGACATTCCCTCATAAACAGACACTTGCCCACACGACACCGGGCGGGTCCAAGCCGAGCCGAGCCCGGCAGCCTATTGGCGTGGCCACCGAGAGAGAAGGCCTGATGGTTCGCACGTGACGTCACACCATCTAGATCTCACCGCTCCGCTCCCCGTACAAGTTTACCTACCTAATATAATGTTTATCAGTATAAAAGATATACTGTTATCTTTGTAAATGTTTGTTCTATAATATTATGAAATAAAAAACCGTAAAACACTCAAAAGAAATGCCATTATGAGACTTTCAAGAAATATGCATTAACTTAAACTCTTCACCATTTAATATTTTGCGTAAAAACTTTTTACATGGAGAATATCAATAGAAGCGGATTTTCATGAGCTTTCCATTGATATATTTCGTTTAGCGATAAATGAATTAGCAGCATGCATAAATTAGCGTTAATTAAATATAAAAAATCATGAAATCGGGTAATTTCCTACCTAATATATGTTTATCAGTATGAAATATATACTGTTATCTTCGGAAATGTTTGTTCTATAATATTATCAAATAAAAAACCGTAAACACACTAAAGAAATGCCATTATGAGACTTTCAAGAAATATACATGAACATGAAATATACATACTCTTCGCCATTTAATATTTTGCGAAAAAACTTTTTACATGGAGAATATCAATAGAAGCGGAATTTAATTAGCTTTTCATTGATATATTTCCTTTTCTGATAAATGAATTAGAACTATGCATAAATTAGCGTTAACTGAATAAATAACATCATGAAAGCGGGTAATTTTTCCAGATTGATGAGGTTATTTATTTAGTAAACGCTAATCTATGCATGGTTCTAATTCATTTATCAGAAAACAAAATATATCAATGGAAAGCTAATGAAATTCCACTTTTATTAATATTCTCCATGTAAAAAGTTTTTCCGCAAAATATTAAATGGCGAAGAGTTTAAGTTCATGAATATTTCTTGAAAGTCTCATAATGGCATTTCTTTAGTGTGTTTTACGGTTTTGTATTTGATAATATTATAGAACAAACATTTCCGAAGATAACAGTATATATTTCATACTGATAAACATATATTAGGTAGGAAATTACCCGATTTCATGATTTTTTATATTTAGTTAACGCTAATTTATGCATGCTGCTAATTCATTTATCACTAAACGAAATATATCAATGGCGAGCTCATGAAAATCCGCTTCTATTGATATCCTCCATGTAAAAAGTTTTCCCGCAAAATATTAAATGGTGAAGAGTTTAAGTTAATGCATATTTCTTGAAAGTCTCATAATGGCATTTCATTTGTGTGTTTTACGGTTTTTTATTTGATAATATTATAGAACAAATATTTAAGAAGATAACAGTATATCTTTTATACTGATAAACATTATATTAGATAGGTAAACTTGTACGGGGAGCGGAACGGGTGGGATCTAAATAGTGTGACGTCACGGGCGAACCATCAGGCCTTCTCTCACGGTGGCCTCGCTATTGGTGCCTGCCTCTTGAACGTGGCACATAACCTGCTGATCATCGCATAACACCTGCCATCATCGCCTATAAGATAAGATAAGATACTTTGATCCTATCTAGACACTTAGCAAGTACCAACGACAAGGTTCATCATCGCCTGGTAGCCCCTATGTTGCCACCCATGTTAAATATTTATGCCCGGCAGCCTAGTGCTGCCTCCTGAACTTTGCACAACACCTGCCGTCGACGCATCTCTTCTCTTACGGGCTCCTTGCTAGCCCGTGTGTCCCCTTAAAGTAATCGTCCAGACTATTTCATCATTCCTGATTTAATGCAGTCAAAATATAGCCATGATCGAGTATATCAACAATATGTTGTCACATTTTGCATCCAATCACCCGTTTTTAAATGATCCGCATTCAAATTCTGTAAATTTCCCGTGCTCTCAAAACACAACTGTTTATCAGCAGACGACGCACCATGGGTCGGCGACGTCACAACAGGGAGCCTCCCAGCACCGCCTGATATATATGCGCGGAGACTCTGAGAAAAATGTAGTACTTGGGGAATTTTGGGTGTTTCTGATATATTTTTTGTGCGATGTGGCATGTACTTGCATCCTGTGTGGGTGCAGCGTGGGGGCTGTGCCTTTACCGAGAGCTTAGCACCCATTTGCAAACTGTGGGGCGACGATATATATGTGCAGATGTGTGCAGCGGCGGCAAGCGGCGGGGAGCGGCGGGTAGTAGCAAGGCCACCGAGATGAGAGGGCTGCAGTACCCTGGCTACTACCAGCCGCGCCCCGTCGCTCCAAAGGTCTGCACACATATATCGTCGCCGTGTGGGTTGGGAATGGGTGCTAAGCTCTCGGGAATGGCACGGCTTTCTTGCCGTGCCCATGCAGGATGCAAGTATGTGCCGTGTCGCACAAAAAATATACCAGAAGCACCCAAAATTCCCCAAGTACTACATTTTTCTCAGTCTCCGTGTGTCTGTGTCGGGCGGGGCTGGGAGGCTTACCTCTTGTGTCGTCGCCAGCAAGTTTCGCGCCACGGCTGGAATGTGGCTGTTGTTTTTCCCGCGCTTTTTACAAAAGTCATGTTTTTAGGGAAATAAGGCGTGAAAATGAATACTTTTTTGTGGATTAGGTATATTGAATGAACATTCAACATAATTATGCAAAGAAAAAATGGGTCTGGACGATTACTTTAAATAAGCCCTCTTCACACATTCCATAATCGAACCACGATAGCGCGCCACCAATGCAATCAATGCACAGCGCCATCATTGTCCTGATTCGCCATCATGTCCATCGTGACCGATCGTGATGCACTCGGCCAAGACCACGAAAAGTTAGTGCACGCACTAAAAAATCGGGAAGCTCCCCGATTTTTGTACCTAACGCAACGCCATCATAAGTCAATCGTAAAGCTATCGTTATCTATGTAGCAGCTACGTGACACTATCGTGATCGTCGTATGTCTATCTTGACAAGGTGTCATGAGAAAAACCGTTACATTGTGTCACGATACCCCTGCATAATGCGTCACGATAAACGCAAGCATGAGTCATGATAGAGCTAATAATGTGCCACGATTGTCCTTGGAAGGCGTCACGATAACCCTAAGAATACGGAGATTGCGTCATGTTAGAGCTAAACATGGGTCACAATAGAGTCACGATATAGACCAACGAGTGCCTGATGAGGGATGTTGGTATAGCTCTTAACGCTATCGTGATACGTTCATGGCACCGTCGTTGCACTAATGCACTATCGTGGTTATCGTAGGTTTATCGTGACGACAAAATGACCGTATATTTTCCATTCGTGGCGTAGTCTTACAGATATCATGACTCCATCGTGGTCATTTATCATGGATTGATTATGGAATGTGTGAAGGGAGCTTTAGGGACACGAGAGTCTACAACAGCAACAACGTGTACAATGTACATCCACCACAACACAAGCGGCATAGCCAGCCACCATCGCTTCCTTATCTCATAATCTTTAGGAATTGAGGTGAATATCTCCCCTGGTGTTGACCTGCCAGTGTTAGTGCACATTGGCACATGGCACCAATGATGTATATTTCCCCTTTCCTTTGACATATGACTTTTCTGGTGTCATTATAGTTAAAGACACCGTACATAGCCTTCGTAGCCTCCCGCGTGTGTAGCTACATCTGATGACGTCTTGACCACGTCGGGAGCTTTTTGCAGTCACGTGACATTTGGGCAACTTTAAACCATATTTGTATATATTTGTAGCCTTTTTTCTTTGAAATAATAATGTATAGAGGGATTTTTAACAGATTAGGAATCTTTTGAAATTTGGCCAACCTTAAGAAAAAAAAATTCGTTAGGCAACTTGTCTATTCTGGAGTTGATTTCAGCATACCGTAGAACTCCATGCAGGTGTATCCAACATTTTTTTCATAAGAACATACGAACTTAAGAAAATAAGGAGGCTGCAAGAGGCCAGTTGACCTACTCAAGGCAACTCCTATACACCTAACACGTACCATCTGTTGTCTTCATCCATAAATATGTCTTACCTTTTTTTTTTAATATCAACTGTCCTTGCACTTACCACATGCTTGCTGAGTTTGTTCCACTCTTCTACCCTATTAGTAAACCAATTATTTCCTATATCGTTCCTAAATCTAAACCTTGAAACTTGCTAACTTGAAATCATTTGTTCTTATTCTGATTTGCTCCTTGACTATGAGGGCCTTATGAATATCCCCTCTGTTGAAACTGTATACCCATCTAAACAGTTCTATCAGATCTCCCCTTACCCTATGTTTTTCTTTAAGAGTGCAGATTGCGGTGTTTTAATATATCTTTAAGTTAAGCTACTTAACCCCTAAATAATGTTAGTCATCCTTCTCTGTACCGCCTCTAGTTTATCTATATTCCTTTTATAGTATGGAGACCACAACTGTACAACATAATATAAATTATAATGACGTGACCCGCCGTCATTATGGACTGCGCTACCAAGGTATGTAAAACTTTCCAAGATCTCAATGTCCTCGCCGCACGCATGAACAGACTGTACTGTTTCATCTAGTAAGATTCCAAGCACCTGGACTTAAGCCAGGAGACCTCAAGTCCCAAAGGCTTTGCCTCCTCGTGCAGCGCCTCGAGAGCCATCAATAGGACCTCCAGCGACTCAGCAAAGATTACTGCATCATCGGCAAAAACAAGATCAGTGATCTTGGAGTTGCCGAGAGATGCTCCACAAACCCTTTGATCTACAGCTCTGCCCAACACCCAGTCCATACAAATGTTGAAAAGTGATAGGGCAAGGACTCACCCTTGCCTCACTCCTGTTTTAACAGGAAAGAAGCTGGATACACCTCCGCCACACTTCACAGCACTCTCAGTCCCAGAATACAGGCCAGTCATCAAACCAATAGTCCTTGCAGGAATCCCGCGAAGACGCAGAAGATCCCAGAGTGACTCACGATGCACTGACTCAAACGTCTTCTTGAGATCAACATAGGCTGCAAGCATCCCCTGTCGAAACTCACGTCGGCGTTCCACCAGGACACGAAGCGCTAGGATACGGTCCATTGTTGACTTACCAGGCGTGAACCCAGACTCCTGAGTGCTGAGGTCTCTGATGTTTCAGCAGATGACTGCGGATCCGTGTCAGCAATAGATGGGCAAGCACCTTGACTGGCACGCTGAGCAGTGTAATACCGCGGTAATTGTTGCAGTCCTGACGGTCCCCTTTCCCTTTCCAGATTGGGACGACCAGCCCCCTTTTCCAGTCAGGAGGAATGGTACGTGATTGCCACACGGCAGTCAGGACAGCATGCAACCCGCGGATCATGGCCTCACCCCCAGCTTTGAGGAGCTCCGCACTGATATTACAAACACCAGCTGCCTTTTCACCCATCAACTTTGCTACAGCCTCTCTGACTTCGTCAAGAGAGAGTGCGGTTTTGTCAATGGGAGGATCGGCATCCACTGCCTGTAATCCAGTGGTGTGAAGCTGCTGAGCTGGAGGGTCCACCGTGAACAACTGCTCAAAGTACTCAGCCCGACGAGCCATCTGCCCATCCATGTCCGACACGAGGCGCCCATCTGCTGTTCGAATAGCACTCGCCCGAGATGGAGACTTGAAACGGAGCTTCTTCAGGGCTCGGTAGGCGGTTCGGGATTAGCATAGGCATAGCCATATTCCAAGGCTCATGAAATAGATGGGAAGGTTCTTAGTTGCATTAGATCTTGGCTAAGTAATAGGCAACAAAGGGTTACAATTAATGGTTCTAAATCTGAATGGGGGCAGGTAACGAGTGGGGTTCCACAAGGGTCTGTTTTGGGTCCATTACTATTTTTGATTTACATCAACGACTTGGATAGTGGGATTAGTAGTGATATCAGCAAGTTTGCGGATGACACTAAGGTAGGTAGGATTATTAGATCACAGTCTGATGTAAATATTTTGCAAGAAGACTTAGATAAATTAAATGAGTGGGCAGATAGATGGCAGATGGAATTTATTATTGATAAGTGTAGCGTAATGAATGTTGATAGGAAAATTCCTGGTACACTATACGCAATGTATCGCTGAAAAGATCAGAGGGTGAGAAAGACCTGGGAGTGCGGGTAAGCTCAGACCTCCGTCCTAGGAATCAATGTATTGAGGCTAGAAATCGAGCCAACAGGGTGTTAGGATTTATTACCAGGATTGTTAAAAGTAGAAGTGCTGAGGTTATTCTACAGCTTTATTTGGCTCTAGTCAGACCTCAACTAAACTATGGGGTTCAGTTTTGGTCTCCGTATTACAGGATGGATATTGCCTTGTTAGAATCAGTGCAGAGAAGGATGACCAAAATGATTCATGGGATGCGTAACTTTAGTTATAAAAAGAGATTGAAGCTATTAAATGTACACTCACTCGAGAGGCGTAGAGTAAGAGGCGATCTGATAGAAGTTTTTAAGTGGATAAAGGGATACAATATAGGCGATGTAGGAAAAGTGCTTACGGCTAGTAAGCAGGGTAGAACAAGAAGTAACGGATTCAAGCTGGAAAAGCGTAGATTTAAAATGAAAATTGGGAGAAACTGGTTTACAAATAGGGTGGTGAATGATTGGAATGGACTAAGTCGTCAGGTGGTCAATGCGGAGTCTATTGGGGTCTTTAAAAGGAGTCTGGATAAATTCATGGATGGGGAAGAGAGGTGGATATAGGTAGAGTTAAGTAACAGGAACTACCTCGTGTAGGTCTCACGGCCTCGTGTAGCTTCCTTATTTTCTTATGTTCTTATGTTCATAGCCCACTGTGTTATGGACTCGCTCATCACGAGTATTCGGCGTTGTCGGTATTTGTGCAGAAGGACAAAGATTCCGATCTTCAAGTCGCTTGTGATCCCTGTCTTATTCTACAGATGTGAGACATGGACACTAATATCGACTTGAAGAGGCGAATCGATGCCTGTGGAAATAAGTGTCTTCGCAGAATCATGGTGTATCGCTGGGATGATTACGTGTCAAACCAGCGATTACGCCGAGAGACTGAATCGAGGCCTATTACCTGCATTGTCCGTCAGCGAGAACTTCGGCTATATAAGTATGTGGTACGCTACGCTGAAACCGATCATATAAAGCCTGTATAAGCCTATCCTAGATAGGAGTACAAACACGAGTATTTGGCGTTGTCGGTGCCTGTGCAGGATATATATCCGGATCTTCAAATCGCTTGTGATCCCTATTTTACTCTAAGGATGTGGTATTTGGTCACATTAATAGTGATGTGGAGAATTATGTTATAGAAATTATGACTTTTGATCGAATTCTTACCTCCAAAATACCCAACCTATATTTTCCCGACACAATACCCCAGCTAGCACTAAGTAAGGTACTTATGAGGTGTATAGGAAGGTTGAGATGGCTTGAAGGACTTGATCAAATATTGAACGAGCAGTATAGTCAGCGTGGCGCGCGTGGCCAAAGCGGAGTGTTTCGGCGTCAGGCGTCAGGGCTATCAACCCGCCTTAAGTGACGCGGGGGGATTGTCGTTGTGTTGCTAGAACACGTCCTTGGGGCTTCACTTATATATATATATATATATATATATATATATATATATATATATATATATATATATATTATATATATATATATATATATATATATATATATATTTCTAGGTGTCGATACATATGCCTCAAAGCCCCGATTATAATGTTTTTTGTTGATGCTTCATCTTTAGCTACTCTCTCAAAGAGAAGGGAGAATAATGAATAAAGAGTAAATTGAAAATAAGATATGATGAGAAATAATTACAGTAGTAAATATTTAAACAAAAACAAAATAAAAAATAAACAATAACAGCAAGGACGGATGTGAAAAACAGGGAGAAAAGTAAGAAAAAGTATAAGAAAAAAAGACAATATCTAATGAAGCAGATTATCATCAATAATAAAAATACTATCATGATAATGATATTATAATAATAATAAAAAATAACAATAATAGTAACAATAATAATAAATGTAAATATTAATTATAGTCTTGTAATTATAATTATGTAAGCTCTCATATGCAGCACCCCCCACCCCCCACACACACCACCTGAACGGCTTGGTGGGTTAGAGCGTCACGTACCATTCTGTGTGTTTCATTCCGACATTCGATCCCGGGCCCCGCTCGTTCCCGGAGATTTTTCCCATGAGAAATCCAGACGGTTACTATCCCCCTTGAGCAAGATCGGTAATAAAGAGCTCCAAACTCGCACCGGTTGGGTGAAACTGACGATCACAAGCCAGCTTGCGTGGACAAGACTATGAATGAATTACACTCACA
>JACEEZ010013441.1:0-35000 GCA_016584305.1 Chionoecetes opilio | reverse complement strand
TATATATATATATATATATATATATATATATATATATAAATTCGAACCACTGCATGGTTCATGTGGCCTGAGCAGCCATTGGTTAATTTGGACTACTAGCTGGCTCATTCCGCCCATCACAATTGATACCACATTTAATAATAGAGGATAATAGAGGTCCAATATAAATAAGGTAGTGTAGTGCTCTGTCGGTCCTCTGGCATGCCCATGGAACATTACTTTAGTTCCCTGTTCCAGCCTCCATGAAGAGTGACAGTCTCCTCTTGTCATAAGGGCTGCAGCTTCCGCTCTAGCATCCCCTTCATAATAACATCAGGACGGCAGAAGTTAGAAAAGTGAAAGTGAAAGTTATTCAAGAAGTGAACGTCACGGCATAGAGACATACAGGTGGTATACAAGCAAACGTACCACCTTGTGTGTCCTCTGTGGTGTAGTGGCTAGCGCGCTTAGCTATGAATTTTCGGGCCCTGGTTCGAATCTGGGTCAGGACAGTCGGCGGCTTGCCCACCCAGCTGTTCATCCTTCCTTTCGGGATTGGTCGATAAATGATTACCTGGGGAAAGGTTATTGTAAAGTAAATGTAAAAATGGGGGCATACGCTATGCTGCGTGTGGCCTCGGTGCTAATCTCCATCGCATTAGCCTTTGAGCCTACTGTGTTGGGTGAGAACCCGTTACCCTGGGACACAGGGCTAGTGTGACATTCGGGTCACCACAGTTACCTTCCCCAGGTTACCCCAGGTTCCTATTTATCGACCAACTCTGGAAAGAAGGATGAACAGCTGGCTGGGCATAGCACCGACTGTCCTGACCCGGATTCAAACCAGGGCCCACAGTTTCAGAGCTAAGCGCGCTAGCCAATATATACCACGAAGGTATCTGTAGTTGCCCGGATATCACACTAGCCCTGTGTCCCGGTGTGGCGGTACAGAAGATCCGCCGTGCCGGTAGGTCCAGCGCATGCGCAGGACTCGGTGGATGTAAACAAACAGACGACGCGGGTTGTAACTCTGACCAAGTATTACGTTCTAGGGCGGTATTTTAGGTTATTTTATCTTAGGTAAATTAGGTTAGGTTAGGTTATGTAGGATAGGTAAGGTAAGGTAAGGTTAGGTTAGATTTGAAAACACCAAATTTTGCGCATGCGCTGGACCAACCGGCACGGCGGATCTTTTATACCGTCACACCGGGGTAACAGATTCTTACCCTCCATAGACTCAAAGGCTAATGCGACGGAGATGAGCACAGAGGCCACGTACAGCATACCGTATGTCTCCATCTTTACGTTACCTAAATTATCTAAGCATAAATGATAAAAACAAATTGTGGGCAAAGTTGCAGAAGGGGAAAAAAATATGGTTTGATATCCTAAATAACCAGTAGCAGTGATATAACTTTTTTTTCCCAGTTTGTTGGTAGCTGGAAACTACATATTTGATAAAAATGTCTACAGTAGAGGAACTCTTTTAAACATGAGCATGCATTTCAGATTAAAAAAAGAAACTGCACAATATATATCATGCTATTCAATGAAGCCTCAGATGACAGCCTCTGTCTTTCAGCTTCTTGCTTACTGAATATGCCCTCTCGGCCTTACAACTACGTTCCATGTAAACCATCCACCTAACCCCTAAAAAACTCCTATCACCATAGTAATTTCGCATGTACCATTTGCTCAAGAAAACATACAAATACTATCTATTTTACTCTCAAACAATCTTTATAGTGCTGTTGCATGCTGATTATTAATATTTATATTTGTTTACATAATTCCATAGATGGTCGTACAGGATGTTGAAAAATATTGAGTGGCATTTTATTATATGGGCAAAAATAGGATGATAAATATAATTATTACAATGATCCGACCAAAAATGAAATATGCTGCCATTGTATGGTCCCCATATAAAAATAAGCATGTGAAAATGATGGAAATGATACTGAATGACAACAAAGGTGGTACCAGGAATAGGAGAACTTACTTATGAGGAAGGGTTGAGACAGATAAAGTTACCAAAACTTGAGCAAAGAAGAGAAACAGGAGACTTAACAACAATTTTTAAACTGATAAGAACATAAGAACATAAGAAAATAAGGAAGCTACACGAGGCCGTGAAACCTACCCGAGGTAGTTCCTGTTAACTAATAACTGAGATGGAAGAAAAAGACAATGAGAGACTACTGACCCGAAAGCAAAGAGAAGATCTATACACAAGAAAACATACATACAATTTAGGAAAAGGGAAATGCCTGAACAACATAAAGAAGTACAGCCTCCTTCATATAAATGTAGAAGTTTGAGAAGTTTGGAATGGAATAGATAAGAAGGTGATATCGGCAAATAATGTACACCAGTTGAAAGAAAAACAGGATAAATGTAGATACGGCGACGGGACCATACGAGTGTAGCTCAAGCCCTTTAAAATACAACTAGTAAATACAACTAGATCAATACATAAATACACACACACACACACACACACCACACACACACACAACACACACACACACACACACACACCACACACACACACACACACCACAACACTTTTTGGGGTACTCCGTAGTGTAGTGGTTAGCACGCTTGGTTCACAACCGAGAAGTCCCGGTTCGTCCCCGGGGGGAGCGGGAAAAATATGGGCTTTTTCCTTAAAAACCCCAGCCCCTGTCCACCCAGCAGTGAATGGGTACCGGGTGTCAGCCGGGGGTTTGTGACCCCCCTCCCGGGGTGGTGGTTCGGCCTACACTAACCACTAAGGATGAAGGATAAAAAAAAAATGTTGATATGGAGACGGGGCCACACGAGCGTTGCTCTGGCTCTGTAAAATACAACTAGATGAATACACACACACACACAACACACACACACACACACATACACTCCAAAAAGGTCAAGCGTCGCCTTTAAATAAGGAGACAACCAAACACTCAGCATTTACTCCCCCGCAAATAAACAAATCGCCCCCGTGATCCCCCCCACCTCACAAAAAAAAAACACCAACAGACTTTTTTTTTTTTTTTTTTTTTTTTTTTACATTTGTGCCTACAGCGCCTGTAGGCAGTGATGACCCAGGGCTCGGATGGTAGGCTCTGGAGGGCTCTGATGGTTGGTCCTCGCCCGTGGTGGCGCAGGCAGGATTCTTATAGTGACGCCTGTGTCCTCCGATGCACTCGCAATCGAAGGTAGAGTTGATGGGCAGGGCATGTGGGTGTTCTTAGGCCACTCGACGGTGCAGAAAGGTTTTGGTTTTCTTCGGGGATCGAACTCGGGTCACCGAGAACGCCAGTCGGAGACGCTAACCACTCCGCTACCGCCTCCCCTTAACTAGGGGAGATAGACTTAACTATTTAGGGGAGATAGACTTTTTCAACGTCGTTTATTAGACGTCCAACTCAACAGGAACTAAGTGATTCACGGAGAGATGCCACCGAGCGCCTAACTTCTGATCTTTCTATAATTTCTGATTGGGGAAAAGCAAACCTTGTTTTGTTCAATGCCTCAAAAACCCAATTTCTTCACTTATCTACTCGACAAAACCGACCAGATAACTATCCCCTCTTCTTCAATGACACTCAACTGTCTCCATCTTCTACAATGGACATTCTAGGACTATCCTTTATAAAAAATCTGAACTGGAAATCTCACATCTCATCCCTTGCTAAAACAGCTTCTAAGAAGTTAGGTGTCCTGTGGCGTCTGCGTCCTTTTTTTTCTCCCTCCCAATTGCTTGCTCTCTACAGGGGCCTTATCCGCCCATTTATGGAGTATGTCTCACATGTTTGGGGAGGATCCACTCTTACAGCTCTCCTAAACAGGGTTGAGTCAAAAGCTTTTCGTCTCATCAACTCCTCTCCTCTGACTGACTGTCTTCACTCTTTAAATCACCGACGCAATGTTGCTTCTCTTGCTCTCTTCTACCGTTATTTTCATGCGCACTGCTCTTCTGAACTTGCTAACTGCATGCCTCCCCCACTCCCGCGGCCTCGCTGCACAAGACTTTCTACTCATTCTGATCCCTATTCTGTCCATCTTCCTAATGCAAGAGTTAATCAGTATCTTTACTCTTTCATCCCTTTCACTGGTAAACTCTGGAACTCTCTTCCTGTTTCTATTTTTCCACTTTCATATGACTTAAATCTTTTCAAAAGAAGAGTAACAAGACACCTCCCGAACTAAATTGGCTCACCCCTCTGTTTTTATTTTATTCTCTCACTGTCTTCTTTACTGGCAACTAAGCGGGCTTTGTGTTACCCATTTTTGTTGTGCCCTTGGCCAGTTCCTTGTGATTTAAAGAAAAAAAAAACTAGACTAGACAGATGAGTAAAAAAAGCGGTATGGATTAAAAGTTACACCATATTTTTATATTGGACTTAATTAAGGGAGAGATAAGGAAAAGTGAATGTTTAAGGGGACCGGACGCTTGTTACTTATATAGGGATTTTTTTTCCTTGAGATCTGTATGATCTTTGGTGGTTGTACTTGTTACTAATGGAAACATAAAACTACGAATGTTTTATTGATATATGTCGGAAATTTTTAGAGAAAAAAATAATATGCGCGTAATTTTTTCGTAAAATGGCATCATTGTTTGGCGAAATCAGGCATTTTTCTGTGGATTAAAGGGACCCATAGCTTTTTTTTTAAGTCAAAAAAATTGTCTACGTATTTCGTTTTGGAGGAAAAAATGTTAATATGACAAAACTAGGCAAGTTTTTCGACGGAAAAAAAAAAGTTGCATGGTATAATTATATATTATATATATTATAAAATATATATATAATATATAAAATTATATATATATATTATATATATATTTTATATATATATACATCTTTTTAAAAATCCCTCACGATAAAAATAAATTGCCAGAGAAATATCGATCGAAATGTAGATAACTTACGTTTTACAATATGAGCCGTTTTCTGTGAACCAATACGTAATTTCCATTTTTTTTGCTTTGAATTAACAGTACAAATTTCAACAAAATGGGATAAATTTTAAAAAGGGTTCGGTGAAAAAAGTTTTTATCATATTTCGGTAAATTGGTACCAGGACAATTATTTGAAAAATTTGCGGTGACCACCTGTGACCATCATGTGACAAACCCGCGCGTGTCACTAATGTTGCTCTTTACGGTATGGGCAGCGGCGGATCCCCGTTTAAAACCCTTTGTTTTTTTTTTTTTGTTGTGTATCCGGTTCTCTTCACGTTATTTTACCAAACTCTCGAGCTGGGAATTCGAGAGAATGATTCTCTCCTCATCTTGGTAGAGGGTGGGGAAGTTATTTTTGAAGAGATGACACCTCCGCTCTGCTTTCGTTACTACTGGAGCAGCAACTCAGAAATATATTGTGGCATCGTGGGTGACTGGCTAGAGGTCGAATTAAGTGGTTCTGGGTGAGAGGCAATCGACAAAGCCAGTGATAGTCTTGAGGGAGGGAGTAACACGGTGACCTCCACGCCACACGCTTCTGCTTGCTTCGCTTTACTCTACTTTCTCGTCCTATGATTCATGTATTCTACAAACTTTCTCTGCCTTACTGTCTTCTTTGATGGGCGACCCATTGCCTCAAACCTTCTCAAGCGAAGAAACAATGTGTGTAAAAGGGTAGCAATGGAGACACTGGTATTTTTAACAAATTTTCGTGGTCTGGGTAAAAACTTCATTATTTTCAAGAGCCCGGTCCCCTTAATGAGATGTGATTTTTTCCCCTATACTATACGTACATATAGTTAGAATCGAAGAGTAAGCTGGAGGGAATCTACCTTTTAGATTATATGCTACACGCCACTAATGCCAATGCCTTTTAGGATTGCCCGCACGGCGGAAGCAGAATCTATAATATAACCGATGGAGAGGAGGAGGAGGACAAGATGGGGAAGGTGTAGAGTACCGCATATGAGGAAACTACATAAGAGGATATCAGAAGAAAGAGATGGAGGGATGAATGGCTGAAGAGACAGAGATTACAAAAAAAAGACACGAAAGATGAGAAGAAAAGAGGATAGAAGAAGTTACTAGAAACAAATAGAAGAAGAAAGGGGGCACGATATATGGAATACAATCATTGAACAGGAAAAAGACAGGAAAATGGAAAGAAATGAGAACTAAAGAAAAATGAAAGAAGGAAAATTGAATGCAAATAGTATATTACCGCCGAATAAACATGACGAAATTCTTAAAACTAAAAGTAAGAAGAAAAAAAATTGTAGGGCATGGTAATACATCCCTGGGCAGCCAGTTTTTATCAAGAATAAAAAACCTTATAAAAAATACCAAAATATTCACCACTGCCTAATAAAACCCTTTTCCTCCTACTCCCCGCCGCACGGGAAAATGGGGGGGGGGGGGGGGGGGAATAGAGAATAAATAATATTCAAAAAAAAAAATGTGTGTGTGTTGAAGGTAAAGTTATAATTTGTGTAAAGATTGCTATCTCTCTCTCTCTCTCTCTCTCTCTCTCTCTCTCTCTCTCTCTCTTTTCCTCCCCTCCTCCCCTCTTCTCTCTCTCTCTTTTCTCCCCTCCCCTTTTCTCTCTCTCTCTCTTTTTCTCCCCTCCCTCTCTCCCCTCCCCTCTCCCCCTCTCCCCTCTCTCTCCCCGTCTCTCTCCCCCTCTCTGCTCCCCTCTCTCTTCTCTCTCCCCCTCTTTTCTCTTCTCTCTCTCTCCCCTCTCCCCTCTCTCTCTCTCTCTCTCTCTCTCTCTCTCTCCTCCCCTCTCTCCTCTTTTCTCTCTCTCTCTCTCTCTCCTCTCTCCCCTCTCTCCCCTCTCTTCTCTCTCTCTCTCTCTCCTCTCTCTCCTCTCTTCCTCTCTCTCCCCTTTCTTTTCCTCTCTCTCTCCTCTCTCTCTCTCATCTCTCTCCCCTTCTCTCTCTCTCTCTCTCTCTTCTCTCTCCCTCTCTCTCCCCTCCTCTCTCTCTCTCTCTCTCTCCCCTCTCTCTCCTCTCTCTCTCTTTTCTCCTCTCCCCTCTCTCTCTCTCCTCTCTCTCTCTCTCTTCCCCTCTCTCTCTCTCTCTCTCTCTCTCTCTCTCTCTCTTCTCTCTCTCTCCCCTTCTCTCTCTCTCCCCTCTTTTCTCCCCTCCCCCTCTCTCTCTCTCCCCCCTCTCCCCTCCCCTCTCTCTTTTTCTCTCTCTCTCTCTCTCTCTCTCCCCCTTTTTCTCTCTCCTCTCCCCCTCATCTCTCCTCTCTCTCTCTCTCTCTCTCTCTTTTCTTTTCTCTCTCTCTCTCTTCTCTCCCTCTCTCTCTCTCTCTCTCTCTCTCCTTTTCTTTTCCCCTCTCTCTCCTCTCTCTCTCCCCTCTCTCTCTCTCTCTTCTCTCTCTCCCCTCTCTCTCTCTCTCTCTCTCTCCCCCTCCCCTCTCTCTCCCCCTTTTCCTCTCTCTCTCTCTTTTCTCTCCTCTCTCTCTCTCCCCTCCCTTTCTCTCTCTCTCTCTCTCTTCTCTCTCTCCCCCTTTTCCCCCCCCCTTTTCCTCCCCTCTCTCTCTCTTTTCTCTCTCTCTCTCTGTTGCCCAGAGTCACATTTTCCATGACAGCTCTAGAGTTCGACAATATGCTTCCAGTTTAACACGTTCACGCGTCTTCACTCACACGTCGCCTCTATTAAAAGAAGATACTAACCACCACCACCACCACCACAACCACCACCACTATCACCACTACCAACAACAACCACCACCACTATCACCAATAACAACAACAACAAGAACAACATTTCCTTATTTTCCTTCCTTTTACCACCACCACCAATACCATAACAACCATATACTTAGCCTTCCCTATTTCCATCACCATCGGCTCTACCATCTCATTTATTCTTCGCCTTCCACCTCGTCCTCATCCCGAGCCGGAGAAAGACACGCCGCCACGCCTCGCCCAGCGTTACCATACAAATACAGAATATGAAGGATGTTCGAGCTGCTCATTATCAAGCGGCAACATACCCAGGCAGCAAGGTCGAATTTTTTTTTTTTTTTTTTTTTTTTTAAACATTTGTGCCTATAGCGCCTGTAGACAGTGGTGACCCCGGGCTCGGATGGTGGGCTCTGGAGTTCCTTGAGGGCTGTGATGGTTGGGTTTCCCTCCCCCTGGGGGCCCGCAGGCAGGTTCCCTTAAATTGATTAGGGGCCCTCATGCCCCCCCCCTTTTGCCCCTCCGTTTGAAACTCGCAATCAAAGGGGTAAGTTAAGGGGGGGGGGCATGGGGGTGTTTTTTAGGCCACTCGAGGGTGCAAAAAGGGTTTTTGGGTTTTTTCTTCGAAGATCGAACTGGGGTTCACCGGAACCCCCAGTCGGAGACGAAACCACCCCGGCTACCGCCTCCCCGATGGCGTTTTTTAAATAATCCCCGATTTAGATACCAATAAATAAATCTGGGTTTTTCATTACGTACGCGGGGGGTTTTTAAAAAGTGCCTATGGAAAGTGCCGAAACAGCGGTGAAAAAGAAATTTGGGGAGAAATTTGGGAAGAGACAGGGGGAGAAAGAAGAAGGGAAAAAAAGAAAGGGGGCCCGATAATGCCTAAGGCGAGGCAGAGAATAGACGGGGGGGTATTTAAGGAAATCTCGGGGAGGGGGAAAAGACAGGCATGAGAATGTGCCCAAAGGGGGGGAGGAGAGGTTAAAGAGAAAGAAAATTTGGGGGTGGGGACACAAAAAAAACCCAGGCAAAGGGATTTCGGGGGATTTGATGGTGCACGCAAGGAGGCCGAGAGGGGGAGCAGTGCTTTTCCAACCCCGAAAGGGGGGGTTTTTGAAAATTAACGGTCCCGGGCGTCTTTAAAAAAAAGCGGGTGCACTTTAAACCCCATTGCTTTAAAACATTCCCTTTACTTGACAAAAGAGACAAAAAACGCGATGGGGGCTCGCGGATAAATTATTCACCAAACCACATCGGAAAATAATATTTTTTTCTTTAATTTATCATAAATACTGAATTTTATACAAAAAGAAAAATAAAAAAATAAAAAATAAGGGGAAACTACAAAAGGGTGCGAGGCCTACACGTGGTAGTTTCCCGTCACCTAACACTACTACATCCACCTTTCAAACCCCTCCTTTAAAACCCATCCACTCCCCTTTTAAAGCTCCCTAATGACTCCCCTAACTACCGGGCTACTGAACCATTTCCCCCATTCCCAACCCCATTTGTGAACCCGTTTTTCCCTATTTCCTTTCTAAATCTACAATGAACCAGTCTAGCCTAACATCCACTACGGCATTTCTTGCTACATTTGAGTTGCTCCTTCATCGAGTTTGGTGAAAGGTAAGCAAAGTTCAGGCTTAGGGCCGGGGCGTACGGCGTCGTGTGAGGTAGCGGGCGGAGCGAAGGGCGGAAGTGCCCCCAAGGCGATGCCCAGAGCATCGAGGCAGTGATGTGGGTCAAGTTTTTGTGGCAAGACTGTCTATTCTTACATCTCTTCAAGGCAGTGCGGCTGGATCACTTGATTAACGTTGGTATTAACGCATCTCCCACATGGCACCTGACAGCACCTACTAGGCAAAAATTTGGCTGATTGAGCCCGAAAAAATCAGGGTGAGGTGAGCTTTCCGTGGCGAGTTTATTTCTCTCGAGGGTTTAATGTTTTTTCCATTGTGCCTGTGTGCCGGCGGCTGCCTCCCGCTGACACCGGCAGGAAGTGGGTGACGCAGTACATGTTGTACGACTCACTTAGCCATTCTTGCTGCATGATTATCTTCTCTCTTCTGAGTCATGCGATGTCAGGATCAGCAGGTTCCCCTTAAGACCTTACGCTTTTCGTTGTCACAGGGATTACCGGGTTTTTTTTGGTAAGGGAAATGCCCTTAAAAGGAAAAATATCAGATGGCGGCGTCGGAGGCGGCATGGGGAGCCCTGCCAGAGTGGGGCAGCTGCGACGGTCATAGCTGCAACAAAAAGAGAAGGTTTTGACGGCATAGCCAAAATATCCGAGGCAGCACAGCCCTCTTATCAAGAGTGAACCATGCCCGCCCAGCCCCCAACCCCTTGGTGATCTACCTGCCGCCGCCCCTGGACCATCACCGCCCAGACTCCTTCTTGAACCAGCTTCCATCATAATTATTTCCTACTCCTTCAAAACTAATAATCGCTTGAGAAACAGAGGCGGAGTTGAATTGATGCACGAGACGCAGCAGGACGCCCCGGGAACACAAAGTTAGTGTTTACCTTCACAGGCGGCAAACACTTGCCTTTTCCTTACTCCTAGATGGCAATAGGGGGTGGACATCTGACCACTCCAAGACGTGCAGACGAAGCCGTGCATAGTGGGGAAAGTGAAGGCGTATGAGGACCTTTAAGGGTGTGACTTTCCCTTCACTCCTCACTCGCACCTCTGACGGCGGTAGGATCTTCACATGCATACAAACGCACACACCTAAACATATTTATACACACAAAAAAACAGTGTACACGTACACACCTGTCTCTATGGTATAGTGGTAAACCTTTGAGTGTCACATGACGCGCGCTGGTTCAAACCTTGCTCAATGCTCGAAACCTTTCCCTGGAAAAGCGGGCAGGTATACTGTTCCCCTTGAGAAAAGGGATGGAGTGTGTGTGTGATGTGTGAGAACCCAGCTTTATCCAAGATCGGTCTCTATGAGTTCTAAGCTCTTTCGAGGAAAGTAACAGTTGGAGATTGAGCATCCAGGACGGAATCAGGCCGTGGTTGAATTGCATGAACACAAAAAAAAATTCTAAACTTGACATTACCAAAATATAATTAACAAATGTTCACGCGAAAATATCAAAATATCAAAACAAAAGATAATAAAAACACACATTAAACATTGGTTCTTACAATCAAGTAATTACATCCCAAGCCACACACACGGCTTAACAATACCAATTTACTCTGGCGTATTAGCCTCGCCCTCACCCTCCCAACTCCCCGTCACTCTGCCTTCATTCCTCCTCTCCTACCCCTTACTCCCCCTAGCATTGCCAACCACACCTATAAGAAGTTCCTCCATGCAACTCATCCCCCCCTCTCACACACACATACACACACACACGTATTCACACACACACACACACACACACACACACACACACACACACACACACACACACACACACACACACACACACACACACACACACACAGTCACACACACACACACACACACACTATAGGTACTCCTTAGTGTAGTGATTAGCGCGCTCAGTTCACAACGAGAAGTCCCGGGTTCGATCCCCGGGCGGAGCGAAGAAAGATGGGCGGTCTCCTTAAAACCCAAGCCCCTGTCCACCCAGCAGTGAATGGGTACCGGCTGTTAGCCGGGGGTTTGTGATCCGCCTCCCGGGGTGATAGTTGCGGCCAACACTAAGCACTAAGGATCAATGATAAAATGTAGCAATGGAGACGGGGCTATACGAGTGCTGTTCAGGACCTATAAAATACAACTAGATTAACATATACACACATACACACACACCTGAGCTTAGAAGTGGCGCACAAATATGTTTCTGCCAACTCATTACATGTAAAGAAGAAAGAAACTCAATGAAGGAAAACAAATATCTGAAAATGTACATAAACACAAATGCTTGAGAGGGTTAGAAGAGAGAGAAAAAAGGGAAGGGTGGGAAGGGGAAGAGATAATGGAGCGGGGGAGAGTGAAATGAAAGGGAATGGAAGGGAAATGAAGGAAAAAAATGGATCATTAGAGAAAGGTGCTCCGTCAAGAGGGAAAATTACTGGGCGGAGAAAGTTAAAGAGAGGATGTTAACGTGTCTAGAGATAATGATCCAATCTCTCTCTCTCTCTCTCTCTCTCTCTCTCTCTCTCTCTCTCTCTCTCTCTCTCTCTCTCTCTCTCTCTCTCTCTCTCTTCTCTCTCTCTCTCTCCTCTCTCTCTCTCTCTCTCTCTCTCTCTCTCTCTCTCTCTCTCTCTCTCTCTCTCTCTCTCTCTCTCTCTCTCTCTTTCCTTCTCTCTCTTTCTCTCATTCTTATCCCCCCAGCCCAGCCACACACCTGGCTGCCCCACTACCTTCACCTTTAACCCCGCGCCACCCAACACGTCGGTCGCCGGTGCTGCCCAGGCAGACACACACGTACGCAGCACATTAATGTCCCTGAGAAGCCGATTTGCGTGCAGCGCCGGGAACGCCTCGGGTTCTGCGGGTGGCCTCCACCCCATCGACGATGACAACTTCCCCTGGCGACCTCCATTCACCACGACAACAACCTCTTTAAGCTTAAGGTCGTCTACTACAACTACTATTGCCGTTACGACTATTATTACTATTATTACCACCACTACTACTACTACTACTACTACTACTACTATTACTACTACTTTTATTAATACAAATAATGATAATACTACCACTACTACTACTACTACAACTACTACTACTGCTACTAGCTACTACTATTACTACTACCACTACTACTACTACTACTACTACTACTACTACTACTACTACTACTACCATTACTACTACTACAGTAGTACAATAGAGGTGATAAGAATAACAGAGACAATAGCTAAATTTTTCGCGCACAGGTAACCAAATAACAGATATATCGAGCGTTGAAAAACGGCCTAACAATATTACGACCCATTGTTACATTAATGCAGAAAAGACTTAACAATTTGTAACACTCGCACTAATCTACTATGTATAATTTTGCTATGAAGGTACCAGACAGCCATCCAAAACCGCGTCTGTAATTGCCAGGAAGTCACTTGATATTACAAGATTTTATATATTGTGTAATTTTTTGTCAATACATATCTTTGATAAAATGTAGGAGCAACAAATGTATGATAATTTCTAAATACTTTATTGAAAATCTATGAACGCACAAGAAAAAAACAATTAAAGTACACATGTACCGTATTTTGGTGAAGTTATAATTCAATTCAATATAACTGAGAAATTCAATTTAATATAACTGAGAAATTCAATTCAATATAACTGAGAAATTCAATTAAATATAACTGAGAAATTCAATTCAATATAACTGAGAAATTCAATTCAATATAACTGAGACATTCAATTCAATATAACTGAGAAATTCAATTCAATATAACTGCGAAATTAATAACTATGAAAAACTATGCCTGGAATCAAAGGAAATGAAGAAAGGGTAAACTTGATGACTCTATAAAGTGGGAGGTGAATTAATATAAACATGGATGCCTTCATATGAAGGAAAATGAAGCAAGACGAAACCAGATAATCTAAAATACGGGAAATATATTAAAAAATAAAAAATCCTAGAAAATAACCTAGAAACGAGTAGATTGCATGCAATGAAAAATCATATTAAGAAACTACAGTGTAAAGAAGATCTAAACTTATTACATCCATATTTCTTCACAACTTGTAAAACTTGTAAAGAAATATATAATATCTCAAAATGGGTATTATACTTTCCCAGGTACTCTCACGTCGCTACATATCATTGAGTATTGAAAATTTGTTGCATTTTTCATCATTAATCATATATGCGGCATTCCAACTTATGTTTGACAAGTAAACTTTAAAATTATTGAGCTACAACCTTAAGTAAAGGAAAGCAGCCTGCCAAATCAAAGGTTGTCAAACAATAAGTTCCTCGTGTAACTTACTTTACCATGAACAACAGCATAATTTTTATCATATCACACAACTACATGTTTTGTGTGTATATGATGTAGGAGCGGAATAGCATCAACATCTTATTACAATTCGAATATTAACCATGAAATATAAATATGTATCTATCTCTATTTCTCTCTATCTTCCCCTCCCTTTATCTATTTTTTTTTTCTCTCTCTCTCTCTCTCTCTCTCTCTCTCTCTCTCTCTCTCTCTCTCTCTCTCTCTCTCTCTCTCTCTCTCTCTCTCTCTCTCTCTCTCTCTCTCTCTCTCTCTCTCTCTCTCTCTCTCTCTCTCTCTCTCTCTCTCTCTCTCTCTCTCTCTCTCTCTCTCTCTCTCTCTCTCTCTCTCTCTCTCTCTCTCTCTCTCTCTCTCTCTCTCTCTCTCTCTCTCTCTCTCTTTGGAACAGGTATTGTTAACTCCATCTATATCTACCTCGATATCAGTAATTCTCTCATTCCAGTACAGCAAATTAAGAATGTATTGAGTGACTGACCTCTTCATTCTTTTTCACAAAGGTCTTTCCATCGACCCTGTTACTGCAGTTTCTTTATTTCGTCACTCATTTCAAATTTCCATGACCCTGACGAATGCATGACGCAGTTACTTTCACTGAGCAGAAAAAATTGAAAAAAGTGGCGTTTTGCATAGTAATTGATAATCCTTTGTCTATGTGCCGCAAATGTAAACTATGAAATAAAGGGGCAACGAAGATGAACGATGAGCGTGCGAGGATCTGAATATGAAAATTTCGAATGTGTTTGTCTATTTATTCATCTCTCTCTTTTTTTTTCTCTCTCTCTCTCTCTCTCTCTCTCTCTCTCTCTCTCTCTCTCTCTCTCTCTCTCTCTCTCTCTCTCTCTCTCTCTCTCTCTCTCTCTCTGCGTGCGTGCATAATTCTCCACAACCACTTGAAGAGCCCCTGACCTGCACAACATCAGCGCCCACACAACCCTGCCATTACAGCCCGACTGGCACCAAATGCTCACTTTCCAAACCTTACCTGACATCAATAAACTTCCTCCCCATTCACTTGTGCCCTTCCATCTCCCGTCCTCTTTCCCATCTTTAGAAGAGCGGCCGTTTTTTTGTGGGATTTTTTTTTTTTTTTTTTTTTTTTACATCACAAAAGTCTGGCCAAGGGCACAATAAAAATGGGTAACACAAAGCCCGCTTAGTTGCCAGTCCCTATAAAGAAGACAGTAAGAGAATAAAATAAAAAAGAGGGGTGAGCCAATTTAGTACGGGAGGTGTCTTGTTACTCTTCTTTTGAAAAGATTTAAGTCATAGGAAAGTGGAAAAATAGAAACAGGTAGAGTTCCAGAGTTTACCAGTGAAAGGGATGAAAGAGTAAAGATACTGATTAACTCTTGCATTAGGAAGATGGACAGAATAGGGATGAGAATGAGTAGACATTCTTGTGCAGCGAGGCCGCGGGAGGGGGGGAGGCATGCAGTTAGCAAGTTCAGAAGAGCAGTGAGCATGATAATAACGGTAGAAGAGAGCAAGAGAAGCAACATTGCGTCGGTGATTTAAAGATTGAAGACAGTCAGTCAGAGGGGAGTTGATGAGACGAAAAGCTTTTGACTCAACCCTGTTTAGGAGAGCTGTATGAGTGGATCCTCCCCAAACATGTGAGACATACTCCATGCATGGGCGGATAAGGCCCCTGTAGAGAGCAAGCAATTGGGAGGGAGAAAAAAAAGGACGAAGAGGCCACAGGACACCTAACTTCTTAGAAGCTGTTTTAGCAAGAGATGAGATGTGAGATTTTCAGTTCAGATTTTTAGTAAAGGTTAGTCCTAGAATGTTCATTCTAGAAGAAGGAGACATTTGAGTGTCATTGAAGAAGAGGGGATAGTTATCTGGTAGGTTTTGTCGAGTAGATAGGTGCAGAAATTGGGTTTTTGAGGCACTGAACAAAACAAGGTTTGCTTTGTAAAATTATAGATTTATTGGGCTAAGGTATACTATATGTATACCATGAATTAGGGACACCATGTACAAGAATTATAGACCAATAAAAATAATTTGTGGCTTTTATATTCTTCCCAATATACTTTTTTTTGTGTTTTTTTGGTTATTTTGAAATGCTATCTACTCTTATGCTAATTAACCTACACCAATGAAATAAATATGGTATTAAAACTTTGTTCAGAGCATCAAAATTATGAAGAGATCAATGAGTACAAATGTATGGTTTGCAGGATATGAATTTTCAAATTTTCAATCCCATTTTTACCACTCAAAAACAAAAAACTAAATCTGACAAAATGTTCCTCTGTCAGATACGAAGAAAAGCAATTCATAACTTCATTCTATCAGGTTTGGGCATATTGTGTATTTTTTCATTGAAATTGATCCAAAACTAAAGAAGGAGATATAATTTGAATGTAAAAAACTTATGTTTTGAGATACGGGCCAATAAAGTTTTTGAATACCTGTGAACAAGGCATCAGTAAGTGATATAACGGCATTACATATTTTTTTATGAGCTATAACACATATAAAACAAGATTTATTTACATTCAATCATATATGTTCATGTTCTGGTATAAAATCTTCAGTCTTCAGGCTCCTGGTCCTCCCCTGCCTCAGCATGAGGCAAGGTATTATCTCACTAAGAGAGGGTATCAGAGTTGCCCAAGCTACTCATTGTTGCCAAGTTTTTGCTTAGAAACCTCCATGGGCATCCCGTAATTGTAGGTGTTTGCTTCTTTTTATTTTTTTGGGGGGGGTTGTTTTATATTTATACCTACGACAGATGCCATGTGTCACTTTAGAGATTTTTTTTTTTTTTTAATAGCAAAAAAAAAGGTGGGAAAAATAGCATGAAAAATAGGGGGGGGTGGTGGGGGTCCATAACACACCCATATAATAACATCTAAGGCGAATTTTGATGAAAGCCTTCGTATTTAGATTCTCAAAGGGTGTAGAAGCTGAGGAAATTTTTTTTGAAATTTTGTGAATTTCTCCGATTTTCGTCATATTATGACCGGTCGCTCCCCTTAAGCACCAAGGGCGTGACCGCTAACCGTGACTATCACTGGTGGGAGTCACAGAGCCGTGGCGATATGATGCTGCTAGGTCCGGGACAGAGTGTGCGAAGGACACAAGCGAAGTCAAGGACCCATAGCCCTACACTTCACCTTTTATGCTATGAAGGAAGCTCAAGTGACTCGAAGAGGCCTCAACACCTCCCTTTCTTGCACCATGGATGAAGGAGAGGTGAAGAACAAAAAATAGATAAGGAAACAGGCTGGATGACAAGGAGCTGTCTTGGGTGATTTGCTCGTATTCGCCACCTCACGAAGACACAGACACACCTCACTGCCATCCCGTCCCGTCGTGTCTTTAGGCGTCTCAACCCTAAAATCATTAATGTAGTGAGATCTAAACAATTGAAGCGTGCCCAAGCCTCATTGCTCAGCGGAGACTTTCGTGTCAAAAAAATTACTCCCTCCAAACAAAACAAAGCCTATCATCCACTCCGTTTACCAGCGATGGGCGGGCGGCATGCTCTCTCAGGGATCACCCACCTATAAGGCCGGTTTACACGGCGCTGCTTTTGACGCTAGACGCTAGCTTCTTTTGTCGCCAACTTATCGCTCTCCCAGAGCGAATTTCAAGCTGATAAAGACGCAAGCGGTAAGCCCTTTACACGATGCTGGTAAAAATTATGAATTCGCTACCGTAGATAACAGTAAAGTCGCCAGGACAACTTTTGTTCCTGTTTACTTACATTACTTACATTAGCCTTACTTAATACTTACATTTCTACATCCATGATTTCAGGAACGTTAGAAGGGGCTATCTGGAGAGTCTGTGTCATTTTGGGTCTTCATCTGTGTCATAGTATGGCTATAAATGAACAAATTACAAAAATATCTACAAAGTGGCTACCAACAGTTGAGTCGCCATCTAGTGTTTATTTACTGAGTGTCGTACCGCTGTCGTTGTCGCCCGAAAAAAAAACGCGTAGTGAAATTTGATACCGTATATACTTGCAGATACAAAGCATAAAACAACGCTGAAACAGGGTAGATTATACAGTCATGATATAAACTACTGTGTATTATCTTCAGTGGCACATAAAACTCAGTAGTAATGCTATAATTCGTAATATATGGCGCCTGGCGACATCACTGCAGGACCGCAGGTGGCGACTTCACTGTTATCTACGGTAGCGTTTTCGAGCAGTCCCAGGCGTCATGACATCGCAGGAGGATGTGCTGCGAGCCGCTGTTGTCCTTTGTGCAAGGGTGCTCCAAGCTAGAACTCGTGATTCTGTTATGAGAAAACAGCCAAGAAAAAGAAGTGTATGGGTACGAAAGTGGATAAACAGGAGGCAGGCTCAGGGGGCCTCAGATAATCTCCTGAAAGAACTGGCATTGGAGGACCCAACTACATACCGGAGAGTATTGAGGCTGACGTGCGAAAAATTTGAAGAGCTGTGGATGAAGATACAAACATAATTTATTACCTTTGAACTCTTCTTCGTCCATCTTCAGGCTGCTGTCTGCAAGGTCGATGAGCATTTGTGCTATTTGTCCATCACGCATTGGCTTATTTGAATAGTCTTTCAATTTAATGTTCCATATGATGGGATAGTTTTCCATAATCTCAAGGAGGGTGAATATTTCATTTCCTTTCAGTCGGGTTAGTTTTGGTGCCATCATAAATAGAAAACTGGACAATGCACCCAGCAGCAAAGCACAATACACCCTCACACACTGCCGTCGTCGTCGTCGTCGTCGTCGTCGTGTGGGTGTGTGTGTGGATTCACCCACTAGTGAGCTGCCAAGAGCAAAAATTAGTGACCCCTCCAATTTAGAACAAGGCAAATAGGTATCGTGGATCGTTAGGAAGTCACTTGTGAAAACGGTTTTACGCAGATTAAATTTCAAACATGCCATTCACCCATTACCCATACAAAATTGCGAATTTTTGAATATCTTAAAAAAAATTATTTGGCTTACAAAGATTTGTAAACTGGTAACTCACATTAATCCTTCTGACAAGTACACTCCACTATGTGGGGTTGAAACCCAACTTTTATGGTGTTTTGGACCCCAAAATACCCAAAATAGGGGTTTACCATTTTTTGGCCATTTTTTCATGCTTTGGTATTCAGGTATATAAAGAAACCCTTGGCAAAAACGTTACACTCAATATTACTTATCACTTTAAATGTGATATTTTCATGCAGGTGAAGAAGAAAGTATGGAACACCAGAAGAGCCCAATCAGAAGAGTGAAAAGAGTGGTGTGGTTTTTTTGGGGCTGTATTTTGGTTGGGTTTGGGGTTGTGGTGTTTGGGGGGTGTGGGTTGGTGGGTTTTTGGGGTTTTGGGGTGGGGTTTGTGGGTGTTTGTGTTGGTGTTTGTGGTTTGGGTTGTTTTTTTTTGGGGGGGGTGTGGGGGGGTTGTGGGGCTTGGTTGTGTGGTGGTGGGGGTGTGGGGGTTTGGTTGGTGTTTGGGCTTGGGTGTGTTTGGGGGTTTGTGTTTGGTTTGGTGGGGTTTGTGGGTTTTGGGGGGGGTTTTTTGTGTTGGGGGGGGGGGTTCCCCGGGGGGGGTGTTGGTGTTTGGGTGGGGGGTTGGTTTGGTTTTGTTTTGTTTTTGTGTGGAGAATATCCCACTAGTTTTAATCCGCCAACCAAAAATTTAGCTGACCCCCCATTTAGCAAGGGAAATGATAGCGTTGGTTCCTTAAAAGTTTTGTAAAAAGAGACGTCGTCAAAACCAACTTCCATTAACCCTTTTTAAAAACTTTCCCCTAACAAGAGAAATTAAACAAAAAATTATTGGGATTAAGAGAAAAAAAACTTGTAACAAAAAATTCCTTTCTGCCAAGTACATCTCCTATATGGTGTTGAACCACTTTTGGGGTTTGACCCAATACCCTTTTTAAAATTAAAAGGAGAATGATAATTTAAAAAAAAACTTCATTAACCCCCAAAAACCCCCAAAAGGGGGGCCCCTTTTTTGGGGAAAAAACCCAAAAATTTTTTTTTTTGGGTTTTTCCCCAGAATCCCCTTGGAAAAAAGCCCCCCGGAAAGGGGAAAAATTGGGAAAAAAATCCATTTTCGGGGAAAGTTTTTGGCCCCGGAGCTTGGGGTAAAAAAAATGGGTTTTTTTCCTAGATCGGCTTTTTCCAGTAAAAAAACGCACTAAAGGAGATACTGTTATCAAAATTCCCCAAAGTGCGAGCAAATCGTACGAAAAAGGGGAAATATCCAGATCCCAAAAAAACACTGGACAGTGTGAGCTGCATGGCGAAAAGGTAGTGGGCCTAGGGTTGGATGTCTGTCTCCGGCAATGACACCCCCAAAATTTGCTTTGATAGGCGTTCATATGGGGAAATCACAAGCTAAAAGGGGAAAACGTCGAACGCCCAAGGGGACGGGGCCCCCCAACGGCAAAGAGTGCTTGAGCAACCTTTTCGGAGAAACGACTATGAGTTTCAAATGCGAATCTTTAAACACTACTTGTCGCAATGGATGCAAAAACATGTCTTGCTTTCCATACATCCGCTTCCCAATATAAAGTGCTATGCTAGGCTAAGGTGAAAAAATCGACAATGCGTGTCCCTTTCAAAAGTTTGTGAAAGGGTTTGAAGAGACTGCCCTGCCCAAAACCATCTCACAAAACCCTTGTCTGTCCTGAATGAACGATTGGCGCTATATCAGCAGAGGTCAATCTAAACCAAGAGTTTGTACTAATGGAGTTTAAAGGGAAAAATACAGAACCCTTCTACAGAAGAAGGAGACGGGATTCATTCATCGTCCCCCGGGAATTTTTTATCTTGTATGTCAGGGGATACACAGTTGCCGGGGCCCTTGAAACCGCAGTGAGGTACAAGGCATGTAAAGAAATGGTGAAGTGAACTGAAACCCCTGATGATGTCAATTCAGAAGAGACGTGTTTTCTTGAAAGGAGCTGGTATCATCAGGAAATGTACGGGGACATTTACTTTCAATTGATCGTTATGATTTTAGGGGAAAATGGGGACAAAAAGGCAAGGCTTTTTTCGAATCCTTTTTAGATTTCGTTGCATGGTTTTCTTTAAAAAAAGACTTTGACAGCGCTACAAGCTTTTGAAACTGAGACTCAATGGGAAAAAAATTTAAATGAGAGTTTTTTGCAAATTGTCACACAGATTCCTAGTTTGTAAAAACCAACCCCAATAACATTTGGTTTAGGGTCAAGCTGCACCACGCCATGGTAGCGAGAATGATAGAGACATGCCCCTTTGGAACAGCATACCTTAGAGAAGTGCGTAGATTTCCCCATGCCCTTTCTTTGGAGCAGCGTCAACCAAGCCCCCGAGTTATTACCCCGTGACATTTTTTGCTATGATCCTGAGAAAGTTATTTAAGACTGTTACCCCCTTTTTAGTATGGTTATTTACGGGTAACGGGTTCACACCATGTTGACTGGTTACTAACCTGTAAGTGTGATTGCCGGATGATGCCCTCTGACGGCCTGGTAACTTGCTTCGTTGCCAGAGGTACACATCAATAAAGTGGTATGGGCTAAACGTGGTCGAGCGGTCTTTACGTAATTTATAAGTATTCTTTAGTGCCAAAGGATTCGAGTAAGACAATATAATACAAACGATATATATATCTATATATATATATATATACTATATATATATATATTATATATATATATATATATATATATATATATATAATATAATATATAATTATATAAATATATAAATATATGTACACTTGTGAAGGCTTATACATTAAGTAATGTCACGCAGTTCGTTAAGTAACGACCAATGAAACTAATGTCTAATAGACAGAGCCAGAACTGTTAATGTCGTGACAAGGTACTCACACCTCCCGGGTGTGGAGTGCACACAGACACTCAGGGGCGTCTCGTCTGGTGGAGCGCAAGCTAACGCGTCTCCTGTCGCTCTCCCTAGTTCTGTCCCCTCTCCGGCCAGTTGCAGCATATAAGGAAAGGAGGCCGGAACTGACAGGTTCCGGTGGACATGTCTCTCAGGCCTGTTGCACTCTCCTCAGCGTACTCATCCTTGGGCAGAGCGCTGAGATCACACACACACAACTTGTGTGTGCCTTCTGGAGCCAGGGGCGAGGTGTGTCTACGTGTTGCTTCAAGACACCAGGTTGACTGTCCACGTCATCCTTATGGGCCATGGCGTGATACTTCATCAACATAACCTCATCAAAAGGTGTCAGCACTCAGCATCCGCTAGGCGCCAGTACAAGACACACAGACACTCGGACATCCTGTATTAGTATCGATTAACACATACATATAATATAACCAGTACGCTAATATCGCTCTCCCCTTACAACAACGCGACCTCGCGATTGTAGAAGGACATGTATACCTAACTTGTACATCGTTGTGTACTATACAATTTCTCAGTGTTGCCAATCCTTACAAATACCTATACAAGGTGAGGGTTTACATGACAACATAGCAAAGAGGAATGTTTGGTATAACAGGAGTAATGATATAAGGACAGTGCACTTAAGGTCATCAATAAACTAGTAAAATACTTTACAACAGAATCTAAACATGAGTTATTAAAATAAAAATGAACTCAAAGTCTGTTAGTAATGTGTTAATATCCTTGCAAATATTAAGAAGTGCGTTTGCCAAAACTCTACCGCGTAGTCACTTAATAACACGAAGTGTGGAGTGAAGATAAAGCACAGCAGTGGCTTGAGAACGTGAGTAATCACACTGGCAGTATTTATTTATTATTTATATTTATGAACCTATTATTTACGGAGTACGGCTTCTCAGCTAATCAAAATGTAGACTACGGGCCTGTAATATAGATTTTCACGTTAAGATATGCATGTATATTATTTTATGGCATATCAGAGAGTAATGTATTTATTTAATCATTCTCTGAGAAGTGACATTTTATTTCGTTATTTATGAACCTATTATTTACGGAGTACGACTTCTCAGCTTATAAAAATGTAGACTCCCAGACACTCGGACTTGTGTCTGTAATATAAATTTTCACGTTAAGATATGCATGTATATTATTTCATGGCATATCAGAGAGTAATGTATTTATTTAATCTTTCTCTAAGAAGTGATAAGAGCTGCCTTCAGCTAGAATAGTATTCTAAACAATAAAATGTGCATAAGGAGTGCCAATGGCAGTAATTAACCTCTTTTGACACGAGTGCCTGTGGCACTTTGGCTGCTAAATTAATAGTTTTTGTGTTATAATATCCTTACATAGACAAAAAATATATTTCCTGGCAGATAAGCTTGGCGTAATAATACTAGTGGCCTGAGGAAGAGTCTGGCAGGGGCAAAAATAACTACCTGCAACGGATGTGTTAGAATTTAGACATCGAGTTAGTAGGAGATTATCTGAGGTGCAGTAAGGTTATGTTATGTTACAGCCGGAGGTACTCTGAGGTGATTACATTCATCCCTCAATTCAAGAGGTGATTCCTCAAACATAGGTTAACTTCCCTGTACTGTCATTACCTGATTCCTCAGAGGCTAGTAATACATCTGCTATACTATACATTCTAGCAAATAATTCACTCTCATTCTAACTTTTGTTTAAGAGTCAATAAATTCATAAGTAAAACTTTAATTAAGTTAACTATTATCTCCCATCTCCTGGCTTTTAAGGCAATTCAAGAAGGAGAATTGAATATATTTTACATATAGGGAAGTTAACAAATTATTAAGAATTACAAGAAAGTATAAAATATTAGCGGTAAGCATATTTAAAACATCTATAGAAAAATAACTGACAAATGAATTACTTGAAACTCTTTCACATGGCTATTTAAGCAAAAACAAATGTGAAAATATTTAGATCACCACTAAGTGTTATTTATGTAAACGAGTGGCGTTTTTAAAGTATGTCTCTTGTAGGGTCAGCTAGATGTTGTTTACTCACTAACATTGTGTGGATTCAGCAAGGCAAGTCTTCCGTACTGCTGAATCAGGGGGGCTTTCTCCAAGGGCAGTGTTACAGATGTGAGGAATGATGAGTAGACACCATCTGGCCGGGGCGCTGGCAGGCAGGCTGGCTGGCAGGCTGAGTGGCTGTCTGACTGGCTGGCTGGCTGGCTGGCTGGCTGTAAGGCTGTCCGGGGCGCTGGCTGGCCGGGGCGCTGTAAGGCAGGCTGGCTGAGAGGCTGTCTGGCTGTTGGCTGGCTGGCTGTTGACAAGGAATTTGCTGAATTGGAAGTATTGGAAATTAAAGAATCGGCTAGTTGTACCTCTCGTCTTGTCTTCATTATAAAAATTCAAATCTTGTCCTCCCGTCTGTGCCATGATAAAGCCTTGTACGTCTTGTCCTCGTCCTCTTGATAAAATCTGTAGTCCCAGAGCAATTAATGCAAGAGAATCTTGTCCTCCTGTCTATATACAGAATTTGTGGTGGATGGAGCAGTGATTGATGCAAGGGCAAGATGAAGTGCTGACTCGCTACCGCGAGGTCAGGTTTTAACACAGCATCTCTCGGACAACCCTCGCTTGTCTCTCAATCTTTCTTTGTTTTACTTGTTAACTTTTTCATGGTAATTTCCACCTCTTCACGTGTATTAATTAGTATGTACTCGTCCAGTTATTCACTTAAGGCACGTAACTTATATTACAATTTTATGTTGCCACATACCACCGTTGTCGTCATTTTTATGTTACGACATTACCATTATGTGTTGCAACGCAACACTGTACCGTGATGTAATGTTGTCACATTCCACCGCTATGTCACCAATTATGTTACCTATTTTAGTATGGTTATTTTACGGGTAACGGGTTCACACCATGTTGATACTGGTTACTAACCTGTAAGGGTGATTGCCGGATGATGCCCTCTTGACGGCCTGGTAACTTGCTGCGTTGCCCAGAGGTACACATCAATAAAGTGGTATGGGCTAAACGTGGTCGAGCGGTCTTTACGTAATTTATAAGTATTCTTTAGTGCCAAAGGATTCGAGTAAGACAATATACTATAAACGATATATTATATGAATATATATATATATATATATATATTATAGATATATATATATAATATATATATATATATATTATATTATATATATATATATATGTACACTTGTGAAGGTTTATACATTAAGTAATGTCACGCAGTTCGTTAAGTAACGACCAATGAAACTAATGTTTAATAGACAGAGCCAGAACTGTTAATGTCGTGATAAGGTACTCACACCTCCGGGTGTATACTTATAAATTACGTAAAGACCGCTCGACCACGTTTAGCCCATACCACTTATTGATGGTACCTCTGGGCAACGAAGCAAGTTACCAGACCGTCAAGCGGGCATCATCCGGCAATCACCCTTACAGGTTAGTAACCAGTATCAACATGGTGTGAACCTGTTACCCTTTTTAGTATGGTTATTTTACGGGTAACGGGTTCACACCATGTTGCTACTGGTTACTAACCTGTAAGGGTGATTGCCGGATGATGCCCTCTTGACGGGCTGGTAACTTGCTTCGTTGCCCAGAGGTACACATCAATAAAGTGGTATGGGCTAAACGTGGTCGAGCGGTCTTTACGTAATTTATAAGTATTCTTTAGTGCCAAAGGATTCGAGTAAGACAATATACTACAAACGATATATATTATATATATATATATATATATATATATATATATTTAATATATAATATATATATAATATATGTACACTTGTGAAGGTTTATACATTAAGTAATGTCACGCAGTTCGTTAAGTAACGGCCAATGAAACTAATATCTAATAGACAGAGCCAGAACTGTTAATTTCGTGACAAGGTACTCACACCTCCCGGGTGTGGAGTGCACACAGACACTCAGGGGCGTCTCGTCTGGTGGAGCGCAAGCTAACGCGTCTCCTGTCGCTCTCCTTAGTTCTGTCCCCTCTCCGGCCAGTTGCAGCATATAAGGAAAGGAGGCCGGAACTGACAGGTTCCGGTGGACATGTCTCTCAGGCCTGTTGCACTCTCGTCAGCGTCATCATCCTTGGGCAGAGCGCTGAGATGACACACACACACAACTTGTGTGTGCCTTCTGGAGCCAGGGGCGAGGTGTGTCTACGTGTTGCTTCAAGACACCAGGTTGACTGTCCACGTCATCCTTATGGGCCATGGCGTGATACTTCGTCAACATAACCTCATCATAAGGTGTCAGCACTCAGCATCCGCTAGGCGCCAGTACAAGACACACAGACACTCGGAAATCCTGTTTTAGTATCGATTAACACTTACATATAATATATGTATGTGATGCGGCAACGGTGCAGTAACGGTTGTACAGTGCCGCATCACTTTTGATGCCGAAAATTGAAAATTTTTTCGATCAAAATGAACAGAAATAGAGGGAAAAAAAACCTACACATTCAAGGGGCTGTGGTGTTGTATAAAAGGTCCCCTAGGCCAGAAGAACACCTTGCTTCCAAGATAAAACCTAAAAACCCTAGAGCACAGAAAATGATGAGGGGGAAATAAAACGCTACAAAAAAACCCCATACAAACCCCAAAACCATGTGTGAAAGGGGGAAGTCAAGAACGGATAAGTCGCTAGTGATGGGATAAAAAGACTTAAAATATGGGAAAGGCCCGTGCAAGCCCCCCTAAAACCTCAGGTTTTTGGGTTTGGGGGTGGTTATTCTCTGTTAGCGAGGGGAAAAATTCCATTTAAACTCGAAAAAATTAATCCCCTTCATTAATGCGCCCCCCTCTGCTTCTCTACGATCTACACGTTTTTTGCTGAAAATTGGGGGGAAATTTGAAAATGCGTGGGAAAAGAACATGTTCGGGGTCATTGCTGCCTGGAATATATAGAAAGGCTGAAAGATTCTCGGACTGAGCCGGATCCTTGCTGGTCGGTGACGATGAGGCTTGGGGGATGCATTCCTAGGGTTTTTCCTACCGTATAGGAAAGGTTTAGTGAGGGGGTTTCCCCCACAACCTGACGTTCCGAAGTGTATGCCATGCTCCGTGGTTTGATGTGCAAGGGAAGCAGTATGCCAGAGGCTAAGGGGAATCAGACTGGTACACGAAGCATGTTTCCTTGTTTCTATCAGCTGCCAAAACCCTTGCAATGAAAAACAAGTTGCCTGGTTGGATGATAAACCACGCATTTTTTTTTGCAGATCTAGAGAATACCTTAAAAATGCAACCCCCGGAACCCTGCCTGCTGTGTGTCAGGAGATTGAAATCGTTGTCATCCTCTTTTCCCCGTACAATTGCGAATTTCAAAGACACAGGAAGAAAAAATCAGCAACATTCCTTTTGGGATTAGCTTTCTGGATGCGGTGACACCTCTTGAAGTTCTTGGGGCAGCCTGAGGCTGATTTTGAAATGCACTTCCGTCGTCCTTGAAGTCATAGTCTTTTTCCCTGGCGGGCCGCGAAACTATGCACGAACCCCCAGTCTTGTTGCGGAAATGCGTCACTTGGGGGTGTCAGCTCCACGAATTTTTCACAATGTCGGAAGGTGGTTTCGTTGTAAACGCTCGAAAGGATTTTAAACTCGTTTCCACGGATAAAAACCCCCTTCGAAAAAGAGTATCAAATAGCGAGGCTAAAAAGCCAAAGGGGTGGGGGTTTGTCATCGGTTTTTACACACTGAGGAAAAGGGCCTTAGTTCGCTGGCTGCTGACCCGCCACATAAGGGGGGGAATACGCAGAAAAAAACGATTCAAAAAAGGGGGGGCCCAAAAAAGGTAAAGGGGGGAAAATTGGAACCCGAGTGCCGGCAGTGGGGGGGGGTTCGGGGTTTAAAAGGAACTGATTTTGCCTGGGTGTGGCCCCCCCAAAAAAAGGGAGGGAAGGGAAAAACGAAGGGGGTGGGGGAACCAAAAAAAGGGGTGGGGGAAAGAAAAACAGTTCCGAAAGGGCTTGGGGGAGAAGAAGAGGAATTTCGGGGATCCAACCCCAAAAAGGAGTCAAAACGTTTTTTGCTATAAAGTGTCTTTCCATGAAAAGGGAAAGGGGAAGAAAATGATCGATACGGAGGTACTTTTCAGAAGACTGCTTGCATGTAAAAGAACCGTGATGTGGATTCGAAAGTCCTCTCCTACGAATCGGCAGCTTTTCCCCCTTCAATGTTCCACCCACGATGGGGCATGAGGAAGACCAACAAAACGATCTTGCCAAAAAACTGGAAGCAAAAAAACGGAAAATTTTGTCCTTCCTAGTCGAATTTTTCCCCACGTCATCGCAGTCTGCTGCTACCTCATTTATGGCATGGCAAAGTGTCAGCCCTGAACAAAAATCATTTTAAAACTTTTTAATGACTTTGGGAAAGGGGTTCTGGCCCAATTGTGGTCTTTTGAAGAAAATCCAGGATCCTTCCATTGACGTTGGACGTTGGTCTTTGACCGGTAACAGAAACACCAATTTAAATCGACTAAAGACACAGACAGGGAAAGAGGATCCGGATTCAACTACCAGATACAAGGAACAGGGACGTCCCGAATACAGAATTCCCAAAAACCCTACCAACAAGGGAATTTTTCTTTATTCATCTGTCGTACTCTGCGACAAGGGCAAGATTCCCGCCCGCAGATAAAACGGTAGTACTGGGAGGTGGATTTAAATGAAGAAGTGGTCAAAGTTCTAATGAAGTGGGTGTGTCCTCTTTTGGGGGGTTGTACACACACAAGAGGAGGGGGACACTCGTCTGGTATTGTGCAAAACATGTTTCGAGAGCCCCCAAGGATAAACATTCGGTTTTGACGAAAAGGGTGTCCTCGTCTTTTGGGGTATTACTGGAGCAGGGGAGCACTGGCCGATGAAAATAATTGCTCTGGGACTCAGGGAAAATTTGTCTCAAAGGAACGTTTATACCCGTTCACCTATCAGTACCAACTCGGAAAGCAGCATGCAAGTCATTACCGCCGTGATCTCTGTCGGATGTGAACGACAAGTCTCTATACAGACTTGGAAAGCGAACGCATATTTTAGCTCTCACCAAAAAATTTAGATCCTTACAGGGCCTGGAAGCATTCCAGGATGGGGCCTACTTTCCTAGATCGTAAGGCGATTTGCCTTCTCATGCTGGTAAAAAAAATAAAAAACTCAGTTCACGGAATGAGCTTCGTTTTTGTACTCGCCACCACAACGATAACCCGCACCTTCTGCCACCAACAGAGGATGCCTTCGAACAAAATGTATTTCGGGCCCAATACCAAGTAGCGTGTGGTGTCAGAGTCACATCGCAAAACCTAGAAAATGAACCCCTTGGCCCTGGTTGGATGGAATGCAAAAGGGTGAACTGCGTCCAAAAATGTACAATTGAATCGGCACCGAGAGGTTAAAGACCTAATCATTTGTACTGCACGACAAAGGTTTTTCGCGGGCAAAAAAGCCAGTTTCATTGTGGCTTGAGGCATGACATTGTTCCTGTGGGATAAAGGCGAATCGGCCGAGATAATGAGGTGGGAAATGGGGGAGAAGTGGGAAAGATACGGGCATGATGGTGTAAATCTGTAAGTATCTTTGTAAGTGCCAAAATAACAAATTTTTAAAATATTCAACATTCTCTATTTTTTTATGGGTTAAAAGGGTTTTAAAAGGCCATGTTTTTTTTGAATCTGCTGTAAAACATCATTATTATAAAGTAAACTAATGGTAAGTAATCTTTTTTAAGTGCCAAAAAAACAATTTTTAAGAATTCAAACATTTTCATTTTTTTTGGGTTTAATGGGTTTAAAAGGGTTAAATGGTCATTTTAATTAGAATCTGACTGTAAAAAAATCCTTATTTATAAAGTAACATCCTAACGAATCCAAAAATACCCTTTTCCTTGTTTTAAAGTGTGGGGGGGTAACTCCTTAAAAAAGGCCTTTTTTGGGCCCCACCCCTCCACTACCGGTTTTTTCTGGGGGCCAACTCGGTCCTAGATTACCCTCCCAGAGCAAGCTTAAAACCTTTAAAAAGAAAAAAGAACAATGAAAATGATCTCAGAGGCCCGTGGACCTACCGGGGGATTTCTGTTACTTAAAACTACCTATATCCCTCTTTCATCCCCATCCAAAATTGTCTCCTTTCTTTAAACTCCCTATTGACTCCGCATATTTTCCTATGACTGACTCCATTCCAATCATCTATCATCCTATTTGTGAACCATTCTCCCCATTTCCCCTTTTTTAAATCACGTTTTTTTCCAGTTTAAATCCGTTACTTCTTGTTCTACCCTGATTACTAGCCGTAAGATCTTTTCATACATATCCTTATTGTAACACTTTAACCCCTTAACATATTCTATCAGATCACCCCTTACTCTACGCCTCTTGAGTGAGAGTACATTTAATAGCTTCAATCTCTTCTCGTAATTAAAGTTAACGCATCCCCTGTATCATTTTAGTCCTCCTTCTGTGGACTGATTCTAACAATGCTATATCCAGCACTGCTATATCAAGTTGTGTCTTGGTGGGGTATGTCACATGAGCACCAGCTTCGAGCCCAGTCCCTGGCTGACAAGCTGGCCGTTCGTGATTCCTTTGACTTTTGGCGTGGCGTGCGAAGCATGAAGCGTGCACGCCTCCATGTGGAGTGATCACTACACGCCCAGTACACGGGCATTCTCAACTGTGTAAGGGACGAGGAGAGTGAGAATGCCCTGCGTGGCGGTATGTGTAGCGTGACACTGCAGGGTTTCTGCAGCGTGGACCACAAGGAGGTGATTCTGCACAGCTTCTCCACCAGTGAGGCTTTGCTTGTGAATGGGCTCTCTTCTGGGGCATTTAAGTATGCGCCCGCCAGCCTGGTTACTTCTCTCTTCATTAATACCTGTATCTGACATCAGTAAATACCCAGTTAGGTTTTGGCAGTGCTTCTAGTGCGTTTATTTAAGAGCAAAGTGAAGGACCCTGCTAACTCTGGCAATTACAGCCCCATTGCTATAGCGACCACCCTGTCCAAGGTGCTGGAGAAAGTGGTGTTCCATCGTCTTGAGGCCTACCTGTAGACACTGGATAGTCAGTTCAGTTATAAGAGAGCCTTGGCACTGAGATGTGTGTGTGGACATTGAAGAATATATTTTTTACGTGGTACGCCGCTAACGACATTCGGGTTTGGGACATGGTATCTTCTTCTAACAGTTCTCTACATGTAGTTTGATAGTTAGAAGTATGTAGCTCAGCAGATATCTTCGTTATAGACCGATAGTTCTCCTGGTATCTGTTCTCATATGTATTCCTCCTCCTCATCATCTTTCTACTCTTCTATACTATATAATACTTCGGTATTGGATCTATGAAACATAAAATTCGAGTTTTCTTTACATATGAACACATATTTTTTTCGAATTCGTTATTATGTTTGATAATAAGAACCCAACCACCAGGGAGATATATATATATATATATATATAATATATATATATAGAGAGAGAGAGAGAGAGAGAGAGGAGAGAGAGAGAGAGGAGAGAGAGAGAGAGAGAGAGAGAGAGAGAGAGAGAGAGAGAGAGAGAGAGAGAGAGAGAGAGAGAGAGAGAGAGAGAGGAGAGAGAGAGAGAGAGAGAGAGGAGAGAGAGAGAGAGAGAGAGATTTTTTTATTAACTTGTATATACAATTATCACAATATGCTTTTACAAAGAAATGGAATATATGGTCCGATGAGTCGAGACTCTTATACGGACCTCAAGCCAGAAAGAAAACTGATCACATTTGGAGAAGTCGTGGAACATCATCACTGTTATATGACTACTATTTGTTATTGAAAAACATGCATTACCATATATGTACACACATACAATACTCACATACTTACTGTATCTCATGCATTGTCTTCTCATATATTTACACCTATCAAGATACGTGTGACCCTAATATATACATAAACAATAAACATCCATACATATATCTCTACATATATATTTTTATAAATGTAGATGCAAGTGTCAATGCACTCAGGTACATAGTCATGCTTCATCAAACACACAACACTCCTAAATTTGCCTGCTTATACAAATATATGATATGAACTTATATGAACTTATAAATATCTATACACATACACACATACACATGCCACACACATGCTACCAATACACATACTCATACATACATATACACATATACATGCATACATATACATATACACACATATACATACACACATACATATACAAAATAAAGATTTTTAATGATTTGTATAAACTATAATAGTTAGTAATTAGTTTTTCTGTACCTTTAATTTGAAACCTGCTCGAGTATTACTATTTATAATGCTTTCTATAATCACTATTATACGTAGTGTATTGCTGTCTATAACTTAAATAGCTTTTGAACCATACCTGCGCTGACCCACGAATTCCGTAAGCTGACAGTTTTTGTAGGCAAAATTGAGTGTGAGAGTGTATCAAAAGCCTTGGAGAGATCACAGAATACAGTTACATGAAACATCTTATTATCTAAACTTCTAAGCATTATAAATATTCTGAGATAAGTCATGGATCGCCAGCTCTGTTGAGCATTTGGGTCAAAACCCATATTGACTGTCTGTTAATAATGAATGTTGAGTTAAATAGTCCATTAACCTATTACAAGCATTTTTTTTCAAAAATCTTACTGAATGTTGGTAAAATTGATATTGGTCTATAGTTTGTACATTGTGATGTATTACCTTTTTTGTGGACTGTTAATACTTTTGATATTTGAAGTTGCTTGGGAAAGGAACCTATGTTGAAAGATTTATTTATTATGTGCACAAGGAAGGCGAAACTTCATCAGAACATGATTTAATTAATCTAATGCTGACATCATCATGTCCAGGGGATGTTACCTTCAGATTTTTGATGACTTCTTTTACTTCAGATAATGTCGTTGGTTGAAAATTTAAAGAATGTGGAACAGGCTCCGGAAGAAATTCTTCAAATGAAGCTGTTGTCTGCTGTAATTCTGAGCTAACTGATGGGAACACTACAAAAATAATCATTAGAGCCCTCTGCTATTTCAAATTAATTATTCAGAATCTTATTATTATAATCAAATGAGGTTACTGATCTAGACTTATTTCTGCCAATTACGTTATTCATGGTTTGCCAAATTTTCTTCGAATTCCCTGCACAATCCTTCAAATTTGACTTATGATAATTATTTTTAGCGGCCCGAATAACAGATGTTAATGTATTCCTGTACTTCTTGAAGCTGTATTCATATGTAATAGGCCATTTGGCATATAACTTCTGTAATCTATTTCTTCTCTGATATATTTTTTATTGCTAGACTTATATACGGCTTACTCATGTGTTTTTCTTTAATTGTGGTATTGCTTGACAGGAAAATGATTGTCATAAAGGTTTTTAACCCCTTCACGCCCAGATATTTCCTTTGCTAAAAAAAATCGTGTGTTGTTAGCCATAAAATTACGAAAAGTAACTGAAAATACCAAATTAGTTAGTAAACAAGGATACTAAACAGGTCATATCTATAAAACATTGCTTATAGTCACTAAAAATCGTCTAATGGTGGTCAAATTACAATGAAAATTACGTTCTGGGTCTCAAGGGGTTAAAGTTTTCCCCATATACCCATCATAATCTTCATTAATATCTAAACCAAAAGTTATATTCCATTTATAATCCCCAATTCTGCTTTAAATCTATTGACCAAGTCATCAGAAAAATTTATCTTGGATATTTAAGATTACAACTATTTGTATTATTATTAAAAGTAAAAGAACTGAATACTGGAAAATGATCACTTAATGAAGAGTATAATATTCCACTAGTTAGATAGTTATCTAAGTCATTCGTCCATATATGATCAATTAATGTTGCTGAAGTTTTGGTTACTCTGGTTGGTTTGGTTATAGTTAGAAAGAATGAACAGGTATAAAACAGATTAACAAGACTCAGCTTTGCTATAATTGTGTTTAAGAAGATCAATATTAAAGTCACCCATAATATAACAAGGGAAACGTAGTTCCCCTAATGTTTCTAGAATGTTTTCAAGTGAAGCTAACAACTCATCAGTGCTGGCGTTTGGTGGTCTATAAATAATGCCAACTATGAAATTGTTTGGTTTCGAAGTCTGAACAAATAAGGATTATATGTGGTTAAACTGGAGAGAGACATTTTGATATACATTTCCTTGTATATTGTTACGTAAGTACAGAGCTAAACCACCACCTCTTGTATTCCTATTGTTGAGGTATACTGTATATTCATCTAGGTTATATAGTGTACAAATGTCATCATTTAATATAGTCTCACATAAGCCAAGAATATCAAAATTAATCCCTAGAGTGGCTAAGCATTGGTCAACTAACGATTCCAAGTGGAGTGGAACACTATTAATATTGTAACTCAATAGTTTAAGATTCGTGTCTGCCAGCCTCGCCTGTAAATCCGAATCAATAAAGTAATAATTACAATTAGGTTCTTTTAAATTATGATCAATTAAATTATTATCTAAAAGATCTCTTTTGTCATGTTGAAATGGAATGAAATTCATATTATTGATAACATTTAAAGGAAAATCATGCTTATAATCCTCATTCATTAATTTAACATGTTCTGTATCATTCAAATCATGAAATGGAAAGGAACTCGAACCATCAAACATTGTGAAATATAAAACCTACGAAAAATGTACTAAATCAGAATTAGTAAATCACTTAACAATCACTTAACTACTATACATATTTCTTGGTTCTTCTAGGTAGGTTCCTTTTAGTAGTATTATCCTTGTCTGAAGAAGAAGAAAGTCCATCAACGTTCGGTTCAACAGCGTCAGTGGTACCGGTGGCACCTGTGGCCCCTCAGAGAGAGAGCGAGAGAGAGAGAGAAAGGTTGAGGAGTGAGCAAAAGGCGAAAAAAAGACTTCAATGAGTATACAACTTCAGTAGGAGGCCATATATTTGCACCCTGCCGAGCCCTGTTAGTTAGGAAAGTCAGGTGGCATTGGGAGTGCAAAGAACACAAGAGAGCAGCTTAGCTTCCCTTTGATCTGTATGGTAGGTTGAACAGGATCATACACCCAAACTTGTATGAGGGCGAGATGCTAGGTTAAAATAACTCTCATCCTCTCCTTCCCCTCATACCCTCCCCACCTACCACCAATACCACCTACAACATCTACCTCTTCTCTTCTCCTCATCACCCTTTTTTTTTCTCGCCACTCAGAGTAATGATGACGGAATCTAGGACCTATTCATTTTGTGGAACCTACAGTGTATAAAACCCTCGCCTATATTAGTAAGAAGGGAGAGGAGGAACCACTAACACAACATAATACGAGGCTGTAAAGTGTGCAATACATCAGAAGACGTTCTCGTGGCTCACATCGCCTTAATCACGGACGATATAATTGTAGATCTCTGGCGGTGCTTTAAATTGAGGTGTTAACAGTTAATGAAGAAGCTTTACTTTAATGGCCTGGTGTGGGGTTGTGGGGGGGGGAGAGAGAGAAGAGAGAGAGGGGAGAGAAA
>JACEEZ010013440.1:75000-83444 GCA_016584305.1 Chionoecetes opilio | reverse complement strand
TAGATGATAATATATCGTGAGTATGTGCTTAAACTTTTACCTATGTTCATAGCTTAATGCTTGGTGCGCCAAATTTCGGTGTGAGTGTCGTAAGTTCGTGACCTTGGAGTACCACATGTATTCATTGATTTCATTGATTAGGTTTATTTAATTAGTGGGTTGATGATATTACGAATAAAAATATTTTTTGTCATATATAATTGTCCAAGCTAGCGAAGCGAGCTTGGACACCTATTTCAGGCGAATTCATTCTCTGGTACTAAATAGATTGGTGAATCTGTCATATAGGCTTGTAAAATGTTTACTCCACGAATGGGGGCAAGGTCTAGAGTGCATATTGGCTTGTAAAATGTTTACTCCACGAATGGGGGCAAGGTCTAGAGTGCATATAGGCTTGTAGAATGTTTACTCCACGAATGGGGGCAAGGTCTAGAGTGCATATTGGCTATTAATTGCATATGCATTAAGTGCATATTGGATATTAAATAAATACTATTTATGGTCTTAAAACAACAAATTACAATTTAGCCCTTTTCTTTTCTTTGTAAAAAGTAAAGAAAATCAAAGAAGGGGATGGTGAAGGTTAGGTTGGGTTAGGTCAGGTTGTAATAGAAGTATTTTAAGGTGAGGGTATTTCAAAAGTTGACTTTAGCCTGTGCGAGCTTGGACACGTTCCACATCTTTAGTGTGGACGTCTATTTCCTAGTATTAATAAATAATTTAGTGGTTCATGTCTTTACTTTACGGCAACTGAGATTGCATACTCCTACACTACGCTTCCTGTATTGTATATGTAAATGCTTTATTACCATCTATAAGAATGTAGTCATGTATAGGCATTATTATTCATTAGGGCTAATAGCATATTCTATACATGGTTTGAGAATAACGTTCTAACCGGTTTTCATTTCTTTCTAACCGGTTCAGGAACGTTACATATGTTTGGTGAAGGAACGAAAAACGAAACGCTAATAATATTGCTTCTGATAGGAACGAGCCTTTTGAAAAATAATTTCGTTTCTAAGCCCTGATTAAAAGATAGCCATTGTAAAAAAGAGATGAATTATTCTATGCCATTTTGAAGCCCAACCCTACAAGAAAAGTGCTCTCTTTAGATCACTTGCATGCGTTTTGTATTTTACGTAGTGCAAATCTGAGATAAGGAACAACAATAAGAATCCCGGGATTTGAACCAATTTCCCGGGAAAATAGCATAACCCGGGATCCTGAGATCCCGGGAAGGAAACCCTAATGTACCAAACCTCAGGACAGGTATTCATAAAGCTTCTTAGCAACTCCCAGCAACTCCTAAGCTTAAGAATTCCTAGGAGTTGCTCGGGTGTTGCTGTGAGTTGCTGTGAGTTGCTAGGAGTTACTGTGAGTCGCTATGAGTTACCGAAAACGCTAAGAGTGGTGAAACTGTCCCATAGCTTCTCATAAGACTCTTATGAGTAGCTATGAGTAAGGTAAAAGTACGTTTTTTTAGCTTATTAGGCGTATATATAGCCTTACTGAGTATCTTATTATGTGTTTGCTACCCTGATGAGGCCGCGGAAACATAAACACAGGCGAGATTTGGCGGAGGAAAGACGTGGTACGGTGGTGAGAGGGTGAGGAGGCGAGGAAGGATTTTTCCGTGCACGTCGCAATCAAGATAGCATAGTGCCATCTTCTTGATGATTCCGGCTGTCCTTGCATGCCGTGGCTCTTAACACCATATTTCCCACCTAGGAGGTAACAGCCGCCGCTGGATGAATATCAAGTCAACTACAACAGGTGAGTTTGTTATGTTAAATTTGTTGTTTATAATGGACAAGAACTTCGCGGTCTTATTTATTTTATTTTTTATTTTCCTGAAACCCATTTAAACAAGTATATATATATATATTTATCATCACCGAATTTTATGCATGGTTAAGGTTAGGTATACTTTGTGGTTAAGGTTAGGTTATATTTAATTAAAACCTATAAGGTTAGGTTAGGTATACCTAGTGATTAAGGTTAGGTTAGGTTTCATTAAAACATATAAGGTTAGGTTAGATATACTTTGTGGTTAAGGTTAGGTTAGTTTTCATTAAAACCTATAAGGTTAGGTTTGGTATGTTCTATTCAATTACTTCCCTGTTATCTGAGACCCTGACTCATTTCTCCCGGCCAAGTTTTAGTGCTTTTACTGGTGGAGATAGTGTTTTTAATGGAAACGGCGACCATAAAATTCGGTGATGAAATAATATTATTATTTCTTTTTTTTAAATACGGGTTTCCGGAAAAAAATCCGGGATCTCCATTAGAAAAATCACCTATTGTAGGCCGGGAAAAATTAGTCGGTGTCTCTAAAAACGACCGAGAAGTTCTTGTCCATTATTACCAATTTGTTGGTAATTACCCATTATTACCAATTTGTCTTTATTGCAAGTCGAAGGGGTATAAATGTAAATAATTATATAATTAGTAGTTGATTAGGTTAATATTCCGGAGGAGTTGGTGGGCTCTGTAGGATTTACAGCTTACTTTTTGGTAAATTTTTACACTGGGATCAAAATTCTCTTCACAACTGGGAGTATTGTTTCTGTTTACTTTAATGTATTCTAAGAAACTATCAATCTGAGTTTCCGTCGCAAATCAGTACTTGCGGAGACATAAAATGTTTTTAGTAGGAAGGAGTGTATAAGAGATATGAAAATTAAGTAACCTAACCCCACCTTTTGACTCTGTAACCTAACGTAACCTAACCTAACCCCACGTTTTAGTTTCCTAACTAAAGCCAAATCCTCATTAGAAAGTGTCTGCGACAAGGGAAGAACAGAGGCGATGCAGGTCACAAGAGGAAGAAGAGTGAGGCGCAAGTAAACACTTCTCTCTCTCCTCCCTATAAACAACAAGTCATTATATCCAAATGTAATGATTTGCGACGGAACCTTAGAGAGAGAATGTTTCCTAGAATCCAATGAGGCAAAGAGAAACCGTACCCCCAATTGTTTAGGGAATTCTGGTCCTGGTGTAAAATAATACCAAATTTTTATTTTTTATTTTTTGGCTCAGTGTGCAGTAGTAACTTTTCTCCGGAAACTAAAATATAGCACTTATTTTTAAATAGTTAATAATAGGTAGGTTAGGTTACGTTTAGTCTTTATTTTGCTTATGTTATATTTAGGTTTGGTTTAGGTTAGGTTAGTTTAGGATAAGTTTGGGATATGTTTTGTACCTATTGAATACTTATTTTGTGAGTTATTTAGGTTAATTAAAGGCTGTCACACGGCGATATTTTCCGGTATCTTTTGGTATGTTACTATCATTTGATGCCCGTAGTAGCGGCAAAAAATGTGTGTTTCAGCTACGAGCATCTTCTACTGGCCTCTTCCGGGACCCGCAACCAAAACAAACACTATGGATGGTGCAAGAACACTTCGTCTGGCTGCTATAATGTTTGTTTTGGTTGCGTGTCCCGGAAAATGCTCGTAGCCAAAACGCCGTGTGACACCTTGCATTTTTTGTCGCCACTACGGGCATCAAATGGTAGCAAAATGCAAGAAAATGCCGGAAAATATCCCCGTGTGACAGCCTAAAGCTAACTTGATGGTGCGCGATTGCCCGGCATCCGCGGCTGGTTGTCAACGCCAACTCCTGCGAATTATTTTCTAAATGGGAATTATTTATTTTAATTTTTTGTAAAAATGAATATTATATTTTGTGTTTCAAGAAATTGATTATATCCACAGAGCAGAAAATATAAAGAATGTGCTTATAAAGGCCAGCAGAGAGAGCCCATCTTTCATGAGTACAAAAGAAACCATTGAATTCCCACTGTGGTCTTTATATGCAGTCAAGGCAATATCACTATGAAAAGTCATGCATCTGCGACTAGGACTTTAAAGAATATTGTCATATAAAATGAACACTCTAATATAGTTTGGTCATTCCAGACTAAATATCTACCAAAGTCCTTTTTATGTTAAAGAGGGTTAGATTGCAAATAATCTAAGCTTTTTTGACTTTTATATATTTAGAATGTTTCTCTTAATTATTGTTTATACCTGCAGGGCACACAAACCAACACGGAGCCTCGTTGAAAGAATGATTGGTCTTAAACGGCGCCTTCATGTATTGCATGGGGAAGTTCGTCTTTCTCCGGCAAGACATGCACTGTCATCATGGCTTGTGCATACAACATCTCTAAGATGAGAACTGTTGCAATGCCACCAGCAGGTAATTTTTGTAATACTGTTCTTGTATTTATATTCTTTATTTTATTGTGCACAAGAAAATCTATGTATTTATTTTTAGTTAAGCAGTAATGGATTTATAGGAATTTTCATCAATCTGCTAATTTTCATTTCTCTTTTGAACAGTTAAGTTATCTTACCACATAATATATTGTAGCCAATTTTGTGCCTTATAATAATTTATTCACACTCCATTGATGTATATACTCACGTAGTTTACTATATACTAAGCACGTATACCGTCCACATTTTCTTTTGACCTCCCAGTATACACATTTGCATAACTTGTATGGTAATGAAAATATTCATCCATAGACAATTTCCCTTATTGTTTGCTCTTCATCAGAGGAAGATGATGATGGTGATGGTGATCATGAAGACGACATCATCGAAGAAGACCGTGCAAACATTCCACCAGGACGTAGACGCAGGACGCCGGGTCTACAGCACAGGGATGAATTTGCCAGAGAGCATTTCTCATAAGGTAAATGCATACAGTGTTTGAAAATATTATACTTGCAATGCATTAAAAATTCATATTGTATTAACTCAGTACTGATGATGATAACTAAGAGGAATTAAAATTTAACTTCAGTATGCACACAAAACTATTGAAAGTAACATAATTATGTGCAGCATCACTTTTACTAAGGTGTTTATCGTAAAAAAAACAAAGACATGTAGCAAAATAATGATCAGTACTTAAGTATGTATGTATCAGTGATTATACTATCAGTATTTTTTTACATCAGTATCCACCTCTGTCAGTTGAATGGTTGTGTGCGTATAGTGGTTATGGGATTTGTTATGAAACATAGCCCACCACCACTACACGCAACAGTAATCACTGCAAGTCAAGAATAAGTACGTATTGTAGCCAGTATTAAAAAATATATATAGTAGACGATGTTGTCTTGTCTTACGTGCTTAATTGAGTAATAAGCAACAGTTCATGTACCTTAATAATTTGCCTTATGAATACATTCAGTGCAGTACGAAACTGATTCATCCATTTTTGTGCCGCGCATTCCAACATATTTGAAGTCTATTTCAATGTTTTAAATAAAGACTGAGAAAAAGCAGGGTTTTTGTAATGTTTTTTCTGCCCTTCGTTTGTATCCTATGATGTAGGAAAAAATATGATTATCTTGACAATATTACACCCACCTATGTACTTCCACAGCTGCTGGTGGAGATAGCGGTTATGCACCCATATCCCACCATGGATACTTGCAGCGCGTTTTCGCAATGTTTGCCAGGAATGTCTAGGCTGGCCCAGGCTGGACTGATGCTCGCGAAAACATATCCAGACTGGCCCTGTCCCATTCGTGGTACCTATTGGCTGGGGGATCAAGTGGGTGGTCCTACTGTTTTGCAAGTTTAACATCCCCCCCTCCCCCCCAGACACACCAAAGGGTTATTAACTTAACCAGCTCGAAAGGCCTAGACAGTCCCGGCCCGTTCCAGCCGTCTAGCTCTCCTCGCGAAAACAGCTCCTGGCTCGGCCTGGCTGGGCTGCTAATTAGCTATTATTATTTTGCTTATTGTTAAAGACACTTTCTTTTTGTTCAGTCATCCTCCTACCACATTTAGTTATTAATTGTATGTCAGCCGTTATTTCCCGAAATTTTTTAAATAGGTATTTTTCTTTCCTTTACATCTTTATGATAATCATATGCCAATGATAGTCATTGCCAAAACTCCTAGGATCCCATCCTTGAATCCTTCATATCACACACATTGCAAATATACAGCAAAAAGAACTAAGTAAATGGGCATTCACTTTAAAGCTTCATGTTCCCCTTGTTATATTATTACATATTGCTGTACTGTTTTGTTTAAAATGTCACCTGAAGACATAATCATTTCTGAAAATCAGCTCGTTTCAGGCTGTGTTTAAAAACAGTCCCATCTGGCGGGGAAAAAAGTTTGTAGAATCTCCAAATGTTCAATTTTTGCTGGGAGCCTACATACCTGATCACATTGTTGCACAGGTATGCCTTTGTGAGGCACAGTTATTAATTGCCATATATATATATATATATATATATTATTATATATATATATATATATATATATATATATATATATATATATATATATATATATATATATATATAACACAGTTGATTGTGCGATATGTCTATTTTATTTTTGCTATTTTAATATATACTTTAAATCCATTTGATTTTGGAATTTCAGTTTCATGCTTGAGTATAAAAATTGGCGAGGAATTTATGAAATGGACCAATCGTTTAAATACAAGAACTTTATTTGGTAATCTTCTTAAAATACCATAATTATATGCGACGAATGTATCATGAAAGTAATGAGATTGTATGAGTTATGGTTATAAGATATGATATGATTGGTATGATTAGTAATGTGATGAACTAGTAATGATGATTGGTATGATTAGTAATGTGATGAACTAGTAATGATGATTGGTATGATTAGTAATGTGATGAACTAGTAATGATGATTGGTATGATTAGTAATGTGATGAACTAGTAATGATGATTGGTATGATTAGTAATGTGATGAACTAGTAATGATGATTGGTATGATTAGTAATGTGATGAACTAGTAATGATGATTGGTATGATTAGTAATGTGATGAACTAGTAATGATGATTGGTATGATTAGTATGAACAGTGATGTGATGGGGATCATTTTTGTGTGCAGAGCACACACAAAAATATTGGGGCACCACAGCTGAAAAGGATGGGTGAGTGATTTGATGAGATGGATTTATAACAATAGAATGGATGGGCATGAATGACTTGATAAAGATAGAAATATGACAACAGAATAACTACTGGAAGTGTGAGAGGACAAACCCTAGTAAAAGGAGAGACAATGTTGGATTGTGTGGATGAGAGCGGAAATATGAGTGAGAGGACTAGAAGACAAGAAGGAGGTGCATGGTCGGGTGCTGATGGAGACACTTCCGCCATGTCCACCCTCTTGAGGGGGTTTCAAGGAACAGGCATCAGTGAAAAAAAGGCATGAAAGTGTGTCCCTTAAGATTAACTTAGTACCCCTACATCACAACTAGGTAAATATAATAAATAAATAAACACATGTATGGCAGAGACATCATTTTGCATCAATGTTATAATTATTCCTAGCATAAGCATTTGAGAAATACTTGAGTTTAATATGCTGTATATTATATGAGTATTATCTTTTATCTCTTATCTTCTTATATATATACAAAGACTACTCTATACTGGACTTGGTACTCGTGCCCCGCGCCAACCCGCCCATGACCAGTGGAGGCCAGTTTTGAGATTCCTGCCATTTTTTAACATCACCCCTATTTCCCTTCCTAAGGTTTATCAGTAAATATGATATACCGTTATCTTCGTAACTGTTTGTTCTATAATATTATCAAATAAAAAACAGTAAAATACACTAAAGAAATGCCATTATGAGAGAGTGAAGAAATATGCATGACCTCAATATATATTTAAAATCTTCGCCATTTAATATTTTGCGAGAAAACATTTTAGATGCTAGCGATAGAAAGAAGCGGATTTTCATTAGCTTTCCATTGATATATTTCGTTTTCTGATAAATGAATTACCACCGTGCCTAAATTAGCGTTAACTAAAAAAATAACATCATCAATCGTATCGGCAAGTAAAAAAGTGTTCCATGAATACAGTAGACTATGGCTTATCAATATAAATTATACACTGTTATCTTTGTGAATGTTTGTTCTATAATATTATCAAATAAAAAATTGTAAAATACACTAAAGAAATTCCATTATGAGACTCTGAAGAAATATGCATGAACTTATATTCACTTAAACTCATCGCAATTTGACATTTTGCGTGAAGATTTTTTACATGCAACATATCAATAGAAGCGAAATTTAATTAGCTTTCCATTGCTATATTTCAATTTCTGATAAATGAATTAGAACTATGCATAAATTAGCGTTAACTAAATAAATAACATCATCCATCGGGTAATTATCCCGATAGATGATGTTATTTTTTTAGTTAACGCTAATTTATGCATGGTTATGATTCATTTATCATAAAACGAAATATAGCAATGGAAAGCTAATGAAAATCCGCTTCTTATCACTAACATTTAAAATGTTTTCTCGCAAAATATTAAATGGCGATGAGTTCAAGTGAATGCATATTTCTTAACTCTCTCATAATGGCATTTCTTTATTGCATTTTACTGTTTTTTATTTGATA
>JACEEZ010013440.1:0-70000 GCA_016584305.1 Chionoecetes opilio | reverse complement strand
TTTCACAAGGGACTTATGAGTAAGCTGGTGTCTGAATCCTTGAGTTCTGTGAGTTTAAGCAAAACATTGAAAAGGCGTGAGATTTGGTAGGTATAGTATCATCAATAGATGATATAATCACTACCGTATATATTCACATAGTGTATAGTTCACATATGTCAAGAATGCTTGACAAGGTAAATTTTTCGTAGAGGTCGTAGAATCACTGGATTCGAACGAACGATGTAAACAAAACATAGGCAGTAGGAGGAAGATGAGAACGTGAGAGTAGTCTATAGGTGACTCAGGATCGAGGGCTGGGCGGTGGGTGAGGATGAGTGTGGCAGTGAGGGTGAGGCACAAGGCGAAGCAGGGTGAGTGTGGCAGTGAGGGTGAGGCACAAGGCAAAGCAGGGTGAGTGTGGCAGTGAGGGTGAGACACAAGGCGAAGCAGGGTGAGTGTGGCAGTGAGGGTGAGGCACAAGGCAAAGCAGGGTGAGTGTGGCAGTGAGGGTGAGACACAAGGCGAAGCAGGGTGAGTGTGGCAGTGAGGGTGAGGCACAAGGCAAAGCAGGGTGAGTGTGGCAGTGAGGGTGAGACACAAGGCGAAGCAGGGTGAGTGTGGCAGTGTGGGTGAGACACAAGGCGAAGCAGGGTGAGTGTGGCAGTGAGGGTGAGGCACAGGCAAAGCAGGGTGATGTGGCAGTGAGGGTGAGGTGATTATGTTTGAGGTGAGGGTATATATATATAATAATATATATATATATATATATATATTATATATATATATATATATACTTATATATATTATATATATATATATATATATATATATATATAATATATATATATATATATATATATATATTATATATATATATATAAGAAGATAAGAGATAAAAGATAATACCCATATAATATACAGCATATTAAACTCAAGTATTTCTCAAATGCTTATGCTAGGAATAATTATAACATTGATGCAAAATGATGTCTCTGCCATACATGTGTTTATTTATTTATTATATCTACCTAGTTGTGATGTAGGGGTACTAAGTTAATTTTAGGGGACACACTTTCATGCCTTTTTTCACTGATGCCTGTTCCTTGAAACCCCCTCAAGAGGGTGGACATGGCGGAAGTGTCTCCATCAGCACCCGACCATGCACCTCCTTCTTGTCTTCTAGTCCTCTCACTCATATTTCCGCTCTCATCCACACAATCCAACATTGACTCTCCTTTTACTAGGGTTTGTCCTCTCACACTTCCAGTAGTTATTCTGTTGTCATATTTCTATCTTTATCAAGTCATTCATGCCCATCCATTCTATTGTTATAAATCCATCTCATCAAATCACTCACCCATCCTTTTCAGCTGTGGTGCCCCAATATTTTTGTGTGTGCTCTGCACACAAAAATGACCCCCATCACATCACTGTTCATACTATTCATACCAATCATCATTACTAGTTCATCACATTACTAATCATACCAATCATATCATATCTTATAACCATACCTCATACAATCTCATTACTTTCATGATACATTCGTCTCATATAATTATGGTATTTTAAGAAGATTACCAAATAAAGTTCTTGTATTTAAACGATTGGTTCGTTTCATAAATTCCTCGCCAATTTTTATACTCAAGCATGAAACTGAAATTCCAAAATCAAATGGATTTAAAGTATATATAAAAATAGCAAAAATAAAATAGACATATCGCACAATCAACTGTGTTATATATATATATATATATATATATTATATATATATATATATATATATATTATATATATTATATATATATCTATATATATATATATATTATATATATATATATATATATATATATAATATATATATTATATATATATATATATATTATATATATATATGTTATATATATTATATATATATATATATATATTATATATATATATATATGGCAATTAATACTGTGCCTCACAAAGGCATACCTGTGCACAATGTGATCAGGTATGTAGGCTCCCAGCAAAAATTGAACATTTGGAGATTCTACAAACTTTTTTCCCCGCCAGATGGGACTGTTTTTAAACACAGCCTGAAACGAGCTGATTTTCAGAAATGATTATGTCGTCAGGTGACATTTTAAACAAAACAGTACAGCAATATGTAATAATATAACAAGGGGAACATGAAGCTTTAAAGTGAATGCCCATTTACTTAGTTCTTTTTGCTGTATATTTGCAATGTGTGTGATATGAAGGATTCAAGGATGGGATCCTAGGAGTTTTGGCAATGACTATCATTGGCATATGATTATCATAAAGATGTAAAGGAAAGAAAAATACCTATATAAAAATTTTCGGGAAATAAAAGCTGACATACAATTAATAACTAAATGTGGTAGGAGGATAACTGAACAAAAAGAAAGTGTCTTTAACAATAAGCAAAATAAAAATAGCTAATTAGCAGCCCAGCCAGGCCGAGCTAGGCGCTGTTTTCGCGAGGAGAGCTAGACGGCTGGAACGGGCCGCGACTGTCTAGGCCTTTCGAGCTGGTCAAGTTAATAACCCTTTGGTGTGTCTGCGGGGGAGGGGGGGATGTTAAACTTGCAAAACGGTAGGACCACCCACTTGATCCCCCAGCCAATAGGTACCACGAACCCCGCTGTGGGGAGTCACCTTGTCGTGGTGGCGGGGCTTGAAGCGTGGTCGACGGCGCCACCTACTCTGGCGGCCTGCCTGCCATTGTTGGGTTCGGTGGCCGTCGGCCTCTTGGACCAAGCGCTCCCCCTTCGTCACTGGGAGGTGGAGCCTTCCGGTGATGTCGTCTTTATGCTTCCTCCCCCTTTCTCTCCTTTCTTAGGGCGATTCTAGGCCCGGTGAGACCCTTCTCTTCCGTCTCACGCTTCTTCTTCCTTTTATACTTCACGCTCCGCTCCCCACGTGGTTTCTGCCGTGGGCGTGCATCCTGTATATTCCCCACACGCCCCTCTATCTGGAAGTTGAAATCACCGCGGGGCGGGTTTGTAGTTCCCTTCGGTGGGCCAACACGCTTCTTGGTTAGGGGGGTTGGGTAAGACGGGAATGTCCAGTGCGGCCCCGCTGATCATCGGGCTGGTCATGGCGTGGGCTATGGGCCAAGCGGAGGTTGCCTGGTGGGCACCGCTCGGTCCCGCGCTGCACCACACACACTATAGGCAAACCGAAGCGTATACTTTCCATTTCTACCCTGGAGCTGTGGGTGGAGGTCCTTCACCTCAACATACAGCTTCCCCTCGTTGGGGCTCCGTGGTGGGTTGGGGGGGTGGGGAAGTGACGTAATTTTTGTTTATGAGGGTCAATCAATTAATTTACCCCGTGCCCTGCTCTCTCCCTGACGGTCCGCTTTGTCCTCGTGACATCTCCCATTGGATCCTCTCACATTGCCACTCTGGCGCCTTTCCATGCCGCGACGGTGGCCACGAGCGGGCAGCCGCCCCTTCCCCTCTCAGCTCCCGTCTGGCGGTCTCCGCTTCAGGTGACGCAGCAGGGATTGAGAGACGAGCCCTGGCCCTAAGGGGCACTTCTACGTTTGCCACTCTTGCTTCTGTCCACGTGTCCCCGGCTCTGTAAAGACATATGGCCTGGGACACGGGCACGCTGGACAAAGCACGGTGTCCCAACGTATTAAGTGCCCCTAGGCCAGGCTCGTCCTCTCAGTCCCTGTCTGCTGTCCCTTGAAGGGAGACCGGACAACCGGGGAGCTGAGGAGGAGGGCGGCTGCCCGCTTCGTGCCACGTCGGGCCTGGAAAGGCGCAGAGTGGCACATGTGGAGAGGATCCAATGGGAGATGTCGGAGGACAGCGGACGTCAGGGAGAGAGTGCGAGGCCGGGGTACATTAATTGGATTGCCTTCATAAACAAAAATTACTTCACTTCCCCACGCTCCCCACCACCACGGAGCCCAACGAGGGGAAGCTGTCTGTTGGGGAAGGAAACCTCACCCAACAGCTCCAGGGGTAGCAGGGGAAGTATACCTCGGTTGCCTAGTGTGATGGTGCATCCGCGGGACCGATGCGGTGCCCACCCAGGCAAGCGCCCACCTCCGGCTTGGCCCTAGCCCAACGCCATGACCACCGATTGATCCAGCGGGGCCGCACTGGACCTCCGTCTTACCCCAACCCCCTACCAAAGATAGCGTGTGTTGCCCACCGAAGGGAATACACCCCCCCGCGTTGGATTCAACTTCAGATAGAGGGGCCGTGTGGGGAATTATCAGGATGCCACGCCGGCAAACACGTGGGGAGCGGAGCGTGAAGTATAAAAGGAAGAGAATCGTGAGACGACACGAGAAGGGTCTCACCGGCCTAGAATCGCCCTAAGAAAGGAGAGAAAGGGGAGGAAGCGAGTAAAGATTCGACATCACCGAAGGCTCCACCTCCCAGTGACGAAGGGGAGCGCTTGGTCCAGAGGCCGACGTGGCCACGAAACCCAACAATGGCAGGCAGGCCGCCAGAGTAGGTGGCGCCGTCGACCACGTCTTCAAAGGCCCCCGCCACCACGACAAGGGGACTCCCACAGCGTGGGGTTTCGTGTACCTATTGGCTGGGGGCTCAAGATGGGTGTAGTTCCTACGTTTTTGCCAAGTTTAACATCCCCCCCTCCCCCGCAACACACCAAAGGGTTTATTAAACTGACCAGCTCGCACGGCCTAGACATTCCCCCCGAGGCCCGTTCCAGCCGTCTAGCTCTCCTCAGCGAAAACAGCGCCTAGCTCGGCCTGGCTGGGCTGGCTAATTAGCTATTTTTTATTTTGCTTATTGTTTAAAGACACTTTCTTTTTGTTCAGTTATCCCCTACCACCATTTAGTTTACTTAATTGTATGTCATCTTTTATTTCCCGAAAATTTTTATGATAGTGTGTATTTTTTCTTTCCTTGTACATCTTATGTAATCATAGCCAATGATATCATTGCCAAACTCCTCAGGATCCCATCCTTGAATCCTTCATATCGACACCATGCAATATACAGCAAAAAAGAACTAGTAAATGGCCTTCACTTATAAAGTGCTTCATGTTCCCTTGTTATTTATTACATATTGCTGTCTGTTTTGTTTTAAAAAGTCACCTGAACGACATAATCATTTCTGTGTGAAATCAGCTCGTTTCAGGCTGTGTTTAAAACAGTCCCATCTGGGCGGGGAAAAAAGTTGTAGATCTCCAAATGTTCAATTTTGCTGGGAGCCTACAACCTGATCACATGTTGCACAGTATGCCTTTGTGAGGCACATTATTAATGCCATATATATATATATATATATATATATATATATTATCATATATATTATATATATATATCATATATATATATATATATATATATATATATATATATACTATATAATACTATATATATATATATATATATATATATATATATTACCCTATATATATTATATAATATATATATATATATATATAGTATATAAGATATATATACTATTATATATATATATCTATATATTATATATATATATAATAGTATATATATAACACAGTTTGATTGTGCGATATGTCTATTTTATTTTGCGATTTTTATATATACTTTAAATCCATTTGATTTTGGGAATTTCATTTCATGCTTTGAGTATAAAAATTGGCGGGAATTTATGAACGAAACCAAATAACGTTTTAAATACAAGAACTTTATTTGGTAATCTTCTTAAAAATACCACTAATTATATGAGACGAATGTATCATGAAAGTAATAGATTGTATGAGGTTATGGTTTATAAGATATGATATTTGGTATATTAGTAATGTGCATAACATAGTAATGATGATTGGTATGAATAGTATGAACGTGATGTGCTGGGGGTCATTTTTGTGTGCAGCAGCACACAAAAATATTGGTCGCACCACAGCTGAAAAGGAGTGGGGAGTGATTTGATGAGATTGATTTTATAACAATAGAATGGATGGGCATGAATGACTTGATAAAGATAGAAATATGACAACAGATACTACTGAAGTGTGAGAGGAACCAAACCCTAGTAAAGAGAGAGTCATGTTGGATGTGTGATGATAGCGGAATCTGAGTGAGAGGACTAGAAGACAAGAGGAGGTGCATGGTCGGGTTGCTGATGGGAACACTTCCGCCATGTCCCACCCCCTCTGTAGGGGGTTTCACGGAACAGCATCAGTGGAAAAAGGCATGAAGTGTGTCCCCTAAAACTTACCTTAGTACCCCTACATCACAACTAGGTAGATATAATAAATAAATAAACACATGTATGGCAGAGACTATCAAATTTTGCAGCATCAATGTTATAAATTATGTCCTAGCATAACATTTGAGAAATACTTTGAGTTTACATATGCCCTGTAATATTATATGGGTATTATCTTGGGTATCCTTATCTTCTTATATATATATATATATAGTATATCTATATATATATTATATATATATATATAATCATATAATAAATATATTATATATATATATATATATTCTATATATATATATCATATATATATATATATATATATATATATATAATATTATATATATATATTAAATATATATATATATATATATATATATATACCTCACCCTCAACATAAATCACCTACACCCTCACTGCCACACTCACTCCTGCTTTGCCTTGTGCCTCCCCCTCATCCCACACTCACCCTGCTTCGCCTTGTGTCCCTCACCCACACTGCACACTCACCCTTGCTTCGCCTTGTGTCTCACACTCCACTGCCACACTCACCCTGCTTTGGGCCTTGTGCTCACCCGCATGCCCACCTCCACCCTGCTTCGCCTTGTGTCTCAACCCTCACTGCACAGCTCACCTGCTTTGCCTTGTTCTCACCTCCTGCACACTCACTCCTGCTTCGCCTTGTTCTCACCCTCTGCCACACTCACCCTGCTTTGCCTTGTGCCTCCGCTTCGACCCTCACTGCACACTCACTCCTGCTTCGCGTGTGCCTCCCCCTCACTGCCACACTCATCCTCACCCACCGCCCAGCCCTCGAGCTGAGTCACCTATATACTAATACTCACGTTCTCATCTTCCTCCTACTGCCTATGTTTTTTACATCCGTTCGTTCGACTCCGTGATTCTACGACCTCTAACGAAAAATTTACGCTTGTCAAGCATTCTTGACATATGGAAACTATACACTATGTGAATATATATACGGTAGTGATTTATATCATCTATTGATGCTACTATACCTACCAAATTCTCACGCCTTTTCAATGTTTTGCTTAAACTTCCAGAACCTCAAGATTCAGACACAGCTTACTGGATAAGTCCCTTGTGAAAAGTGTTACCCAAGTAAAAAAAAAAACGCTGTGACGTTTGCGATGAGTTCTTAAGAGATTGCTTTGACAGCGATACGGGCAACTCACGAGGAATGCTTATGATTCTGTATAACTTGCGTCCCGAGTGTTTAAGCTATAAAAATTGTACTGGTAAATGTAAGTTACCCTTGCTCAAGAAGAAGAAAAGATAAGACATGGATTAATCAAAATTATATGTAACTAGAAAAATTGAAATAGATACAGAAGACTTATTTCAACTGCAGGGAACACAACGCTACGAAGACCAAATAAAAGTTAACAAGAGAAGAACGAATGATATGTACGGAGCACAGTTTTACAATAGAGCAATCGATCATGGAATGCACTACCAAGGAAATTGTTGTGTAAAACAGTAGCCTCTATATTAATTTCAAAGAATAAAATGATTGTTGGATATCGCAAAATTGACATTACGATCATTGACTCAATCCTGTAAATATAGAAATAGGTGAACACACACAAACACACACCACACACACACACACACACACATGCTTGATGAGCACACCACACACACACACCCACAACACACACAGCACACCCACACACACACACGCGCACAACCACACACACACACACATGCTTGCTACACACACACCGCCACAACTGGTCAATGTGGATAGAGGCGTTTGGCGCGCCATTCTGTGTATTCGGTTCGAATCATCACTGCTCCCGGGGATTTTTCACATGACAAATTCGGCGCGTTACTATCCCAAACTTGAGAGCAAGAGGAGGGGGGGGGTGAGGTCCTAGCCAGTACCCAAAGATCGGTAATAATGAGTTCCAACTCACCTCTAGGAGGGTGAAACTGATGATCGTGAGTCCGACTCGCGTGGGCAAGACCATGTGTGAATAACATAACAACACACACCACACACCACGCGCACACACACACACACCCACACACAATACACAGGACACACCACACCACACCCACACACACGAATTATTGTTGTTATGTTTTATGTTATGTTATGTCTGTTAATGATTGTTGCACTAATTCGCCTGAACGCGAGGTCATAGTTTCATGTGCCTTCTGTCCGTACCGACTTCTTGATAAGGATAGTACCAAGAAGGTCGAAGCGGCAAGAAACTGTGCGTTTTCCTTATGACCTGCAATGTCCTCTTCAACGGGCAAAGAAAGTTAAGATGAGGAAATGTTTTAGGGGCGTAATCAATACTCTATCACAGATTCATTGGAAATGTACTTGAACGTTTCTTGGGAACGAGAAGGTGCAAACGAGTGTATACCTAATACATTCCGATGCCAGAGAACTGAATGTCAAAAAAACTTTCATACGTAAAACCAGCAAACCATCAGAGCTCAACGAGAATGATAAATAATTCGAATCAGGGGAGTAAACATCAACCCTTCGGTAAAGAATACTTCAATTAAAGTGAAAAAAGGTAGAAGCTCGATCTGGAAAGAATGAAATATGTTGCTGAATACGAATAATAAGGTAATAATTATAAGGTAAGTTGACCGCAATGAAAGAAATTTGGAACCAGCAGCAGTAACCAAGAAAAGCTCTTTTTACATATCCAAGGAGAGACCGTTGTCATATATATATAATATAGGTATAAATAGTATAGCATATATTATGTACATTATATAATTATATATAACACTTATATATATATGATTATATATATATCTTTATATATATTATAAGATATAGATATATATATTACATATATATATATATATATCTATATATAGTATATATATTATATATATATATATATATATATATATATATTAGTAATATATATATATATATATATATATGTATATATATATATAATTATATTATATATCTATAACTTTAATATATATGTATATATATATTATATAGATTATATATATAATTATAATATATATATACTATATATATATATATAATAGTATTATATATATTTATATATATATGTAGGGGTGATAATATATATATATATATATATATATATATATATATATGTAATATATAGTATCTCATATATATTATAGTATAATATAGAGATAATATATAGTAGTATATATATATATATATAAAATTATATTATATAATTATTATATATAATTATATATATAATATAATCCTATATATATATATATATATATATATATATATATATATAATATATATATATATATTATATATGTATATATATATATTATATGGAATATATATATATATAAATTATATATTATATATATATATATATATAGATATAATATATATAATATATATATTATATATATATATATACTATATATATATATTATATATATAATATATATATATATAATATAGTATCTCTATATATATATATATATATCTATATATATATATATCTTGAATATATTAGTATATATATATAGTAGTATATATATATATAATATATATATATATATATATTATATTAGTTATATATATATTTATAATATCATATATATATTGATATATATATATATATATATATATATGATTATATATAATATAATTTATATATAATTAATAATGTATATTATATATTATATATTATATTATGTATATATTTATACCTATATATATATATATATAGTATAGATGATAACGTCTCTCCTTAGATACTGTAAGAGCTTTTCTTTGTTACTGTCTGCTGGCTCAAATTATCTTTCCTTATCGGTCACCTTCCTATATATTATTACCTTATTATTCTTACTCAGCACATATTTTCCAATTCTTTCCAGATCTGAGCTTCTACACTTTTTTTTCCTTTAATTAGGAAGTATTCTTTACCGAAGGGTTGATGTTTTTACTCCCTGATTCGATTATTTATCATTCTCGTAAGAGGACATTAGCAGGCTCATGACTACAACCTCGAGTTTTCTTTGCCGCTTTCGAACTTCTTCGTATACTTATCCATTTATCAATAAGCCGGTACGGACCGAAGTCATGAACTATTGACTTCGCGTTAGGCCCTATTTGTGCAACAATAATTAAACAGACATAACATAACATAAACATACCACATAATTGTGTGTGTGTGTTGTGTGTGTGTGTGTGTGTAGTGTGTATGTGTGTGTGTGTGTGGTGTTTGTGCGCGTGTGTGTGTGTGTGTGTGTGTGTTGTTATTCACTACTGGTCCTTGTCCACGCGAGTCGGACTCACGATTCGTCAGTTTCACCCTCCTAGAGTGTGTTTGAACTCATTATTACCGATCTTTGGTAATGCTCAGAACCTACCCCCCCCATCCCCTGCTCAAATGGGGATAGTACCGCCGAATTTGTCAGTGAAAATCCCAGGGTCGCAGTGATGATCTCGAACCGACTACCACAGAATGGCGCGGCCAACGCTCTTATCCACTTGACACATTGTGGCGGTGTGGTGTGTGCACGCATGTGTGTTGATGTGTGTGTGTGCGTGTGTGTGGTGTGTGTTGTGTTAGTGTGTGTGTGTGTGTGTGTGTGTGTGTGTGTTGTGTGTGTGTGTGTGGTGTGTATGTGTGTCTTTTACCTACTTTCTATATTTACAGGTGATTGAGTCAAGAATCGTAATGTTTCCTTTTCCGATATTCCAACAATCATTTTATTCTTTGACTTAATATAGAGGCTACTGTTTTACAACACACCATTTCCTCTGTGAGTGCAATTTCCATTGATCTGATTGCTCTATTGGAAAACTGTTCTCCTGTACATATTCATCTCTTCTTCGCTTGTTAACTTTTCTTTTTGTCTTCGTAGCGTTGTGTTCCCATCGTTGAAAATAGTCTTCTGTATCTATTTGTCAATTTTCTGTTACATATACATTTTGTATTACATACCATGTCTTCTCTTTTCTTGCTTTCCATCTAGCACGGGTAATCTTACATTTACCAGGATCATTTTGTCATAGCTTAAACATCTGGGGACTCGCCAGTTATACAGGAATCATAAGCATGTCCTTGTGAGTTGCCCGTAATCGCTGTGCACAGCCACGTCTTAAGAACTCCTAGCAACATCACAGCGTTTTTTTTTACTTGGTAACACTTTCACAAAGGGACTTTATAACTGGATGATCTGAATCCCATTGAGGTTCCTGTGAGTTTATAGCAAAACATTGAAACGGCGTGAGATTTGGTAGGTAGGATAGTATGCATCAATAGATGATATAATCCACTCCCGTATTTCTTATTCACAATAGTTGTAAATATGTCAGAATGCTTGACAAGGTAATTGTTGTAGAGTCGCTAGATCACCTTTGGGGGGGGTGGTGATTCGAACGAACGATGTAACAAAACAAAGGCAGTAGAAGGAAGATGAGACGTGAGAGTAGTCATATGGTTACCGGCAGGTATCGAGGGCTGGGCGGTGGGTGAGGATGAGTGTGTCAGTGAGGGTGAGGCACAAGGTTAAGGCAGGGGTGATGTGTGGCAGTGAGGGTGATGCACAGAGGCCAAGCAGGGTGAGTGTGTGGCAAGTACGCGACGTGAGGCACAAGGCGAAGCAGGGTGAGTGTGCAGTGGAGGGCGAGGCAACAAGACGTAAGCAGGGTGAGTGGGCCAGTGATTGTGGGAGGAGGCACTGGGAAAGCAGGGGAGTATGGCAGTGAGGGTGATGGCACAAGGCAAAGCAGGGTGAGTGTGGCAGTGAGGGTGAGACCAAGGCGAAGCCAGGGTGAGTGTGTGCATGAGGGTGAGGCCAAGGCAAAGCAGGTGAGTGGTGGCAGGTGGGTTTGAGACACAAGTGCGAAGCAGGGTGAGTGGTGAGTGAGGGTTATGCACAAGGCGAAAGCAGGGTGAGTGGCAGTGAGGGTGAGGTGATTTTCTGTTGAGGTTAGGGTATATATATATCTATATATTATATCTATATATATATTATATATATATATAATAATAATATAGTATATATATAGTATATATAACGATAATATTAATATAGTATATTATATATATGGTAACCCAACAGACACTACTCTCTACTGGACTTGCTACTCATTTTGGGCTATTTCCAGTGGAGGGGCCCAGTTTTGCGATTCCTGCCATTTTCGAACATCAACTCCCTTTGGTCCCTTCCCTCTGGTTTATCATTATATATGAATATCCCGTTATCTGGGTAAAGTTTTGTTCTAATTAGATATTATCAAATAAAAAACGTAAATGCAATAAAGTATGCATTATGAGAGAGTTAAGAAATATGCATTCACATTGAACTCTCGCCATTTAATATTTTGCGAGGAAAACATTTTTAAATGTTAGTGATAGAATCGATTTTCTTAGGCTTTTCGCATGCTATATCGTTTATGATAATGAATCATAACCATGCATAAATTATCGTTAACTAAAAAAATAACATCATCTATCGGGATAATTACCGATGGATGATGTTATCTATTTAGTTAACGCTAATTTAGCATAGTCAATCATTTATCAGAAATGAAATATAGCATGAGAAAGCTAATTAAATCTCGCTTCTATTGATAGTTGCAGTAAAAATCTTCAAGCAAAAATGTCAAATCTCGATGAGTTTTAAGGACAACTATAGTTATGCATATTCTCCGAGTCTCATAAAGGAATGTCTTTAGTGTATTTTAAAATTTTTATTGATAATATTATAGAAACAAACATTCACAAGATAACAGTGATAATTTTATATTGAAAGCCATAGTCTACGATTCAGGAACACTTTTACTGCCGATACGATTGATGATGTTATTTTTTTAGTTAACGCTATTAGGCCGGTGTTAATTCATTTATCAGGCAAACGAACTATATCAATGGAAAGCTAATGAAAATCCGCTTCTTTCGATCGCTAGCATCTAAAAAATGTTTCTCGCAAATATGAAAATGGCGAGATTTTAAATATATATTGAGGTCATGCAATTATTTCCTTCACTCTCTCATAATGGCATTTCTTTAGTGTATTTACTGTTTTTTATTTGATAATATTATTAGAACAAACAGTTACGAAGATAACGGTATATCATATACTGATAAACCTAGGAAGGGAAATAGGGGTGATGTTAAACAAATGGCAGGATCTCAAACTGGCCTCCACTGGTCATGGGCGGGTTGGCGCTCGGGCACGGGGGAGTAAAACCAAGTCCAGTATAGAGTAGTCTTGTATATATATAAGAAGATAAGAGTAAAAGATAATACTCATATTAATATACAGAATAAACTCAAGTATTCTCAAAGCTTATGCTAGGAATAATTATAAATTGATGACAAAATGATGTCTTTTGCCATACATGGTTATTTATTTATATATTACATAGTTTGAGCAGGGGTACTAAGGGAATTTAAGGACACAACTTTCATGCCTTTTTTTCACTGGAGGCCTGTTCTTGAAACCCCTCAAGAGGTTTGGACATGGCGGAAGTGTTCTTCCATCCGCAACGACCATGCACCTCATTCTTGTTATCTAGTCCTCTCACTCATATTCCGCTCTCATCAACACAATCCAACATGGCTCTCCTTTTACTAGGGTTTGTCCTCTCCACACTCGAGAGTTATTGCTGTTGTCATATTTCTATCTTTATTCTAAGTAATTCTATGCCCATCCATTACTATTGTTATAAATCCATCTCATCAAATCACTCCACCCATCCTTTTTCAGCAGTGCGTTCCCCAATATTTGTGGGTGCTATGCACACAAAAATGATCCCCATCACATCACGTTCATTACTAGATCATACCAATCATCATTAATAGTCAGCACAACTATCATACCAATCAATCCTACTAGTTCCAGCACATCTTAATAATCAATACCAATCATCATTACCTAGTCATCACATACTAATCATACAAATCATCATTACTAGTCATCACATTTAGTTTTTGCTAATCATACAATCATCATTAACTAGTTCATCACATTACAACATACCAATCATTCATACTAGTTCAGCACATTACTAATCATACCAACATCATTACTAGTTCATTCACATTAATAAATCATACAATCATAATCATATCTTATAACCAATAACTCAATACAATTCTCCATTACTTCATGATACATTCGTCGCATACTCATTATGGTTATTTAAGAAGTTACCAAATAAAGCGTGTATTTAAACGATTGGTCCATTCATAAAATTCCTCGCAATTTTTATACTCAAGCATGGAAACGAAATTCCAAAATCAAATTGATTTAAAGTATATATTAAAATAGCAACAAAATAAAATAGACATATCGCCACAAATCAACGCTGTTATATATATATATATATAATATATATATATATATATATATATATATATATAGTTATATATATATATATATATAGATATAATATATATATATAGTATATATATATGGCAATCATAACTGTGCCTCACAAAGGCATACCTGTGCAACAATGTGATCAGGTATGTAGGCTCCAGGAAAATTGAACATTGGAGCAGATTCTACAAACTTTTTTCCCCGCCAGAAGATGGACTGTTTTAAACACAGCCCTGAAACGAGCTTTTGGAATTTTTTTGTCAGGAACCTGATTATTTATTTCAGGTGACATTTGTAAACATAAACAGTACAGCAAGTAGGTAATAATATAACAAGGGGGAACATGAAGATGTAAGTGAATGCCCATTTACTAGTTCTTGTTTGCTGTATATTGCAATGTGTGTGATAGAAGGATTCAAGGATGGGATCCTTAGGAGTTGGGCAATGACTATCATTCGGCATATGAGTATCTAAAGATGTAAAGGAAAGAAAAACCTATTTAAAAAATTGTCGGAAAAACGGCTGAATACAATTAATAACTAAATGTGGTAGGAGGATGACTGAACAAAAAGAACGTGTCTTAAACAATAAGCAAATAATAATAGCTAATTAGCAGCCCAGCCAGGCCGATCAGGAGCTGTTTTCGCGAGGAGAGCTAGACGGCTGGAACGGGCCGGACTCTAGGCATTTCGAGATGGAAGTTAAAACCTTGTCTATATGTCTGGGGGGGAGGGGGATGTTAAACTTGAAAAAAAACAGTAGGACACCCACTTGATCCCCCACCAGCAAATAGGTAACACGAATGGGACAGGGCCAGTATGGATATGTTTAGGAGAACAGTCCAGGCCTGGGACAGCCAGACATTCCTGGCAAACATTGCGAAAATCGCCTGCAAGATCCATGGTGGGATAGGGTGCATAACCGCTATCTTCCACCAGCAGCTGTGGAAGTACATAGGTGGGGTAATATTGTCAAGATAATCGTATTTTTGTACTACATCCATAGGATACAAAACGAAGGCAGAAAAAACATTACAAAAACCTGCTTTTTCATCAGTCTTTATTTAAAACAATTGAAATAGACATTCAAATATGTTGGAATGCGCGGGACAAAAATGGATGAATCAGTTTCGTACTGCACGAATGATTCATAAGCAAAATTATTAAGGGTACAGAACTGTTGCTTATTACTCAATAAGCACGTAGACAAGACAACATCGTCGACTATATTATATTTTAATACTGGCTAAAATACGGACTTATTCTTGACTTGCAGGACTACTGTTGCGGTAGGGTGGTGGCTAGTTTCATAACAAATCCCATAACCACTATACGCACAAACCATCGCAATGACAGAGGTGGATACTGATGTCAAAAAATACTGATAAGTATAAGCACTGATACACTACATACTAAGTATGATCATTATTTTGCTACAGTCTTGTTTTTTTTACGATAAACACCTAGGAAAAGTGATGCTGCACAAATATGTTACTTTCAATAGTTTTGTGTGCATACTGAAGTTATTAAATTTGAATTCCTCTTGTTATCATATCAGTACTGAGTTAATACAATATGAATTTTTAATGCATCGCAAGTATAATATTTCAAAACCTGTATGATACCTATGAGAAATGCTCTATGGCAAATTCATTCCCGTGCTGTAGACCGGCGTCCGCGTCTACGTCGGTGGAATGTTGCACGGTCTTCTTCGATGATGTCGTCTTCATGATCACATCACCATCATCATTCCCTCGGATGAAGAGCAAAACAATAAGGGAAATTGTCTAGGAAAGAATATTTCATTACCATACAAGTTATGCAAATGTGTGTATACTGGGAGGTCAACAGAAAACATGTGACGGTATACGTGCTTAGTATATAGTAAACTACGTGAGATATACATCAATGGAGTGTGTGAATAAATTATTATAGGCACAACAAAATTGGCTACAATATATTATGTGGTAAGAGAAAACTACCTGTTCAAAGAGAAATGGAAAATTAGAAGATGATGAAAATTCCTATAAATCCATACGGCTTAACGAAAAATAAATACATAGATTCTTGTGCCCCCCCCCCCCCCCCACCCCCCCCCCCCCAAAAATACAAAAAAAAAAAATAAAGAATTATAAATACAGAACAGTATTACAAAAATACTGTGGGCATTGCAACAGTTTCATCTTAGAGATGTTGTATGCACAAGCATGAGGACAGTGCCATGTCTCGCCGGGAGAACGGACGAACTTCCCCATGCAATACATGAAGAGCCGTTAAGACCAAATCATTCTTTCAACGAGGCTCCGTTGGTTGTGTGCCATGCAGGTATAAACCAATATTAAGAGAAACATTCTAAATATATAAAGTCAAAAAATGCTTAGATTATTGCATTCTAACCCTCTTAACATAAAAGGACTTTTGGTAGATAATTAGTTGGAATGTACCAAACTATATTAGAGTGTATTTTATATGACAATATTCTTTAAAGTCCTGTGCAGATGCATGACTTTTCATAGTTGATATTGCTTGAACTGCATATACAAGACCACAGGGGAATTCAATGGTTTCCCTTTATGTACTCATGAAAGTGGGCTCTCCTGCTGGCCTTTATAAGAATTCTTTATATTTCTTGCTCTGTGGTATAACAATTTCTTGAAACACAAAATATAATATTCATTGTACAAAAAATTAAAATAAATAATTCCCATTTAGCAAATAATTCGCAGGATAGTTGGCCGTTGACAACCAGCCCGCGGATGCCGGGCAATCGCGCACAATCAAGTAGCTTAGGCGTCACACGGGATATTTCGGCATTTCTCGTTGCATTTTGCTACATTTGATGCAGTAGTGTCGACAAAAATGCAAGTGTCCACACGGCGTTTGGCTAACGAGCATTTCCGGGACACGCAACCAAAAAAAAAATATAGCAGCCAGGACGAAAGTGTTCCTCTGCCACCAATACATAGTGTTTGTTTGGTTGCGGTTCCGGAAGAGGCCAGTAGAAGATGCTCGTAGCTGAAACACACATTTTAGCCGCTACTACGGGCATCACATGATAGTAAACATACAAAAGATAAACCGGAAATATCGCCGCTGGACAGCCTTTAAGTTACCTAAATACTCACAAAATAAGTACTTCAATAGGTACAAAACATATCCCAAAACTTATCCTAACTACCTAAACCTAAACCAAACTAAATATTAACATAAGCAAAATAAAGACTAAACGTACAACCAACTACCATTAATCACTAGTTAAAAATAATGTGCCTATATTTAGTTTCCGGAGAAAAAGTTACTACTGCACACTGAGCCACAAAAAAATAAAAAATAAAAATGTTCGTATGATTTTACACCAGGACCAGAATTCCCTAAAACAATGGGGGGTACGGTTTCTCTTTGCCTCATTGGGATTTAGGAAACCATTCTCTCTCTAAGGTCCGTCGCAAATCATTACATTTGTGATATAATGACGTGTTGTTATGGGAGGAGAGAGAGAAGTGTTTACTGCGCCTCAAATCTTCTTCCTCTTGTGACTGCATCGCCTCTGTTCTCTCCTTGTCGCAGGACACTTCTAATGAGGATTTTGCTTTAGGTAGGAACTAAAAACGTGGGGTTGGTTAGTTTACGTCTAAGGTTACAGAGTCAAAAGGTGGGTTAGTTACGTAATTTTCAAGCTCTTAAAAACTCCTTCCTACTAAAAAAACATTTTATGTCTCCGCAAGTACTGATGTGCTACGGAAACTCAGATTGATAGTTTCTAGAATACATTAAAGTAACAGAAACAATATCCATTTGTGAAGAGAATTTTGATCCCAGATGTAAAAATTTATCAAAAAGTAAAGCTGTAAATCCTACAGAGCCACATGAACTCCCCGGATATTAACCTAATCAACTACTTAATAATATAATGATTTACATTTATACCTTCGACTTGCAATAAAGACAAATTGGTAATAATAATGGGTAATTAACAACAAATTGGGAATAAGGACAAGAAACTTCTCGGTCGTTTTTAGAGACACCGAATACTTTTTCGCCGGCCTAAATAGGTGATTTTCTAAGGAGATCCGGATTTTTTTCCGGAACACCCGTATTAAAAAAATATAATAAAAAATAGTTTCATCACCGAATTTTTATGGTCGCCGTTTCCATTTAAAAACCACTATTCCTCCACCAGTAAAAGCACTAAACTTGGCCGGGAGAAATGAGTCAGGGTCTAGATAAACAGGAAGTAATTGAATAGAACATACCAAAACCTAACCTTATAGGTTTTAATGACAACTAACCTAACCTTAACCCAAAGTATATCTAACCTAACCTTATATGTTTAATGAAACCTAACCAACCTTAATCATAGGTATACCATAACCAAACCTTATAGGTTTTAATTAAATATAACCTAACCTTAACCCACAAAGTATACCTAACCTTAACACATGCATAAATTCGGTGATGATAAATATATATATTATATAATATATATAATATATATATATATATATATAATATATATTATAATTATATTATATATATCTAATATCTAATATATATATATATATATATACTATATATATTATATATAATAATAATTAATATATATATATATATATATATATATATATATACTATATATATATAAATATATATATATATATCTAATATATATTACCATTTATAATGATATATATAATATATATATATATATATTTAGCATTAGATTATATATAATATATATATAGTATATATAATATATATATATATATGATCATTATATATATTATAATCTATTATAGATATTTATTCATTATATATTATAAGTATACAATGAAGATATCTATATTATATTATATATATTACACTTATATATTTATCATTATATACTATATATAGAGTTATATATTATTATATATATATTATAATATTATCTAATATATATTCTATCTATATCTTATATAATTAGAAACATCTATATATATCAGATTATCTATATATATATATATATATATATTGATCATTAGATATATATATAATATATACTATATATATATATATATATATATATATATATATATAATATATATATATATATACTTGTTTAGATGGGTTTCCGAAATAAAAAAATAAAATAAATAAGACCGCGAAGTTCTTGTCCATTAAAACAACAAATTTAACATAACAAACTCACCTGTTGTAGGTTGACTTTGATATCTTCCAGCGGCGGCGTTACCTCCTAGGCGGTGAAAGATGGGGTAAGAGCCACGGAGCAAGGACAGCCGGATCATCAAGAGATGCACTATTGCTATCTTGATGCGACGTGCACGGAAAAAATAACCTTCCCGCTCCTCACCTCTCTCACACCGTATACACGTCTTTCCTCCGCCAAATCTCGCTTTGTTTAGTTCCGCGGCTCACAGGGTAGCAAGACACTAATAAGATACTCAGTAAGGCTATATATTACGCCAAAGTAAAAAACGTACTTTTATCATTACTCATAGTACTCATAGAGTCTTATGAGAAGCTATGGGACAGTTTCACCACTCTTAGCTTTTCGGTAACTCATAAGCGACTCACCGTAAATCCTGCAAACACAGCAAATACAGCAACCCCGGCAACTCCAGGAATTTTAAGCTGTAGGAGTTGCTGAGTTGCTAAGAAGCTTTATGAATACCTGTCCTGAGGGTTGGAATTAGGGTTTCCTTCCGGGATCTTCAAGGATTCCCGGGTTATGCTATTGTACCGGGAAAATGGTTCAATCCCGGGTCTTATTGTTGTTCATTATCGCAAGATTGCCACTACGTAAATAGAAAACGAATTGCAACGTGATCTAAAGAGAGCACTTCTTGTAGGGTGGGCTTCAAAATGGCTAGAATAATTCATCCTTTTTACAATGGCTATCTTTAATCAGGGCTTAAAAAACGAAATATTCTTCAAAAGGTTCGTTCCTATCAGAAGCAAATATTATTAGCGTTTCGTTTTCGTTCCTTCACCGAACCATTTGTAAACGTTCCTGAACCGGTTTAGAAAGAAATTTTTTGAAAACCGGTGTAGAACGGTATTCTCAAAACCATGTATGAATATGCATTAGCCCTAATGAATAATAATGCCTTATACATGACTACATCTTATAGAGGTAATAAAGCATTACATAACAATACAGGAAGCGTATTTAGTGCTAGGATGAATGCAAATCTCAGTTGCCGTAAGTAAGACATGATACACTAAATTATTATTAATACTAGGAAATAGACGTCGGGGGTGTGTGTTGTGGACGTCCACACTAAAGATGTGGAACGTGTCCCAAGCTGCACAGGCTAAAGCAACTTTTTAAATACCCTCACCTTAAAATATTCTATTACAACCTGACCAACCAACCTAACCTTCACCGTCCCCTTCTTTGATTTTCTTACTTTTTAAAGAAAAGAAAATGGCTAAATTGTAATTGTTGTTTTAAGAACCATAAATAGTATTTTATTTAATATCCAATATGCACTAATGCAATGCCAATTAATAGCCAAATATGCACTCTAGACCTTGCACCCATCGTGGAGGTAAACATTCTACAAGCTATATATGCACTCTAGACCTTGCCCCCATTCGTGGAGTAAACATTTACAAGCCAATATGCACTAAGACCGTGCCCCCAGTCGTGAGTAAAACATTTTACAAAGCCTATATGACAGATTCACAATCTATTTAGTACCAGGAGAATGGCATCGCCTGAAATAGGTGTCACAGCTCGCTCGCTAGACTTGGACAAATATATAGACAAAAAAATATTTTTATTCGTAATTCATAACCCACTAATTAAATAAAACCTAACAATGAAATCAATGAATTACATGTTGGTACTAAAAGGTCACGAAATACGACACTCCACACCGAAATTGGCGCACCAAGCATTAAGCCTATGAAACATAGGTAAAGTTTAGCACATACTCCACGATATATTACCATTTTCGAATACTAGATATTAATCTAAGCATGTCTTAAACCCAACTGCAGCAACCCAACTAAATCATTTGGCTACTGGAAGTAAAAAGGATTATTTGACGAAATATGCATGGAACGAAAAAATAAAACTTAATTAACCTGTACCGGGATTTAAAATAGCGCCCTTTTTAGATCCGGAACAGTAAATATGATAATGTTTTTGGTTCCGTTTTATTCGCGCATATTTCGATGTTTCGGTTTTCTTTTCGTCTCCTTAAACCGTTTCAAAGCCATGCTTTTAAGGTATTCTATCTTCATGGATTCTTTTGTGGGTAACAGAAGGAGATTGACTGATGTGCTTCTTGGAGTGTCATTTCATGAACAACTTTTGATTATGTGCGTGGACTGTGTGTCTGGTGTGCATCGTACCACAAATGATTTTATGCTATTATTATTTATTTTACGACTGGTCACACGAGTGGTTCTTTAAGTTTTGTTAGAATGTGGCCTCCAAATGCTTGTAAATATAGAATTCTTATTCCTTCATAATAGCTAACTTTAACTTAACTAATAATAATAATTAACTTAATAAATTTGAATGCAATTACTAAATGTCGTGATTTCTTTACGGACTTAATGAACTTGGATGAGATTTAATCAAATTTGTTTATTTAGTCCGATTATGTAACTATTTTGCCACAGTATGCAAGTGTAATTAAAGAGAATATGCTTCAGTGTCATAAAATGTAATCAATTCAAATGCCATTCAAATAATATACCAATACTACATAATAAGTTGTAGGGTTTCGCATTCCGCATTAGCATTAGTTAGTACACATATACCTAAAATATACCAGGTTGTCCAGAATCCGAGGGATGCTTTAAGAAACCCCCAAAACAGGTAACTCTAGTCTAGTAACCCATTCTTGTTTGCGCTCTTTTTACTGTCTTCTAGTTCAATATGTATTACACGATGGGTTCATTACGCTGGCGTATATTCCAATATGCGGTTTTCTAATGAGTTATACATTTCTACCACCTCCTCCATCAACTTATGCGTACCCAGAAAGTGAAAGGGGGTCAGGCACCACTATCTGAACACTTCTCTGCAGCAAACTACATATGCCATTTGTCACTCCAATTATTCAATATATCTAATTTATTCTTCAATTTCTGATACATTTTTCATCTTTAGGGGAGGGGGGGGGGGGGGGGGGTCCTGGCCAATTCGGCGAGTTGACTTAACAAAATTTTTGGATACTTACCACTGAGAAAACGAGGTATAAGCAATGACAGCGTTAATTTTCTTTATCTGGAATCCTGATTTAAACGTCGGTTATTTAAATGACCACCTATCTTTAACAGGTCCGGGTCGCGGGCTACAGGAATAGGAAAATAATCAACTTCTTTAGTTATAACAGCGTTATGAATAATCAATGATGATGCAATAAAAATACGATTCATACTGTTATGTAATTATAAAGGATTTTTTGTTTAGCATTTTCTTGATTTTTGTAGATCCGCCTTGCCTAATTGCTAGGCTAGGGCTTCCTTGGATACATTAATCAGGACAATCAAAATCAGTCTATTCAATACTGCATAAATGTGGCTACTATTGCTGATTATGCCTCGGCACATTGGAAAGACTGTATCCGAATTTTTTTTCAACAATTTTTTTTTTGTTTGCCAAAAATTTGCTTTACACCCCATCATAAAATTGATGGTGCACAAGGCACATTTTCATTGTATTACATTGTTATTAGCTTGATTTTCTCCTTATATCCTTGTATTAAGTTCTCTCCCAGTTTGGTCCCAGTCTATCTCATGCCAAGAATTTAAGATCACTAAGGGAAGTGTAAAACCTCTAGTGGGGGTGTTGTGTTAATTGTTGGGGATGCGTGTGGTTAAGTGTGGGGTGCTTGTGTTGTGTTGGGGCTCAGGGTAATTGTTGGGGGCTGTGTGTAAGGTTGGGGGTGCTTGTGTGTAATGTTGGGGGTGCTGTGTCAGAGTTGGGGGATGCGTGTGTTAAGATGGGGGTGCTTGGAGCAGACTGCAGGGGTTCTCAAACTGGGGTAAGCGATCCATCGAGGGTTCTCGAAATCCTTCTGGGGGGCCACGAAATTTCTAGAATGTGCAAATCACTGCCTTAGAGAACACAATATTCATAATTTATGATTATTCTTTATATCTATTTCAGTATTAAACAAAAACAATGACTTAGGCTTTAATACATACTAACAAAAGTACAGTAAGCTACAGTACATAATCTAATGTTAAGGCATATTACGGGTAGAGACCGAGTATGGTGTGTGGCACATGTGTTGTGCTGGTGTCACCCAGTTGTATACTGCGGAATCGCACAGATAGAGAGGCGGAAGGTTGTCTTGTCTTGGTCTCAAAGCTTATGGTCTCGGAAGTTGAAAAGAAGAACATAAAACATAAGAAAATAAGGAAGCTACAAGAGGACCGCGAGGCATACACGTGGTAGTTCCTGTCACCTAACACTACCTACATCCACCTTTCATCCCCATCCATGAACTATCAGCTCCCAATTTAAAGCTCCCCAATGACACAGCATAATACCTGTCTACTGAGACCATTCAATTCATTTCACCCACCGTTTTTGTGAACCAGTTTTCCCTATTTCCTTTGCTAAATCTACGCTTTTCCAGATTGAATCCGTTGACTTATTGTTCTACCCTGGTTAAAAAGCCGTAAGAACTTTTCCTACCTCTCCTTTATTCAATCCTTTTCCACTTAAAAACTTCTATCAGATCACCCCTTACTCTGCGTCCTGTCGAGTGATAGTACTTTTAATAATTTCAAATATCCTCTCATAATAAAGTTACGCATCCCTTGTATCATTTTGGCCATCCTTCTCGGCACTTTTTTCTAACCTAACACTATATCCATCCTAATATGGAGACCAAAACTGAACTGCATAGTCTAGTTGAGGCGCCTATGACAGAGCCAGATAAAGCTCAGAATAATCCGCACTTCTACTTTTAACACTTCTGGTAATGAATTCCGTACTACTCGATTAGCTCTATTTCGGCCTCAATACATTGTTTCCTAGGTCGGAGGTCTGGATCACCCTCACCCGAGATCTTTTCACCTGATCTTTTCAGGATACAGCTTCATGGTGTATCTATACCAGGGTTTTTTTCTACCAAACATCATAACGATACATTTATCAATATTTAATCTATCTGCCATCTGACTGCCCACTCGTTAAGTGATCTAAGTATCCCGCAATATGTTTACGTCAGGACTGTGAGCCAATAATCAACCTAATTAGTATCATCCGAAACTTGCTGATATCACTGCTAAATTCCCACTAATCAAGTCAGTTGAGGTAAAATTAAAAAATATAATGGGCCCAAAACAGACCCGCGGGAAACTACACTTGTCACAAGCCCCATTCAGATTTGGAACCATTAATTGTAACCATTTGTTGCCGTTACTTAGCCAAGCTTGAATCCAAATGAAGACCTTCCCACATACAGAGCCTTAACCATTATTTAAGAGTGTCGCTCGTGTGGTACTTGTTCAAATGCCCTTACTAAAGTCCAGATAATTATATTATAAATCCTATCATTATCTGCCGTCCTCATATAAACTTTCCTCTAAAAACTCAATGAAATTGGTGAGAAAATGGACCTACCCTTGGTGAATCCAGTTGTGAATCATGATTCAAACTAGTTTAATCTAAGTGCTCTCTAATGTTTTGGCACTAATATGATTCCAATACTTACTCCACCACTGAGTTAGACATTACGGGTCGATAATTGACTTAGTACTCTGTCTCCCTCTAAATATAGGGAACATTACAGTTATCCCTTCCTCCACAAAAATGGCACATCTCGCCTCATCTCAACCGATTACTAAAAATGTGCACTAACGACTCACTAACATCTCTTGCATTCTTTTAATACCCTGGGGATACACTCATTGCTGGTCTGGAGATGAGTAAAATTTTTTACATTTTTTCTATACCCTCCTCCACCATTTCACTGGTTATCACAATATTTTTGAGTTTCTCCTCATCGCTCCTTTGATCTCATCTGTTCACTACAGGTATCGTCTGTGTATTCCTCCTCCGAAAAAACACTTTCAGAAATAATCATTAGACCCTACACATATCCTCTCCGTATTTAAGACCTCACCCATAGTCCTGACGAACGGCCCAAACTAATTCCTTGTCTTTGTTTATAAACGATAGAAACCCTATTGGGTCCCTTTTCGCCTGTTCTGATACTTTAATCTCATAATTGTTCTTAGCAACGCGACGTTAATTTAGTTCACTGTCCTCGCCATACGTATAATGTTCTAGTTACCAGATCCTGCCTTGAACACTTTAAATAAATGTTTCTTTTTTACTCCAAGTTGTGTTGTAAACTGGTGGTCATCCATTTGGATCACTCTTTCGGGACCCTTATGTCCCAATAAGGAATTTCTTTTTTGTCCTCAATTATAAGTTTAAGTACAAATGAGGTATAATCCTCCTCGGCCTCCGAACTCACTCCCATCTAACCTCTCTAATACCATCCTCAGCCTGACCTCCACTTCTCTAGTATAACAGCTCAACACTCCTTCAGCCTCGACCTCATACCATATCTGACCGCGCCAATTACCTCCAGGTGCCTTCCTAATTCTTCATAATGCCCTTTTCCAGATTCATCTGCCCCTGTTCTGAGGAGACTTTCTGCTCCTCCATCCCACCACCTCTTATTAATAACCTCCAGGTGTCTTCTAATCCTGCATAATTGGCCTTTACTGAAATAGGGATTCGAGCCTATTGCCAAACTTAATTTCCAACTTCCCATTTTAAGCTACATCTGATCTCATAAATGGCGCTATCATCTAAATTCCCCAGCCTCCACATTGAAAACTTAAATCGCTCGATTTGTCAGCAATAGACTAGAATTTATCCCTCAAGTAGGCTCCTTGACGCTGACTTCAGGAAGTAGTGTATCTGGTATTATATTAAACAATTCATCTGCATCGCGTCACATGTAAAAACCAGTCTATATTCCTAAGATTAAAACTCCCACACGCGTAATCGAATTATTCTGAGGCCTGTATTCCTTCCCATATAGAGTGAATCTCTTTACATAAGATTGGAGGGCCTATACACTACACCAAAACCTTTTCAGTTCCTCCGTAACCTATACCCATTACACAGCGCGCCAAAGCATTGTTCGCGAAATCATAACACAGCGTCGGCCATACGGGAATTCAGAAATGTACTCTATGGCAGCATACTGACTTCCGAGGAGAGATAGCTACATATGACAGCTTGTTTAAGTCACGGCAGTCCATCAAGTCCGTTGAGGAATGTTCAGATGCCATTGTCAATTATAGACGAAGCATTTAAAAAAGTTTCGCCTCCTTCCCGCGAGTAATTTGTAACAGACGCGCATGGAAAATATCAATATTTCCAGAAGGAAGTGGCAGAAAGACCATAAAAATAGGAGCAGATTAAAGTATCTGGATCTCTACACAAGGCAGAGAGGCCAGTGGAAAAATATCAAGGATTGTGGTGTATACGAGGAGATGTGGCATAAGTGGGTGGAAAAGTTCGGGGTGGGTTGGCGGTGTCGCGGCAGCCGCGACACCAGAACATATAAGTGGCCGGGAGAGGATGTAAAACATCAGCAAGCAACCTAAATGTCACGAAAAACGTCAAGTGGATGCCCATCCTCAATAAGAGCAAGAACAATAATTGCGATATGACTTTTACATCATCGCCCTGGCCACCTTATATGGTTGGTGTCGCGCTGCACGCGACACCGGCCAACCCACCCTTGAACATCTAAACAGTTTGGTTCTTATTTTACTTATTTGGCATGATCCCCAGACTTATGGATAATTTAATTAGTCCGTTATATGCAAAGGTACATGTATGGGAAAAAAAATAAAACCATTCCCTACAAAACCAGGACAGGACAATACAATTAGTATTTACGCAGTACAAGACCCAAAAAACATTCAGAAATAGTAATCATTCAAAAAAACAAAAAAAATGTATATATCCTGTTCTGGTCTTGTGGTCTTGTTTCGGGAGGGTATGCGTATGGTCTTGGTCTTCGTTCGGAGGGTCGGAGTTTGGTCTCGGAGGGCTGGTCTTGGTCCGGAAGGTCTAATCTGGTCTTGGTATTGGTCTCCGAAGGGTCTGGATCTTTGCGTCTGGTTGGTCTCGGAGGGTTCTGGTCTGGACTACAAACACTGGTGGCGCCGCTAATTCCTGCGGAATATTTACGAAAGGGTAATATTTGGTTTAGGTAATCCTCGAGCCTGACAATTCTAACCTGTTTCATAGTGTAGATCTTCTCTTCTGAGTCTTTTGGACCCAACTTCCCATGGCGCAATTGAATGATAATGGCGATACATATATTATCTAAAATCTAGTTGTTTCAACCAGAAACTGTTAAGTTAGGTTAAATCAGATTATGTTTGGTTAGGTTAGAGGTGGGGTTTGGTATATTAACAGATGATATAAAGAAAAAATATGAAAATTACCAAAAACTACGGCAGTGAGAAGAGAAATAGAGTTATATGGATATTGTTCCATGGCTTCCATAAGTCACGACTTATTCCATTTTTCAAAACTTTATTTTTAGTGAGCCTACTCTACTCTCTACTCTTGCTTTTATTCTCAACATGATACCATTCTTCATCAACAGTTTGGTGGAGGATGCACTTCAATCACTACAGCAGCTGGAAGCAGGTGTTGCCCCACTGTTGGAGTCAGCACATATTGAACCACCATCCCAAGCTGCTGAACCTTCCTCCTGCTCCTTCCTTCTGGTTGACGAAGGTCAGGCCAAGCACCTGAAGAAGAGGAGGAAACTCAAGCTACAAATACTCAAGGAAGAGCTGCTCGCTGCGCAAGCTAAGAGGAGGACAGAGACGGCCAACGCAGAAGCAGCAATAGCAAAGGCTATTACAGAGAAAGCTCAGGCAGAGCTTTCTCTCCTTAAAATAAAGGCAGAAAAAGCAAAACAAAACTTAGAACATTTACGTTACGAAGTTATTTTGGACCATTACTTCCACCAGCTTTACATGATAAGGAATTTGACAGTATATGAAAACTCATCACTAATTTGTTAGCAATATAGTTTCAGCATTTTAAGTAAGCAATATTAACTTTTTTCTCTCTTTCTCTCTAGCAGGGCTGGGCACAAGTTTGGGTTATGTGTTACTGGGAGGTGGTTGTTAATACTTACTGGAGTGGAGACTTTGTATACTCCTCTGCACTCGTGGTGGCGATTACTGTTACAGCGGTGGATGTTGTGCAGCTTGACAGGGAGGAGCATCACTAAAAACAAAAGCAGAATTCATAATATAATTACTGCTAATAGTATCAGCTATTTAATCAAATGTACCATATCATTCATACTTGTAATTGGTCATCATAAATTGATACAGTGCTATACAAGCTGAATTGTGACTGGTTGTAGCACTTACATGTCCGTAGTGAAGGTTAACGTAGGTATCCCTGTAGCGCACACCTCCCAGCATCAGTCCAGCAGCATGGGGTGGTGGTCCTGGTGGTGGTGGGTGAGGGTGTGGAGGCTCGTCATCCTTGTCAACTTAATATCCCCCTTCCTCAGATACACCCAGGTTTCTGTCTTTGCATACGTTATACAGCATAGCACAGATCTCGATTATCCGGTATGCATAAGCAGGGGAACTTAATTCTTATTTCATTGTGGAGGATATGAAACCACCACTTCCACTGCCGGATCCCTCTCTCCACAACACTTCTTGTTCTCTTGTGATCTCTGTAATGCATAAGATGAATTTCAATAATGGTCATGATCAATTCCTCCACAATAGAAAATAAATACTCTTGGTGGTTAAAATTCCCCAGGAGTATGCTGGCTGCACAAATCAGTGCACATGCCTTACCGGTTACTTTTTCTCTATTATTTTCTGCTCAGTATATTGTGCAGTTGTTTTTCACTTGCGGAAATAAAAAATATAGGACATTTTTATATAATAATAGCTAGCTTAGGTCAAGTTTAGGTTTGGTTTGGTTAGATCTAGGCGCTTAAGTTAAGTTAAGGATAGATTTTCTTACCTTAACCTATCTACCAAAACCTACCCAGCATAACCTAACATTTTTGCATCTCTGCCATTAGAACCAAATATTTCCAACAAAAACAAGTTACATCTCAATGAACTGACTTAAGAAGCGTTTACTTTTTGGTATATATCACTCACTTGAAATGCGGAAATTACATAATACATACCTCCTTCCTTTGACAGGTCAAGTGGTTATATTTTACTTAATAACCACTACATCACTTACATCAATTCCTATGTGTGTTGGAGGTCCCTAACACCATATACTGCATTTTTTATGTCATTATTGCCGGAAAAATAGAAAAAAAAAACTAAATAAACTGAAATAAATATATATAAAAATTTTCAATGTTTGTACTCATTTTTAATTCATGCATTACCTTCTTTTAACTAACCTAACCTTGTATGTGGCATTGAGGAGACGGTACATAGTATACCTAGTTAAGTTAGGTTAGGTAAAAAAAACTGAGGCAGCTGTCAATGACATTTATAACAATTGAGTATAAGCTGTTACGAATATAAATCAACATAAGAATTGATGTAATAGCCAGCAATGATAAAGTAAACTTATAATGGTCTAGTATTGGAAAATGCATGACTTGAGGTAATTGCTTCCATCCTATCCTTCTATTCATTACCATTGCTACACTACCTAGCCTTTCTAGTAAAATAAATTTTTCATCATGCATGCCAGTACATAAGAGTATCTTAAACAATACTTACTTATTGTAGTTGGTTTGTGGGCCTGGCTGAGGACGCTGATAGTGAGTCAACAGCCACCTCTCACTACAGTAGCCACTGTCTGCTAGAAGATGACATACAGGAGGAACATGACCACACTCAAAGAGTGTGAATAACACACTCGTGTAGGATTCTTGAGTCATGCACTGATCCCGGCCACTGTGCAACTATGTCCAGAAATTTTTAGTTCTTATCAAATACAACTTGGACGTTGATGGACTTACTTTTCTTAAGGGTTGTTACAACTTTCAGCTCGGGAGAGATCGCCTTATTTTTTGCAGTGTGACTTGATATTACATCTCGCACAAAGTCAGTCACATATATAATCCCTTCTCGGTCCAACCGGTATCGCTTGATTAGTTATGTATCACTAAGTTCGTCCAGTACATCTTTCCTGTCACGAAAAGTTCTCAGGGAGCACAGGGAGTGGGTGAGGCACTGTTGCTGCCTGGGCCATGTTTACGTTTTAGGACGAGTCTGAGACGCCGTCCTGCCCGCTAGGACACCTCCCACCCAGCCCTAGCCAAACATCGAAATTAGGACGAGTCTTAGCGATTTAGGACGCGCTCGAGATTATTTAGTACGCCGACCGCCATTTTTAAGACTCGAGCGAGTCTAAGACGAGTCCTAATATTCTATAAGTATGGGCCCAGGCAGTCGGAGCGTGTACTGTTCACACACACCCTCTCTCTCCCGTTTTAGATAAATATGGAACAACATCCGCGCATGTTATTCAACCTCTTTAAGTACCTGCTATATAGATAAATACCTAGCGACCAATCCTCGTGTTACATCCAAGACCTTGCTCGTTATAAGATTCGATATGATTACTTTACAGATATTAGCATTTTTGTTCTTTTAATTTACTACCTTTACAGCAGACATATAGGCCTTCGTTATTACCCTCTTGTTTATATAATTGCAACTTTGTATATATTGCAGGTTTGTGATTTCCCCCTGCAACAATATTAATCTTATTTAATCTTATTAGTTCTTACTTCGTAGAGGACTGGTCAATGACAGAAGAAAAAGAACGTAATACGTAGCACCGCCCATTGCCAGGCCATATAAAGGCCAACAAGTTTGTAACATAATAGTCCTTTGTATATTCTTCCTTCTGGAGTAGGAAGCATCGCGTAGGCTTCCAAGGACACCCTCCCTGGCTCCTCCTGCCCAGGCTTCCGGCACTCAACTTTTCCAATGAATTAGTGATGAGATCCTTACAGATTTCTCATCCCTAAAAAAAGAAAAAAGAGAAAGAGAGAGCGGAAGGCCTGACGTGGTCCTTATGGAGGAAAAATTTACTTGTTAATCTTAATTATAATTGCTACAGTTTTGAGAAAATTGAATTATATATATATATATATATATATATATGTATAATTGTATATATATATATTATATATATATATATATATATATATATATAATATTATATAATATAATATATATATATATATATATATCATATATATATATATATATATAATATATATATATATGTATATATGATATAATATATATACTGACTGCTGTTTCCTTTAACCCATAAGTACATAAAAGAAAATAGGGAAACTATAGTTAAACACAATAATTAACATTCAATTACTCCGAGTCTACTAAAAAGTCCTTCATCCATTTCGGTCGACGACAACTTCGAACCGGTCGGGGGGCAACAGGTGTCTGCCTCCCGTCTGCGCCCCCATCAGCTGATACTGGCGGCCTCATCAACCCGCCGCCCTCCCCCGCGTCTTCCTCCTCCTCGTCCCCGTACAGGCCCCCAAGGAGGTCGCTCCTCACTTCACTGGTGCCCTCTGCGTCCTCATGAGGCTCCTCGTCCTGTCACGAATACACTCCTTCGCCGTGGTAAACCCACAGGCGGTCCACGTGTACTACTCGCGAGCGGCGGTGTACACCCTGGCGAATGCGGTACGTGACGTCACAGAGGACCTCGAGGACGTCATACGGGCCCTCCCAGGGGCTTTGTAGCTTCGGTGAAAGACCCTTCTTTCTGCGAGGGTTGTGTAGCCACACTTTGTCCCCCGCTTGGTATGTTGCTTATCTGGTGTGCGTGTCGTATCGCGCCTTCATTGTGTGTCCAGTCACACGCAGGTAGCGGCGCGCATGGGCAAAAATTGGGCATGCACGTTAACCATTCTCTCCTGCAGGGCTTGGGCGAAGCTCGTAGCCAGGGGTGCCGAGGCATCGTGCGGAGGGCGCCCTGTGGCCAAGTCCACGGGGAGCCTCAGTTCTCGGCCCAACATCAGTCTCGCAGGGGTGTGAGCGGTGGCCTCGTGCTCAGCTGAGCGATACGCCATGAGTAAGACTGGTAGGCTGGCATCCCAGTCCCGCTGATCGTTAATGCAATATTTGGCCACCTGCTGCAGGAGTGTACGGTTATACCTCTCAACCATACCATCTGATTGGGGCCGATGTGTGTTTTCATGATCCCCATCAGGCGGCAGCACTAACGAAACACCCCAGACTCGAGCTCTCTGTCCTGGTCAGAGTGCAATTCCTGTGTCACCCCAAAGCGGGTGAAAAAGTTATTTACCAGGGCACCCGCTGTATACTGTTGTTGCTTCATGATTAGGGAGCGCGTATGCCTCGGGCCACTTGGTGAAATAATCCATCACCACGCAAATGAAGCGATTCCCCTGTGTGGTGACGGGGAACGGCCCGGCGATGTCCACAGCTACACGCTCCATTGGTGCGCCCACCTGGTACAGCTGGAGAGGCGTGCGTGTTTTCCTGACTGGCCCATTACGCGCACAGCAAACGTCACACGCCCTACACCACTCCTGTGCATCTTGCCTCATTCCAACCCAATAGAATCGTTGGCGCAACCGGCTGAGCGTCTTCTTTTCACCCAAGTGTCCGCTGGTGACGCCCCCATGCGCCTCCTGCAGCAAGTCGCGGCGCAGGGCGCGAGGCACCAACACCACCCAGAAACTTGACTGGCCCCGTGCATCCACCCAACGTCGGTGCAACACACTGTTAAGTAGGCGTAATATTGCCCACTGCTGCCACAGGTGCTTGGTAGCGGGACTCTCAGGCGACACTCGCTGCCAGGCAGACCTCTCAGCGGACTCTGTCATCCACTGCACCAGCGGGGCAAGTTCAGCAACCGCTTCCTGGGCCTGCCTCCACCTTTCCCCGGCGTCCTGGGCTTCACTTGCCACCTGCAGTCGCCGGCACTTCACGCGCTCCTCTCTCTCTTCGAGCAGTGTGCGCACCCTGCCTCACACGGGCGGCGGCTCAGGCTGTCAGCGTTGTTATACACGCGACCAGGGCGGTGTTGCACCTCGTAGTTGAACTGTTCCATCCTGCCTAGCCACCGAGCCAGCTGGCCTTCAGGTACTTTGAGTGTTTTTAACCACCGCAAGGTTGCGTGATCCGTCCTAACGGTGAACCTGGCGCCATAAAGGTACGAGTGAAAGTGCTCCAGGCTCTTTACCACAGCTAACAATTCTTTTCTGGTAACACAACAGTTGCTCTCGGCCCTGGAGAGCTTTGTACTGTAATACGCCACTGCTTTTTTTTTTTTTTTTTTTTTTTTTTTTTTTTTTTACATCTCAAAGGTCTGGCCAAGGGCACACAAAAAATGGGTAACACAAAGCCCGCTTACTTGCCAGTCCCTATAAAGAAGACAGTAAGAGAATAATATAAACAAGAGGGATGAGCCAATTTAGTTCGGGAGGTGTCTGTTACTCTTCTTTTGAAAAGATTTAAGTCATAGGAAAGTGGAAAAATAGAAACGGAAGAGAGTTCCAGAGTTTACCAGTGAAAGGGATGAAGATTAAAGATACTGATTAACTCTTGCATTAGGAAGATGGACAGAATAGGGATGAGAATGAGTAGAAAGTCTTGTGCAGCGAGGCCGCGGAAGGACGGGAGGCATGCAGTTAGCAAGTTCAGAAGAGCAGTGAGCATGAAAATAACAGTAGAAGAGAGCAAGAGAAGCACATTGCGTCGGTGATTTAAAGATTGAAGACAGTCAGTCAGAGGAGGGGAGTGGATGAGACGAAAAGCTTTTGACTCAACCCTGTTTAGGAGAGCTGTATGAGTGGATCCTCCCAAACATGTGAGACATACTCCATACATGGGCGGATAGGGCCCCTGTAGAGAGCAAGCAATTGGAGGGAGAAAAAAAAGGACGCAGCACGCCACAGGACACCTAACTTCTTAAAGCTGTTTTAGCAAGAGATGAGATGTGAGATTTCCAGTTCAGATTTTTAGTAAAGGATAGTCCTAGAATGTTTCATTGTAGAAGAAGGAGACAGTTGAGTGTCATTGAAGAGAGGGTAGTTATCTGGTAGGTTTTGTCGAATAGATAGGTGAAGAAATTGGTTTTTGAGGCATTGAACAAAAACAAGTTTGCTTTGCCCCAATCAGAAATTATAGAAAGATCAGAAGTTAGGCGTTCGGTGGCATCTCTCCGTGAATCACTTAGTTCCTGTTGAGTTGGACGTCTAATAAACGACGTTGAAAAATGCAGGGTAGAATCATTAGCGTAGGAGTGGATAGGGCTTTGAGTTAGACTTAGAAGATCATTAATGAATAATAGAAAGAGAGTGGGTGATAGGACAGAACCCTGGGGAACACCACTATTGATAGATTTAGGAGAAGAACAATGTCCGTCTACATTAGCTGCAATAGAACGGTTTGAAAGGAAACTTAAGATGAAGTTACAGAGAGAATGATAGAAACCGAATGAGGGTAGTTTGGAAATTAAAGATCTATGCCAGACTCTATCAAAAGCTTTTGATATGTCAAGAGCAACAGCAAAAGTTTCACCGAAACCCCTAAAGGAGGATGACCAAGATTTAGTTAGGAAAGCTAGAAGATCGCCAGTAGATCGCCCTTTACGGAAACCGTAGTGACGATCAGATAGAAGATTGTGAGCAGATAGATGCTTAAAAATCTTCTTATTAAGTATAGATTAAAAAACTTTAGAAAGTCAAAGATATAGGACGGTAGTTTAAAGGATTAGAACGGTCACCCTTCTTAGGAACAGGTTGGATATGAGCAAACTTCCAGCAAGAAGAAAAAAGGAAAGTAGATAGACAAAGACGGAAAAGTTTGACCAGACAGGGTGCAAGCACAGAAGCACAGTTTATGAGAACAATAGGAGGGACTCCGTCAGGACCGTAAGCTTTCCGAGGATCTAGGCCAGAAAGGGCAAAGAAAACATCATTACGAAGGATCTTAATGACAGGCATAATATAGAGTGGAGGAGAAGGAGGAACAAGCCCTTCATCAACCAGAGTGGAATTTTTAGCAAAGGTTTGAGCGAAGAGTTCAGCTCTAGAAATAGATGAGACTGCTGTGGAGCCATCTGGGTGAAGCATAGGAGGGAAAGATGTAGAAGAAAAATTGTTAGAGATGTTATTGCTAGATGTCAGAAGTCACGAGAGGAATTTGATTCAGAAAGATTTTGACATTTTCTATGAATGAAAGAATTTTTGGTAAGTTGAAGTAAAGGTTTGGCATGATTACGGGCAGAAATATACAGGGCATGAGTTTCAGGAGATGGATGCTTACGGTACCGTTTGTGAGCCACCTCTCTATCTCAGACAGCATGAGAACAAGCAGAGTTAAACCAAGGTTGACGGGCTTTAGGATTAGAGAAAGTGTGTGGAATGTACACCTCCATGCCAGGGACTATGACCTCAGTTATGTGCTCTGCACAAAGAGATGGGTCTTTGACATGGAAGCAGTAATCATTCCATGGTAAATTAGATTAGTACTGCCTTAGGTCTTCCCACTTAGCTGAGAAGTGCCAGAAGCACCTCTGCTTAGGTGGGTCCCGAGGCGGCACCGGAGCGATAGGACAGGTTACAGAAATAAGATTGTGATCGGAGGAAACCAACGGAGAGAATAGTTTCACAGAGTAAGCAGAAGGGTTAGTAGTTAGAAAAAGATCAAGAATGTTGGGCGTGTCTCCAAGGCGGTCAGGAATACGGGTAGGGTGCTGCACCAGCTGCTCTAGATCTTGGAGGATAGAAAAGTTGTAGGCTTGTTCACCAGGTTGGTCAGTGAAAGAAGATGATAGCCAAAGCTGGTGGTGAACATTGAAGTCCCCAAGAATGGAAATTTCTGCTAAAGGAAAATGAGATGAGATGTGCTCCACTTTTGATGTTGAATATTCGAAGAATTTTACATAGTCAGAGGAGTTAGGTGAGAGATATACAGAACAGAGAAATTTAGTAAGAGAGTGACATTGAAGTCGAAGCCAGATGGTAGAAAATTCGGAAGATTCAAAGGCCGTGGGCACGAGAGCAAGTGATGTTTTTGCGCACATATACGCAACAGACAGCTTTGGATTGAAAATGAGAATAGAGACCGTAAGAGGAGACAGAAAAAGGTCTGCTGTCAGTGCTCACAGACAACTGGGTTTCGGTGAGGAAAAGAAGATGAGGTTTAGAGGAGGAGAGATGATGCTCAACAGAGAGAAAGTTAGATCTAAGGCCGCGAATGTTGCAGAAGTATAAGGAGAGAAGGCTAGAAGAAGTATGAAGACACCTCGAGTCGTTCCCACCAATGAATCGGTCCGACCTGGGGATATTTATGGTCCCCTCCCCAGTAAGGGACTCCGAGGCAGGGTGTGTGAACGCCATTTTGAAATTTTGAGTGAAGATAGTGTAGGGATGTATAAGATAAGTGCTAAGATAAGTGATAAGTGATGTGAAAATAGTGCGTGTAGTATAATGTGAGTAGTAAGAGGAATTGTCTTTAGAGTGCAGGCTGCAGCTACTCTCTTGTGTATCTGAGACACTAAGGAATATGGAAAGAGAGGACACGGGAGATTTCAATGATAAGTCGGCAGCACCCCCTCAACTCCCGTAAGTACCTCCCCGGGAGTATTTCACCATGGCGGCAGGTGTCTGACTACCTACTCCCTGCAAACTTGCTCCTTCCCGTCCTTTATTTGAGAGAGAACAGCGCCCAGCCCCTCAGCATTAGCGTCCGTGTCCAACAGGTAGGGGCTGGCGGGGTCAGGATAAGGCAACACCGGGGCCTCCACCAACGCCTTCTTAAGGCAGTAGAAGGCCTCCTGACACTGCCCGCTTCACTCAAAGCGTGCCCCTTTCTCGTGAGGTGGTGGAGGGGAGAGGCAACCTGGGCAAACTCCTGCACGAAGCGACGGTAGTAAGTGCACAGGCCCAGAAAGCTACGTACCTCCGCCACACTGGTAGGGACAGGCCACTCCCGCACCGCTGCCACCTTCTGTGGGTCCGTCCTCACACCGTCGCGTCCGACGACATGCCCCAGGAACGGCATCTCTGGCTGGAAGAGGAGGCACTTTTTAGGGCTGAGCTTAAGGTTGGTAGCCCTCAGCCGTCGTAGTACCTCTCTCAGCCGCTCCAGCTCCTCCTCGAACTTTCCTCCAAACACGATGACGTCATCGATGTACACGAGTGCCGTTTTCCAGTGCAGCCTCTCCAGCACCCTCTCCATGAGGCGCTCGAAACAGCTAGGGGCGTTGCACAGCCCGAACGGCATCACCGTGAACTGCCAGAGGCCTTGCCCGAATGAGAAAGCAGTTTTGGCATTGTCCTCCTCTGCCATTTCCACCTGATGGTAACCAGACTTGAGGTCGAGCGTGGAGAACCAGCGCGCACCGGCGAATGCATCGAGTGTGTCGTCGATACGCGGCAAGGGGTAAGAGTCTTTCACTGTGAGATCATTAAGCGCCCGATAATCCACACAGAAGCGGCGTGAGCCGTCCTTCTTCGTCACCAGCACCACAGCTGATGACCACGGGCTGTCAGATCTTTCTACTACCCCCTGCGCCTGCAACTCCGCCACGGCCCGCTGCATTTCCTCACGCTTGGCAGGTGCAATTCTTCGGGGGGCGTGGTTGATCGGAAGGGCGCTGCCAGTCTTGAGATGGTGCCTTACGAGCCCCGTGCGGCCCAGGTCCATATCACCCTCACTGAAGACCTCGTCGAACTCTCGTAGGGTGTCCTCCATCTTCACACGTTGCTCAGGGATGAGATGAGGGGCGCTCCTCGCTGCCAGGCCGGTTAAGTGCACAGGCAGGGAGCCCTCTACGGCTGCTGCCTTGCTCTTCTGCCGCTCCTCCTCATGTATCACTTCTTCATACGTGCCCAGTTGTGTGCCGGCAGGTATAGTTCGAGCCTCGTTGGAAAAATTTGCCACCAGTACCGTGACGCATTTCACTCCTTTTCCTTTTTCCACGAGGCTCCTTGCCACCGTCACGCCCTCAACCGGCCTCAGGCGCTCTGTCGACTCCACCATACCAGCTGAAACCTTCATCTTGCGACTCAGCCTGCAGGGCACTTTTGTCTCGGATTTCGGGCCAGACGCACTCTCTCCACGGCCACTACCTCTGCAGGGGCGTCACCTGGGAACAAGGGCAGCTCTTCCTCGCCTACCCTTAACAGGTTCTTCCCCAGATCGACACACGCCCTTGCCTGCGTAAGATAGTCCAGACCGAGGAGACAAGAGTCCTTCATCGCGGTGACATAAAAAGGCAGCGTCACTTCACTGCTCCCTACGCTGATTTCCACGCTCACTGGCCCTTTCAGAGATGTACAGTGCCCCGTCACGCCACATAGTCGCTGGGTGGCTTCAGGCAGGTAACGTCCTTCCACAAGTTCCTGACGCACGAAGGTCCTCTCTGCGCCTGTGTCTACAGTCAACTGGCAGGGTTGCCCATCGACAATTCCTTGCACCCAAACTGCTGCGGCTGAGGCGCGACGGCAACTTAAATCGCAAGGGACCCTCGGAACACCGGCTAGCTTGCGGCCCCTCCTGCCAGCGGCCCCTCGTTTCCCGCCTGCTCGACGTCCTTCGGCCAGGGGCAGGCGATGGAGAAGTGACCATATTCCCCGCAACTCTTGCAACAGGGCTGGAAAGCGTTTGGTGCCGGTCTCTCGAGGGAACGCGACCTTCGCCCTCTCGTACACTGGTACAACAAATGCCCCTTTTGACCACATCCCCAGCAGGGGCCCCGGGACCCGCCGGGACTCGAGCGTCCATAAGTCGGTGGCTTCCTCTTGGGCGTGCTGGGGGCACATTCACAGACGCTAACGTCCATGCTTAACAACTTAACAACTGTCATCAGCTTATTTGGCATTCGCAGAGGAGATTTATGACGTCAGAGTTGTTGTTCACACGCTAAAATACGGCAACTGCCTGTATGGTGGTGTTAAGGAAGCTACGTACATAAAAATCCTCATAAATTGACTATATATGATGTTTTCTGACTCAAGAACTGAACAGGGCAAATATACAAACGAAATTAGGCCATTCAACAAACCCAGGCGCTTGTGGTGAGTTTGTTTTGTGGTGTGCCAAGAGTGGTGAGAGCGGCATCTCGACCCGCCGAGTAGCGACTAGCGATGCCAGACACCACCTCGCATGGCTCTGTGGCAAATAGCACCTACACGTATGTGGTGTGCACTGTGCACTTTTCCTTGATTATAACCCGAGCCCCTGTCCACCCAGCAGTGAATGGGTACCGCGTATTAGCCGGGGGTGTGGCAGGGAAAGAAGGAATGATGGAATAACTGGAGAATATAAGGAATGTGTGGAGGTGGAAACATGTGTTGTGTTGCCGAGGCGACGGCGCGGGAGGTGAGGCAGGGAAAGAAGGAATGATGGAATAGCTGGAGAATATAAGGAATGTGTGGAGGTGGAAACATGTGTTGCCGAAGTGTAATGCCAGCATCATCCCTCACATTTTCCATAGTATATTACTCTCTAGGATGTATGCATTAATAACCATTTAGTTATTTACTCTAAACTAAGTGGAGCCTCACTTCAGTGTATAAGTGACAGTAGACCTGTTCAGAAAACAATTTTTTCCTATTTTTATACCCTCCTGCACGGTTTCCAATGCTTTTTGACCTGCAAAAGTCGAAAATTACAACCATTATAAGCCAAAATGTCAGGAACCTTTGCCTCATGAAGCATGAAGTTTTATCTATACACGTTTTCTGAAACGCCAGTTTCGGAGCATTTTATGTTTGTTTTCCCCCCGCGTTTCCCCGCCTATTTTTTTTCACCAATAAGGGATGGGCATAAGCAGGTTATAAAGGCAAAGCTAATTAGATGCTGACTGAAACATCAAAATGCATAGAAACATTTATGGAAAATATTCATGTGATATTTACCAGACAAATTTTCAAAAAAAAATTAACTAATATAATTTATTTCACTCTAGTCACAAATTCACAATGGTTTTTTAGCATGACCTCTAATGGTCTGATTATGTGTTGTTTCAGATCTGTTGAAACCTGCATAAACAAATTCCAGAGATACTTACACAAGATAACTTCACTATGGCAGTAAGCGAAGAGCTCCGAGGAACCACAGTTTAACCTCTCAGAACCTCCACGGCAGTCCCCATGAGACGAGTGTCACGCCGCCTGCATACTAGATCTGCTACAGAAACCTTCCTGATCTGCTAACCCATCATCCAGCATCAGTGGCTCCCAGTTACCCACCCAACAGACGAGGCCTTCCAGTACTTCCCTTCCATCCTCCGAGTTTGCCAGAAATACAGGGAATCTCTAAGCATTCAAGACCTCCGCCTGAAACAGTGGAGGCTATCATCATTTCCCTATTCTGGCCGATGGCTATGATCAGATCCATGACCAGATACAATGCAGCGCAGCATTTTCATGACACTACTTCACAAAAAGCACAGAGATCTAGCAAGGAATAAAGGAGAACGAGGTGGGACCCTGGAGGGAAAAGGAGGTGCCTTTGTCCTGGAAGATTTAGATAGCCTGTTCGACAGGTAGGAGCTTCTAGAATTGCCATCCAGGAAAGAGAGAGAAAACCGGACTGCTACTCTGAATCCAGGAGAAAAGGACAAAGGAATCAGGTTCTACCAGGATCAGAAGAACAGAAGAAAGGGCCCACAATGTTGGTCCATGACAGATATTTGAGTCCGTCCCAGCAGCAAGTAGGAGATGGCTGCAAGACCTGCAGCAGGAAGGAACAAGATATGATTTGTCACAAAATTTCTACAATTTTTCAGGCTGCCACACAAGCGAAGGACTGCTGCTGATGTGTCTACCTGGGCTGACCCAAACCGACAGTGAAGGAATGCAGAGGACAATGGATTCCCACACCCTCGTCCTGGATTTTCCACATCACCAAGAACCACTGTGACTTCTCACATTTTTCCCAGTAGGGTCATGGAGTGGTGTTGGACATCTGCAGTACCGCCTGATCGTTCTGGGATTGTCTGGACAATCAAGTGACAGCCTTAGTCTCTGCTACATTAGTGGAAGCTGGTGGAGCTGAACCTGGACAAGTTTGTTCATCTCAAACCCTCAACAAAACGAGACGGAAACAGGATGCTGACAAGGTACCACATCAGCCAGGAGTAACATGGCAGCATTTGCGGGACCCCTCCCAAGTATGCTGCTCTCACTGGGAATGGCAAGATTTTTGGGGGGGCCCCCCCCCTTTGAGAGATTCCTGGGAAGTGATCCTGGTACCACCGTTCCAGAGACTCTGGTGTGCTTGTCTCAGGACCACCTGCATATTCCTGAAAGGCAATCTACGTGTGAGTACCAGTGATAGACCAGCTCAACAGGAACGCCTCAGGCAGGCATCCATGGATTTGGCTGGAGCATGGGGCTTACTGGATTTGATCACTTGCCCTTGTGTTTTGCCACAACGGCCAGCACAGTGGAGGTACACAGCGGGGAGCTGCCAAGCTTCTGGGCAACAGCCTTGACGGAAGGTGTTTCTACCTGGCTTGCAGACACACCTTCTAGAAGTGTGCTGGTTGTTGCTGGTATGGAGAATCTGTTTTTGGCAAGGTCAAGAGCCCAGGGAATCCTTGGTTCAAGCGACTTCACCAGGAACGTTTGACAGATCTTACCACAGACAACCCGTACACAACCTTCCATCAGAAGCTGAACAAAATGTTCAATACAAAACGAAGAAAGAGTGCAAGGAAATACTACAGGAAATCCTGAGGTCGGAGAAGTCCTTCTAGAGCTGACTACCGTGATATGGCTGAGCTTTACCTGATCGTCCTTGTATACACGCCGCCCCGCGGAAATCCACTGTGATTCTTCCTGGACCATTTCATCATACAGGCCAGGTGGATGGCCAGAAACCTGTATTCTATGAAGATGTTTCATGTTTGCTGAATTCACTGGAGTACGATGAAGAAAACTGTTGTGAAGCTGGAACGTGCGAACGCGGCCTCCACCTCTTCCCCTAGGACTGTTCTAATAACACCCATGTGGATGTCATCTACACTTGCTGCAGATGCTGCTCCTGCCCAATGATCTGCGTTCATGAAGGACATGTGAAGTTCAAGAGAACAGGATCCAGAGATTGCTCAGGCAGTGCTACAAAAACTTGAAGAACCACAATGGTACACTGACACAGGAGTTGTGCCGTTCGCTCTCTTCGGTAGCAGACCATCAGTGGACAAAGATAATCAGGACATTGCTGCCCAAGATGCCGGCCACCTGAGATCCATATAGCTTCAGACGAGGGAAAACCTATGTTTCCTCAGGTTACATCCAGACGACTCTGGCTGATCTAGTTGGTCCAGAAGAGTCATCTTCTGACTTGGACACCCTTGGCATTGATTATCGACTGGCTTCTGCAACCTGTGGCGACATGCCCAGGAGTGGATGACTACAGCAGGCCCTGGAATATGGTCAACAATGTAAAAGTAGTGAATGACATTGCTGAGCGGGGAGTCAGATGATGAGACTGCGCTTTCGCAAACATCATTACCCCAGATTCTTCAGCAAAACAGTACCTTCTTTCAAACTGTGGAATACAACCGTTAGCGATTTGATAGCTTCAAGAAGCAAACTCTGAAAAAAATGACTGTGAAGTGTCCGTCTGACATAGACAATAGATTTTTCCCTTCTCTGCCACTTGAAAATAGTTTTAGAGTCTTTGTACACATTGTTTTGATGTCAGATTTGTAATATTTAATAGAATTTAGATGAACTTTTCAGACAAATTTTGCTTTTTTTTTTTTTTCTGGATAATGATGTGTCTTTCTATTTTGTTCTTGTGAATGTTTACTGTCTTGTTTTTTTTTTCAGAAATCCTATTAACAAAATGCTTTAATTGATACCCAATTGTTTGTTCTAGTCCCAATTGGTACAAAAGTCTTCAGGTGAAAAAAAGTCTGGCGAAGGGCAAAATAGGGGCCGCTTTTTCTACTGTCGCGGCTTAATATCTTGAGGTCCAATGGAGGCAAAAGTTTCCTGACATGTTTAGCTCAAAATGGGTTTGATTTTCGGCTTTTTATCCCAGGTCAAAAACATGGGAAACACACCTTGCAGGGGAGGTATACAAATAGGAAAAAAATATGTTGTTTCCCCTGAACCTGATCCTGTGTCACCTTAGTGACACAGATCCACTATTAGGATAACGTCATTCAAATTGCTTCATTGTGGCCCTAGTCATTAGTGTTCTTATTTGCTCCTCCCTCTCTCACATTTTACTATCCCCCTTTTCACCCATCCCTTTCTTTCGCCTCAACCATAACGCATTGAGTCCACGAGGTCTGATATGTGAGACATTAACTTTGTCGCGATTAACCAATAACTTTGTAGAGAGTCAAGAAACTTTCTTATTCCCCCTTACCCGCCTGGCAGATCGAATAACACACTCTTAGATTCTGAGCCTCCTTAAAAAGTATGAAAAGAGAGTTTTAAGTGTTGTGGTCGCATATTAATGCCTAGATTAGTAGAGTCATTCGCTTAAAATTAAGAGTCGCCAAGATTCTATCCACGCTTCAAAATAACCCTACCACTGTGAAAAACGCGTTCGCGTATGGTCGTTCTGGAGTTGAAAGTTTTAATACCCTCCCCCCGTTGATTATATTTATGACTTAGATTTTCCTTCATCAAATTTAAGAGAATTGTGTTCTAATGTTACTCACTTCGTAATATATCTGCTTCCCCCCCAGCTGTACGAAACATTCGCACTTCGTGTCCTCGTTGATGAAGTACCTCTGGTGAGTATTTGAACACTCGTTTAATTCCCGCGTTTTTAGCTGTCCTCCAATCCTCCATGAAGCAGCCATGCGACGGATTCGTTTCTTCAAAAAACCGTCTCACAGGTAAGGTGTTATCGTTTTTTTGTCTCCTCTTATACTTTTTTTCTTGTGATGTGATATCTTAAAACGCAGTGTATCTCCTCCTTCCTCCCCCCCCCCTCCCGCCTAACCAAGTGGATTCGTTTGTTTTCACCGTCTCCCAGGCATGCGGATTTGATTTATCAAGCGGAGCACGTATTTCCACATAGTCGCGACTCGCAAAAACAGTTTCATATACTTCTCACTTTCCCTTCCCTATTTCTCCATGTAATATCTTAGGTTGTTTATCTTTTATGTTTTGATGGTAGGATCTAGGAATTAGTACCAGTTAGGCAGTTTATGCTCTTCATAAGTCCTTTCCATCCCCAAAATTACAACATAAATTACTAAGTTTTTCAACCAGAATAACCTGCTTGTCAAATAAACCAAATACGTTAAAGTAGGGAATTCTTTTTTTTTCTTACAAAACCCCAGGTGACTATTCTCGCTGTGGAGAATATTTCTCCACTTTTTCCGAAAGAGTTTTTCAGACTTACTCGGTAATTTCCTTTATCCCCACGACTATTACCGTAATCCTTTATATATTAAATCGTGTTCAAGGCGTGGACCATAGGAATACACCTTAAAACCAACACTTGGACTGGTGGCAAGCAATTCCGCTACTAAATTAAGTGGTGTTCATTCTCCAATTGATTGTAACGAGAAGAATTTATCCGTCAGTGTGGAGATTAACAATTATATTCAAATTCATATAACTAATCCAATCAGAGAGAAATAACAAGAAAAATTTGGGAAGAAAACCAATAGGCAATCACTGAAGCGAACGAAGGTGCCAAATAAAGAAGGAATAATGGAATGACTTTACTTTTTTGAGAATTAATACGGACAGCTGATTTTGGGTGTGGACCGATAAATTTGTAACACAGCTGAGAGCGTGGAAGCCTTGTGATTGGCTGAAATTTTTTGCAAATACTATGTTATTCGTTTTGGCGAGGCTGTAACGTCATTGTATTCGCTTACCCTCAGTCTATCACAATCAGGCCGCCACTCAGGCGCCACTTCCATGTCCTCTATGTGAATATGACCCTAACGCCGGGGGTGTAAAATATAGGGATATTGTTTAATTTAACCACCGTGGCCTTTTAACTCTCTTTGAATGTCTGCCCTGGGCCGCCTGACAACGTGGCCCTTGAACCTCGCGGGTGGGGAGGATCTACGCCGGTTCATGGTGCTCAACGTGCCCACAGAGGTGCGGCATGAACGCCTCCAAATCTAGTGCCCTCGCCAGCGCATCCCTTACGTCCGTCGGGTGGGCCTCTTGCTTGACGTAAAGCTGCAGCGCATCGACGAAGTGGTCCATCGTCCACCTTCCTACACATGTCCTCAGAAGCGACATATAGGCAACGGCGGACATCCGTCCTCTACCTCCTGCGCCAGCTGAGGGCAGAGGCTCGCCTTAGCCCGCACTCTGCCTTTTGAGGGCGAAGCACGTGTAAACCCTCGGCCTGCTGGTGATTGGCCAGAATCTCCTTTTCAGAGCCTTCCTCCACCACACGGTTGGTAATCCTGCGTTTGGGCTGATGTTAAGGTTAGGTACCCAAGGAATTAATTCCAACTCCGCCCCCCGGAGCTGGCAACAAGTTGCAGTGCGCCGCTCAGCCACGCCTGAGCCTTGGGCATCGTCTCCCCCCACCTCGAACTGCGCCAAGGTATGGCCTCCCACAACACCTTTCATCAAAGTCCGACTGGTATTCCTCCGCCTGTGGCTCCTACAGGCGAGTGGCACGGCTTCGTGGAGGAGAATTCTGGGGCGTAGAAATAGTGGTGAAGGAGGAGGCCAGGCGGGCGAGTCCATGGTGTTGGGCGAGAGCGGCGGGGGTGTGTAGTGATGTGAAACTGCCTGTCCAGTCGCCCCCCGCTCTCCGCCGCGGTTCGGGGAAAAACGTGTGACCCGCGTGTGTGGGATTGGTGGCTTCAACTACACGAGCTCCTCTTTCAAACGGCACAGCCCCTCAGTCGCTCCAGCGAATGGCAACGGCCTGCTCTATCTACCACGGCACGGTGTAATTTGGGACACCATAGCTTTCGATGGCAGCGGACGGGCCTCGATGTCAGTTTTTAACTCGTCTCTTCATTGCAGCAAAGCACATGCCGCGTTGAGTATACTACCCCGTCGCGCCAATTTGTACCTCGGTTAAGCCTCTGCTCAGTGTGTCTCCTCACACTTCATTTAAAATTTTGTTTCATTTCACTTAAAATTTTTCATTTTGGTTAACCATGCTCTGTCATCATCTCCTCATTTGCATTTCTATTTTGGCTCATCCATTCTTTCATCATGGGCCATGTCCTGTTGTTTCCAATCTTTCGCTATTCGCCATCTCACTTCCTCCCCCACCGTGTTTTTATCCTCGCCGTTTTCCCGTCCTTTTGCTTCCACGCTTCGCACACAGGAACAGGGTTGGCGCCAACTGCTTCGCCCTGCCCCTAGATCGGCGTCACACTACTTTTCTTCCTCAGTGACGTCCACTTGGCGCCAAAATCAACTTCACCTTCCTCCCTGCCCCTGCCATCTTGTCCCTCACTATTCAGGCACCGCCCCAGAACTTTCCACAATCAATCAAAAACCTCCAGACCTTCTGACAACCATGTTAAACGGCAAGGCACTATACCTTTCATCGACAAATGGGCGCAAGATACCAACAACAGGGCGCGGCCTGCACGTAATCACTTGTACACCTACTGCGCAGGCATACGGCGGAAATATCTGTAGCGAGTGGCTTTCTCCTATGACCTGATGGCACCTTTATCAACACCAATGGGGAAGGTGTCCACTGAGAACACTGGTAACACTTTGACAAATGATATTTATGAGCTCACATTACACTGTACGGATGGTGGGGAGATGAGGCTCACCCTATATTACACTGTCCTAGTTTGAATGATCTCGTCAAAACACTGGAGGCTTACGCGAGGTGAGCACAACACACACGGTGCTGACCTTATGCCTAGGCGCTGACACAGTCCTTAATCCATCGGCATTTCCCTTATGCAACTCAGGGGAAAATTCAGAGATGTAACTCAGGCCGCTAACAGGACAGTTGACACCGTTCCTATCCTTTTTTGTTGCCCTTTCAACCCAAAACACCTCACTCTCCCTCATCGTCCCTCTCTTCCAACCGCCTCTCCCAAGGCTCACTCCCCCGCTCAAATAATGCCTAACGGCGACATCAAGAACTACCTGCAAAAACCATTTGGCCACTCGCCACATAATACTCCCAAGCATCCACACAGTCTCACCTGAACAACATACACCCTACTCGTAAGTCCCCCATACATAATGGCCTGCCAACACAATTCCAGACAACTTCACTGCAAACCGACTAAACATTAACACCAATTGACCTTATCGTGATGAGGTGCTACCGTGTAGGAGGGGTCACGGGGATTACAAGGCCGAACTACTGTCTCACTCATCAAACACACAGAACATAACGACATTTTCCTACGGGCTAAACCATTATAATAGATTATTTTCATATGACATTCCTCTCTGAACACTAAATCTCAGGTGTAAATTGTAAAGAAGTATTGCTACTGAAGAAGAAATACATTATTCCACAAAATGGGTTTTTTTTTTTTTCAGTAATTCATCAGAAACTGTTTACGCCACACTATTTTTCTATTAATTTAATCAAAATACATCACTCCATACTTGTTATCTCAGTGAAGTAATCTCTGACCGACATTACTCCAACTGTGTGCTTTCAGTGAAGCATGGAATGCAAAGAAGTTGTGTCTTTCCATCACAGTTTGTCACAGTATGTTAGACTCTTCCTTGGCCTTGTTGTGCTTGCAATCGCATAAACTTCATTCAAAGTTTTTTCTCGTAGCAGCCTCGGCATCCTTTTCCTTGTCTGTCGCTTTGGTCCTTTCCAATGCTATCAGTGAGTGCAGATTCTTCTCCATTCACATTACCGTAGGACTTCGTCCTGGTCTTGGTGCTTTCCTCGGTGGGGTGACCTGTGAGTGACATTCACTAAGGATTCCTTGAACTCCTCGGGAACTAACATTGGCTTCATTAGGGTAGCATTTTTCCCCTGGTACACAATCCGAGCATTTACAACAGTGAATACCGACAAGCACCTCATTAGCTATCTTTATGTCCATACTCAGATGCTGTTTATCTTAAGAGGTGGATATACTGGACATTTGGTCTGACACATCAACTCCTTTCGTTGCCTGTATTAATAAAATGACACTTTCTGGCTGGAATACTCCTCATTTTGTCTAGTTCTCGTGCCCCACTTGGAACTCAGACATCCTCCGGCATCCGGAACAGTTTGAAGTTTGCACCTTTCTCACCTTGTTCAACCAGTTGAACACTTGACCACCTCGGGTAATTCTACAATGCCTTCACATTTCCTTCCTCTTACGTTTTCGTTTTTTGGTCACTTCCCTTATTCAGATTCTTTTTCTCTGGATCTTCGTACGTGTGCCGACAAGGTAGGTTTTCCCCCCTTGTCTAAGAGATATTCTGTCTGCTACTACTAAGAACAGTATATTATTCGCAAATAATGTAGCGAAAAGCACCGCAGTTCAGATGTTTTTCAGTTAGCCTGAGACTGTAGCACTGAGGCCTCAATCCTGGCTGGCCACTTCTCACTCCCCACGTGCAACCTCAAAATTCCAAATGTATGCTTGCTGTTGATGCATATTTTATGTAAAGCTTTATTTCCATATTTGTGGGCTTTTTCCAGGAATGATATTGTCGAAGGCTTACTCTCCGTCTCCCTCTGGAAGTAGCGATACTTTAAATCTAATGACAAATATTTGGACCCGTTGTCGTGTGACCCTACTGGGTCACACGACACCCGTCTGTTTTATGAGGTGGCAGTCCGCCTTTGTTTCACCTAAACAAAAAGAAAAACGCGAATTGCGCAATGCGTGAAGACGAAATATTTTTTTGTTAAATTCATTTAAAGGGCCAACATGACTTGTGATCCACAAATGCATGCCCAGGGGCGTCCTAACGGACAAGAAATCCGTCTTTGATTTATCACAGAGGGGGGGGGGCGACTCCACATGCCCGGAATGCGAAAGTTTTACTAACAAAGCCTTGTTATCCTTTGCCAGGAACTACCTCGTGTAAGGTCCTCATCACGGGGCCTCTTGTAGCGTTCCTTATTATTGCTTATTCCTTATGTATCAGGTAAAGTATTCTCTCGCAGGTGTCTCCGACCACTGGCTTTGGAGATTTACGGGAAAGAAAATTGTGATGAAATACGGCCCTTTACACATCAATTTAACCTAAAAAATATTCACCTCTCTGGAGTCTGTCGCATGCTCAGTTCGCGTTTTTAATCTTTTGTTTATACAAAAAAGGCGGACTGCACCTAATAACCAGACTGCTGGTCCACGACACCGGCATTGTAGACAGTCTTAATGAGCGGTTAATGAAACTATTGCCCAGGTCTTGAAATCTGTTACAACTTGGTCATGTTCATCATGTGTAGCTGTTATTGTCCTGTGAAATGCAGACATCTACAAGGAAGTTCGAATCTCCCTCTCTGCTCATGCTGCTTGGGCACAAAAGCTTCATTTAGTATACAGAATACTGTTGGCCCAATAAAGTGCAATTTCTGCCATAGGATAGAGTACCTTATAGCATCACTATGCCTATAAATGTCTCTTTTCCCCCTTCATCAACTAGTTTGTTGTCTTTTTTCCGTCCTCATAATCGAGATTTAACGTGTAAGTTTTGGACCATTAATAACTTGTTTTAGCATACTTTGTTTGTATCTGTACACAATCATGCCTACGTACAATGTCATTTGTCCGACCAACAGCTTATACACATCAATGGGGTGCCATATACTAATTAGTTTAGGATCAGTATCATTTCCTGAGGTTTGACAGCCGTACAGGCAACAGAGCGAGGTTATTCTGAACAGGTCCCACAGGGTAGACTGTTTGGAAATGCTAGTGCCAGGCTTGTCCGGAATTGCTAAGGGCCTAGGCTGTGTACATTAATACTTGTCCATCACTGGTTTCTGTGCCTCGATCATCTAAACTTCCTGTTCTGTGACGAGTCCAGTGTCAAAAATTCACTAGTGTGCAGAGTCCTTGGCTGGATCTGCAGGATGTAGTTCTTCATCAGAAGATGCATTACCAGCTTCCTCATCACTGCCATCCTTTGAGTCTCCCATAGGAACTTTGAAACATTAAATTATCTTGTTGGAGAGTCAGGGATTAATATATCCTAAATTTACCCAGGTATTACGTTAAAATATAATAAATAGCATACATGCCTATTATAATTCTACAACAACTCATAGCGAAATAAACTATATCTCGCATATTGGGTCACTGGTGACGCACTGAGAAGTGCGCACAACACGCAAATAATGGCAACAAGTAGTGATATTTCAAGTGGGGGGGCCCTCTGTGTGATATAATATGAATATAATGAAAAAACTAAGAGAACCGAATGTATGGACCACTGTGGTCAACACACAAATTTTACATGGATGGGTACAACCTGGCAAACAAACAAAAAATCTATGATCGGCATTCAGGTATGGGGCCAACGAGTGAGGGCCACCTAATGAAACTTGGGCAATGGGTGTGTACACTACGCTCTACAGATGTATATTATTGTTTTGTGCTGTTTTGGGCTACCGGTGTCCTCACTACTTTAAGCCTACCCAATACTTTCCTTTGTCTATAGCAGTGGTGGGCGCCGTTAATATCCAAAAGTTAACTTCGGTTAAAACCGTTGATTCCGTTAACCAAAACATTTACTTATCGATAACCGTTAATTCATTAATTCTTTAAAAATGTTAACGGAAGTTTTAGTCGATAAAACCGTTAATGTTAATTTTTATTTAGAACAAAAAACAAAAAATCAGTTTTTGCTCGAAACCACCTAAAAACACCTTTGAAAAGTGCCAAAACTATAAATTCTGCCTTTATTTAATGTGTTTTTTTAAGGGCTTTTAGAACCCCAAAACTATAGTTTTGTTTTGCTTTAGTTAACAAGGCAGATTTTATAGTTTTAAAATGTTAAAAAAAAACTAAAAAAAGGCTCTTTCAAGTTTTTGGGATGAGACAAAAAATGTTAGAAATTTTTTGGGTTTATAGTGTGAAGAGAGGCGGGACTTGAAGTTTAACGGAAGTTAAACGGTACCGGAAGTTAATTAGTCGCGATAATTGGATTTCCAAAGCTAACTTATAAGTAAAGTTGTTTTTAACGAAAATGTTTAACTTCGTTAATTAACGATTAAAAACGGATTTAACGGTGTTGGTGTGGCCCACCTTTGGGCTTATAGAGATGACACCACCTCCTAATGACACCTACCAAATGCGACGGGGTGTACTGAGATCTCATCTGAGGAGTCTGAGAGGAGGAGACAGGGAAACGCGACAATGGGAGACTACGAGACAAGTTGCCAAATACGTGGGTTAACGTGTTAAGGAGAGAAGGTTAGGCGATCAGGCGAATCGTCCTTTCCTTCCAAGGCGCGAGCGAACACTAAAGAACGGTTCCCCTAGTCCCTAGCTGTCTACAGCCGCTGTTGCCGTTCCCCGCCCAACAATGACGTCATCACTACTCACACCGCTTGAGTAGACTGTAAAGGTGGGTAACGCGATTACCCGAGCAGTTGTTGGCAACTCCGGCTCGATCGGACACCGTCGAGCGGGATAGGATGACTTGATGTTTAACTGTGTACGGAAGGAGCCAATTCAAGGCCGCTCGGTGCAGTCAACGACCTTTTTTTTGTGACGTCCATTGTTGTGCGGTGAACGGCAACGGACGGCCGTTGTGGGAATTGATAAATGGTGGTATGTTTTAATTGTTTGATATTCTGGCAATCGCCGGCTGCGCTTGCGTACCTGTAACTTTATTTCACGGGCAGCATCGCCCGCAAGCCCGCACCCTGGTGGGGAAGCCAGCAAAACGGACAGGTCGTAATTGGCCCATTCAAAGGATGCCATCTCTCCGACTACCTAGAGACTTCTTTTCCTTACGACGGCAGCTACAAAGCCTCCCTCGGTCGGTCGTAAACCCTGCGTTCGAAGCGCTGACTTGGCTAAGACGAGTAATGACGTCATCACAGCTCATGATCATCAGTCCCACCAGCCAATGCAAACTGTTTTGAAAAACTTCTCAACCAATCACAAGTCAGTCGGAGACTATTTCCGGGCAAGAATGGCAATGCACAACTGCCTTCCTTCCTCCTTTATGTCGCCCGTCATCTCAAACCTATCTCCTCGTTTTAATTTGCGGAATGCTTTTGCGTTTTGCGGAGTTTTAATGTATCAGATAGTAAGATATAAAGTAAGGGAGCCTTGTTGCTAGTGTTTTGTGGCGGTTTCAGTTTTGGTCTCCATACTACAGGATTGATATAGCCTTATTAGAAACAGTGCAAGAAAGATGAACCAAAATGATCAAGGATGCGTACTTTTAGAGAGTTACGAGAGGAGAATGAAGTTATTAAAATTACACTACTCGAGAGAGACGCAGAGTGAGGGGGGCGATCTGAATAGAAGTTGTTTTTAAGTGATAAAGGGATTTAATACAGGAGATGAGTAAGAAAAGTTCTTACGGCTTTTAAAATAACCGGGTAAACAAGAAATACGGATTCAACTCTGGAACAAGCTAGATTTTAAAAGGAAATAGGGAAAAGTTGGTTCACAAATGGGGTGGTGAATGAATGGAATGGTCTCGTGACTGTAGTTAGGTACGGAAGTCATTAGGGAGCTTTAAAGAGGAGCTGGATAGGTTTCATGGATGGGATGAAAGGTGATGTTATGGTAGGGGTTAGGTGAGCAGGAACTACCACGTGTAGGCCTCGCGGCCTCTTGTAGCTATCCTTATTTTCTTTTGTTCTTATGTTTCTTATTTAAACCGCGTATTTTATAACATATTAACCTATTTTAATTGTGTTAAAATACTACCTTTTTCTATATACACGCAGTAGTATAACCAATTCACAATAGTGTTGATTAATTAAATGATACACCAAGTTTCCGGTCCAACCTTTCGAACACTTTATGGGCTCTGAAAAAGAGTTATTGACATAGATCCTTGAAATTTTGGATGAATTGTTTGGTCAATGAAGTGCTCTTACAATTACTGCAAAACACAATCAGCCTACACCCATTATAAAGAAATAGGAGTCAGTGTTTATTTCAATTATTACTGATGGCCTAGGTTACTGTGAACAATGCTCCTGATAGTGAACACACATTTTATGATAAATTATCAAAACATGTTTTTTTTGTATCTGAAACAAAAGCAAGAAAAGCTATAAAAGCATAAAAAAGAAAATCGATTGGGTAAAAAAATATTCTAACACCATTTCTAGAAAGGATTTTTCGCCACCCCCCTACCAAGCCTTCGGCGACCTCCCGACACTCTGGAGGGCAAGCTTTTCCCTTTCTCAACCGGGGTTCCCCGGAACCCGTAGGATTCCTGCGAGAGGTACTTAGGGGTTCCGGAGAAACAGTAAAATATTTTTAATTTAAAAAAAAAATTTCTGTTATACATCAACAAAGGACTCACCAAGGAGGGCACACACAACATTGGTAACACAAAGCGCGCTTAAATAAATTGCCAGTAGTCCCCTAAAAAAGAAGACGTAAGAGAATAAAGAAAGGGAGGTGTGCCAATTTAGTGTTCTGGAGGTGTCTTGTTACTCTTCTCTTGAAAAGATTTAAGTCTTGGAAAGGTGGAAAACTTAGAAAGAGGAAGAGAGCTCCAGAGGTTACGCATTGAAAAGGAAAAAAAAAGTAGAGATACGATTAACTCTTGCATTAAGGAAGATGAGACAGATAGGGATAAGGCTGGAGTAGAAAGTCTTGTTCCAGCGAGGCCGCGGAAGGGGGGAGTCATGCAGGTGAGCAAGTTCAGGAAGAACAGTGAGAAGGCACAATAAACGGTTTGAAGAAAAGCAAGAGAAGCAACATTGCGTGGCGGCGGTGGATTTTAAAGATTGAAAACAATCATTCCAGAAGAGGAGAGTTTTTATGAGTAGAGACGAAAAGCTTGTTGACCGTCTCATCCCTGTTTAGTAGGATGTATGATTGGATCCCCAAACATGTGAGACATACTCCATACATTTTTAGGATAAGGCCCCTGTACAGAGCAAGCAACTGGGAGGGCGAAAAAAATGGATTCATGCAGGCCGCCCCATGGTACACCTAACGTCTTAGAAAGCTGTTTTAGCAAGAGAAGATATGTGAGATTTCCAGTTCAGATTTTTAGTAAAGCACAGTCCATAATGTTCATCTGTAGTAGAAGGAGAATAGTTGAGTGGTCATTGAAGAAGAGGGGATAGTTTATCTTGTAAGGTTTTGGTCGAGAAGATATGTGAAAAATTGGTTTTCCCTGTACAAGGAAAACTGGGATGGAGGAAAAATGGGACACAGACGCCACAGGACACCTAACTTCTTAGAAGCCCTGTTTTGCAAGAGAAGATATGTGAGATTTTCCAGTTCGATTTTTAGTAAAGCACAGTCCCAAGAATGTTCATGTAGTAGAAGGAGATAGTTGAGTGTCCAATTGAGAAGAGGGGATAGTTATCATGGGTAGGTTTTGGTCGAGTAGATATGTGAAGAAATTGGGTTTTTGAGTTAGACATAGAAAATCATTAGTAAGTAACAGAAAGTAGAGTGGGTTATAGGGACAGAACCCTGAAAACACCACTCTTTATAGACATAGGAGAAAGAACAATGTCCCGTCTACAGTATGCTAAATAGAGTATGGGGCGTTCCTACAAATAAGGCTACTCATATTTAAATGCATTTTTAGTAATTTTTTGTGTTTACTTTCATATTCGTAAATTTACAATACACCGTACGGCATATTCTTGGAAAATTCTTGGGTATTATAATAAAGTTCTTCCAACCTGTTATATCATTGAAAGTATACTAATCATAGGGAATAATATATTCAGCGACTGCTATACGGCGCCAGTGGGAAAACCGCCTTTAGTGGTTCGTGGACAGTACTGTAGCGTGACGAATTAAGTATCTGTGTACCACAAGACAACGCAAAGGTTTCACATTAGAGAAGCAATTTTCATTTATCTAATTGGCTTCAAAAATAACAGTTCCTTGACCCAAATCTTTGTTCATAATGACATATTGCCTTCATTTATCTTATGCCTTTTATTCAACATTATCAATAAATGATAAAGTTGATTGTATAAGTTATCAATATCTGTTTTCGTTTTGTTTGTTGTTTATGATATTTATATGTTTATTTTCTTCTGGTTTACAGTATGGTTTGATATTGTTTTGTTGGAATGAAAACCTCCCCCCCGTATGAGGTCCTCTTGAACAAATAGTTTGAATTTCAGTTACGTTTTTTTTTCTTTTCCTTTTGCATTGGTGAATAAACTTAAGAAAAACGTAAGTTATTTATTGCTTAACTCAGTTATCAGAAGAAAAAAAATACCATATTGTTTTCCTTATGAAACTTAAAATTTTTAAATGACAAAAGGAAAGATTTTAATAATGATTTGTAAGAATTTTTATGTAGGGGTTCCCTGAGACAATGAACATTATTGCAAAGGGTTCCACAAGGTAAACAGGTTTTGAGAAACGCTGATCTAAATAACTGGGTGGCAAAACCCTACCCCGTATGCCCTGACCGCCTTGGCTATACCAACCAACATTCATGACATTTTTCCCTGACTTTTGAACCCTACAGCCTATTTTGTTGAAACATTTTATCCGTCGGGGGCTTCTGCGAATCACCATCATATTTTCCGATAACCCAGAGGTCCGGTAACCCCTGAATTTCGAGAAGAGACAGTTCTTTCAAACTATGTCAAAATACAGTGCTGATGGATTCCGCAGTGGTAAATTATGAATGGACTTACGAAACAATAAAATGTCCCTACCCTCCATAAGGTATATTGTTTACTTTCAACCAGTAATTGAGTAGTGGTCAAAGTACTCTTTTTCCCGCATGGTATTTTTGATGTGTTTAAGGATAATGGTCACGTATAAAGCGTCGGAATCCTCATTTTGCAGTTTTCCCCCTGGACTCCATTACAGAAGACCCGGGGACCCGGCCTCGGAACAAGCGATGTTTTAGGTGGGGAAAGTGGACAAGGATTTTTGTACTGATAGTATACTCTATGGATGAACGTAAGATTTATGCGGCAAACAATCTGGGATGATAATAAGGCGCCAAATACATAATACTATATAACCGATAAAATCTATGGGAATTAATAACCTATTCCTGTTAAAATCTCTAGTTATATCTTTAACTACAACGGTAAAACTGCAGTTTGATACAATACATGGATATTGGTTATGTAACCTGACATAACTGGGGAGCTGCGCCCCCAAGACGCTAGTTCGCTGACCTAACCTGGACGTTGGTTGAGTAGCCTAACCTAAAGCAGGATTAAAGGGGGTTAACTGCAAAATTATGCATTTCCAACATTATAGAAATTGACCATCATTTCTAAAACACTTCAAAATACCTTGAAAAAGTTCTTTTAAACTTGTCTCAGTTACTGGTTGAAAGTACCAAAATAATAGCAAATACCGTCCATAATGCATAATGGGAGTTAACATATACCACACAGACAAGAATACTCAATAACTTTATAATTTGAATAATAATAATAATAATAATAATAATAATAATAATAATAATAATAATAATAAGTACAAGAATTCATCCCAAAATTTTCCTAGAGATATAGGACTTATAGTCTATTTTTTTTAACAAGGCAAATATTCCATGTTATCTTAAGGTCTCATGCTAAAAAATATGCCAATGCTTACCTGATAATATGGTTAACTATGATAAAATACAGCTGAAATTTAGAAGAAGCGTAGTATTCCCTTCTCCTGGCATCAAATATCAGTCAGTAGCAGCAAAGGGGCAGGATTTTTGGGCCTCTCTTAAAAAAATAGCATAGGTCACATACACATTTTTTACTGCGGATTTAGCTATGCCGAGATTTTATCCTCTTCTTTTTTTTTTTATTTTTTTTACGACAATTTGGACATTTTTAAGTAGGTGGCAGGAGCCGCACAGGTCTCTTGAAAGAGCCGCATGCGGCTCCGGAGCCGCAGATTGCTGACCATTGCCGTAACCTGTTATATCGTTCCTGTGCCACCTTGGGACCCCTAGGCAGAGGTGCTGCTGGCATTACACCTCAGCTCGGTGGGAAGGACGTAAAACGGTACTACTCTGATTTTCCATGGAATGATTATTTGTTTCCTGTGTAGAACCAATCTTTGGTACTTGCGTATAAACTTGAGGACATTGTCTCCCTCTGGGCATGAGCATACATTCCACACTTTTTGTAATCCTAAAGCCCGTAAAGCTTGGTTTAACTCAGCTTGTTCTCGTGGTGTGCAGGATAGAGAGTAAGATTCTCTGACAACAGATTGACATTCAGAGTAACAGTGGACACCACGAGACTGCAAACGATGACGGGGCAAACAAAGTACGAGTTGGAGAGTCTACGTCACCCGCCACCTAGGACCTGCGTGGCCAAAACTGGCCAAAGAGGATCAAAGTCTATGCCCAGGGAGGAGTTTCTCCTCGGGAGTGATACTAACCCTGACTATTAATAATTGTAATAATGAAAATAGTGATAGTGATACTAATAATAATGATAATAGTAATAATAATAACAATAGAAAACAAATAGTACTCAGAAGGTTAAGAAGAAGAAAGAATAAGCCCTGCATCATCAACAGTGGAATTATGAGTACAGGTTTGAGCAAAAAGTTCACCTTTAGAAATAGGCGAGACAGCTGTGGAGCCATATGGGATGAGCAGAGGAAGAAAATATTTGTAAGAAAAATTGTTAGAGATTAATTTGACTAGGTGCCAGAAGTCACAAAATAAGCTGGAAATAGAAAGAATTTGACATTTTCTATTGATGACTGAGTTTTCGATAATTTAATTAATAAATTTATCATGATTTCGGGCAGAGCATGAGATGAAAATGAATGGCAACGGTACTGTCTGTGAGCCTTCTCTCTAAATTGGACAGAACGAAAACAGGATGTGTCAAACCAAGGTTTACGGGTTTTAGGATTAAAGAATAGAATGTGCTTAACCAAGGTTTACGGACTTTAGTATTAGAGAATGTATGTAGAATGCATGCATTCATGCTAGAGACAATAATTATAATTTATGCCTCTACACAAGGTGATGGATCTCTGACACGTAAGCAATATCATTTTCCATGGAAAACCAGAAAAAAAGTACTGCCTAAGTGTCCTCCGCTTCACCTAGCTAAGGTGTCAGTGCGCAAAAGCCCTCTGCTTAGGTGGGTCCCAGGTCACCGGAGTCCCAATCAATCATCAATCATTGGGGGCATACGCCGGGGGGCTTCTTGCCTCGCCCCCCTACAACGCCACTCACCGGGGGTCACCAGCGCGAGTTTTCCCATGCAGGTTCCTTTCCCCCGTACCAAGCAACTCTCGACAGAAAATCAACAACTTGCCCCCGCCCACGAGCCTTGTGGCGCCCCCCTTGGCCCTCCTCCACGCCGGATTGTCTCTTTATAGATACAACCCGATGGAAGGATCGGTTTCAGGGGTAGCGTGGCCATCATGCCCATATTAGCCGAAGTTGGCGCTGACGGACTATGCAGTAATGCCTCGATCAATTCATCTCACGGTGCAATCGCTGATTTGAACACGTTAATCATCCCAGCGATACCCCATGATTCTGCGAAGACACTTATTACAAAGGCATTGTCTTCTCTTCAAGTCACTTATTTTAGTGTCAATGTCTCACAACCGATAGAGTAAGACAGGGATCACAAGCGACTTGAAAGTCCGGATCGTGCCACTTGGAACCAGACATCCTCCGTGCTCCGGAACAGTTGAAATTTAGCACATTTCTCTTGTTCACCAGTTGTACAGCTTGACACCTCGGGTATTCTACATGCTTCATTTCCTTCCTCTTAGTTTCGTTTTTGTCACTTCCTTGTCAGATTCTTTCTGGATCTTGTACTGTGCCACACAGGTAGTTTTCTTGTCTAGAGATATTCGCTACTACTACAGAACAGTAATAATTATTCCGCAAATAATGTAGCACCGCAGTTCAGATGTTTTTTCAGTTAGCCTGAGACTGTAGCACTGAGGCCTCAATCCTGGCTGGCACTTCTCCCACGTGCACCTCAAAATTCCAAATGTATGCTTCTGGTGATGCATATTTTGTAAAGCTTATTCCATATTTGTGGCTTTTCCAGGAATATATTGTCGAAGGCTTACTCTCCCTCTGAGGAGCGATACTTTAATCTATGACAATATTTGGACCCGGTGTCGTGTGACCAGTAGCTTGTTTATGAGGTGCAGTCCGCCTTTGTTTACTAACAAAAGAAAACGCGAATTGCGCATGCGTGGAGGACGAATATGTTTTGTTAATTGATGTAAAGGGCCTAACATGACTTGTTGATCAACAAATGCTGCCCAGGCGTCCTACGACAGAAATCCGTCTTTGTTTATCAACAGAAGGGGGGGGGGGGGCGAACTGCACATGCCCGGAGGCGAAAGTTTACTAACAAGACTTGTTATCTTGACAGGAACTACCTCGTGTAGGTCTCACGGCCTCTTGTAGCTTCCTTATTTGCTTATGTTTCTTATGTATCAGGTAAAGTATTCGCAGGTGTCATCCGACAACATGGCTGGAGATTTACGGAAAGATGGGGATAAATAGGCCCTTTACATCATTTACTAAAAATATTCACCTCTGGCATGCGCAGTTCGCGTTTTCTTTGTTAGTAAACAAAGGCGGACTGCACCTAATAAACAGACTGCTGGTCACACGACACCGGCTTGTAGACAGTCTGATAGCGGTTAATGAAACTATTGCCCAGGGCTTGAATCTGTACAACTTGTCATGTTCATCATGTGTAGCTGTATTGTCTGTGAATGCAAGAATCTACAAAGAAGTTCGAATCTCTCTCTGCTCATCTGCTTGGGCACAAAGCTTCATTTAGTATACAGAATACTGTTGGCCAATAAAGTGCAATTTCTGCCATAGGATTGAGTCCCTTATACATCACTATGCCTATAATGTCCTTTTCTCATCACTAGTTGTGTCTTTCCGTCCATATAATCGAGATTTACGTGTAGTTGTGAGCCATTAATAACTTGGTTTAGCATATCTGTTTGTATCTGTCACAATCATGCCTACGTACAATGTCATTTGTCACAAACAGCTTATACACATCAATGGGCCATATACTATTAGTTAGGATCAGTATCATTCTGAGGTTTGACAGCCTGTAAAGGCAAAAGAGCGAGGTTTAGTCTGAACAGGTCCCCAGGTAGACTGTGTGGAAATGCTAGTGCCAGCTTGTCCGGAATTGCTAGGGTAGGCTGTGTACTTATACTGTCATCACTGGGTTCTGTGCCTCATCATCAGAAACTTCTGTAGACGAGTCAGTGTCTTCACTAGTGTCAGAGTCTTGGCTGGAGCTGCAGATGTAGTCTTCATCAGAAGAGGCATTACCAGCTTCCTCATCACTGCCATCCTTTGAGTCTCCATAGAACTTTGAAACATTAATTATCTGTAGAATCAGGGATAAATATCCCTAAATTTACCCAGGTATTAACGTTAATAAATAATAAGCATACAGGCCTATTATAATTATACAACAAATCATAGCGAAAGTAAACTATATCTCGCATATTGGGTCACTGGTGACCACTGAGAAGTGGCACAACACGCAAATATGGCAAAGTAGTGATATATTTCAAGTGGGGGGCCCTCTGTGTGATATATATGAAATAATAATGAAAACTAAGAGAACAAGAATGTATTGGACCACTGTTGGTCAACACACAATTGTACATGGATGGTACAACATGCAAACAAACAAAAAATCTATGACAAGTTCAGGTATTGGGCCAACGGTGGCCACTATGAAACTTGGGCATGGGTGGTACAATACGCTCTACAGATGTATATTATTGTTGTGAGGTTTTGGGCTACCGGTGTCTCACTACTTTAAGCCTAACCATACGTTCCTTTGTCTATAGCAGTGGTGGGCGCCGTTAATCAAAAAGTTAACTTCGTTAACCGTTAATCCGTTAACCAAAACATTTACTTCGATAACCGTTATCAGTTATTCTTTAAAAATGTAACGGAAGTTATCGATAACCGTTAATGTTAATTTTTATTATAGAAAAAAAAAAAAATCAGTTTTTGCTCTAAAAACCCCTAAAAACAACCTTTGAAAAGTGCCAAAACTATAAATCTGCCTTTATGGGTTTTTTTAAGGGCTTTATAACCCAAAAACTATAGTTTTGTTTTGCTTTAGTTAAAAAAGGCAGATTTTATAGTTTTAAATTAAAAAAAAAAACTAAAAAGGCTGATTTCATAGTTTTTGATGAGAAAATGTTAAATTTTTTGGGTTAGCGGACTTGAGTTAACGGAAGTTAAATGTAAACGGAAGTTAATTAGTTCCGATAATGATTTCCAAAGCTAACTTATAAGTTAAATTGTTAACGAAAATGTTACTTCGTTAATTAACGATTAACGATTAACGGTTTGGTGCCCACCTTTGGTCTATAGAGATGACACACACCTCCTAATGACACCTACCAAAATGCCACGGGGTGTACTGAGACTCATCTGAGAGTCGGAGGGGAGAGAAAGGAAACGCGACAGGGGACATACAGACAGTTGCCAATACGTGGTTAACGTGTTAAGGAGAGAAGGTTAAGGGGCGATCGCGAAATCGTCTTTCCTTCCGAAGAGCGCGAGCGAACACTAAAGACCGGTTCCCACTAGTCCGCTTCTACGCCGCTGTTGCCGTTCACCCGCCCAACAATGACGTCATCATCATCACCGCTTGAGTAGCTGTAGTGGTAACCGTTACCGAGCAGTTTGCACCTCCGCTCGATCGGACACCGTCGAGCGGGAGAGATGACTTATTTTAAATTTGTACGGGAGCCAATTCAAGGCCGCTCGGTGCGGTCGACTTTTTTGTGACGTCCATGTTGGGCGGGGAACGGCAACGGCGGGCCCTTGTGGGAAGTGTAATGGTGGTATGTTTATATGTTTATTGTTGATATTCTGGCAATCGCCGGCTGCGCTTGGCGCCCGTACTTTATTTGTCACGGGCAGTCAGGTTTGCCCGCAGCCCGCGACCTGGGGGGGAAGCCAGCAACGGAGGGCGTATTGCCATCAACGACCATCTCTCCGACTACCTAGATACTTCTTTTCCTTACGACGGAAGCTACAAAGCCTCCCTCGGTCGGTCGTAAACGCGTCGGGAAAGGGGCTGACTGGCTAAGACGAGTAATGACGTCATCAAACTCATCATCAGTCACCAGCCAATGACAAACTGTTTTTTAAAACTTCTCAACCAATCCGTGTCAGCGAGAAAAATATTTTTCCCGGGGAAGAATGGCAATGCCAGACTGCCTCTCTCCTCCTTTGTCCCGTCATCTCAAACTAATTCTCGTTTTATTCGGAATGCTTGCGTTTTTTAAAGGGGTTTTTAATGTATCAGATAGTAAGATATATAAGTAAGAGCCTGTGTTGACTAGTGTTTTGGGCGGTTCGTTTGGTGTCCTCCAGACTCAGACAGGAGAGATATAGCCATTATTAGAGACAGGGGGTGCAGGAAGAATACCAAAATAATACAAGGGATGCGTAACTTTGATTACGAGAGGAGATTGAAGTTATTAAAATTACACTAACTCGAGAACACGCAGAGTAAGGCGATCCTTGATAGACTTTTTATTAAGTGGATCAGGGAGTTAATACAGAGGATGTAGGAAAAGTTCTTACGGCTTTTAACCAGGGTAGAACAAGAAGTAAAACGGATTCAAGCTGGAAGCGTAGTATTTAGACAGGAATAGGGAAAAGTTGGTTTTCACAATAGTAGGGTGGTGACTGAATGGAAATGGTCCTCAGTAGACAGGTAGTTAGGTATGGACGGAGTGCATTGGGAGCTTTAAGACAGGAGCCTGGATAGTTCATGGAATGGGTATGAAAGGTGGATGTAGGGTAGTGTTAGGTGACAGGAACTACCAGCTATGTAGGCCTCGCGGCCGTCTTGTAGCTTCGCTTAGTTATTTCTTTTGTTTGTTCTTTATGTTCTTATTTAACGCGTATATTTTTAACATATAAACTATTTTAATTGTGGTAAATAATACATTTTCATGATATACAGCAGTATTAAGAACATTACAATAGTTGAATTAATTAAATGAGACACCAAGTTACGTCCAACATTCGAACACTTTTGGGTCGCTGAAAAAAAGTTATTGACATAGAATCCTTGGAAAATTTGGATGATGTTTGTCAATGAAGTGGCTCTTCAATTTAACCTGAAAAACAACAATCTAGCTACACCTTGTAAATAGAGTTCTTGTTTTATTTTCAATTTATTACTGATGGCCTAAGTTACTGTGAAAATCTCCTATATGAACAGGCCAAATTTATGATAATTAGGTCAAACATGTTTTTTGTACTGAAACAAAAGCTAAGAAAACCTATAAAAGCAATAAAAAAAAAGAAAATCGATGGTAAAAAAATATTCTAAGCCTTTCTAGAAAGGATTCGCCACACCCCTACCACCTTCCGCGCCCCCGACACTCTAGGGCAATCGTTTTCTCAACCGGTGGTTCCCCGGAACCCTAGTATTCCGCGAAGAGGTAACTTATGTTCCCGAGAGAAACAGTAATATTTTTAATTTAAAAAAAATTTTTTTATACATCCAAAGGAAATCACCAAGGGCACACACAAAAATTGGTACACAAAGCGCGCTTAATTGGCCTAGCCCCAAAAAGGACCAGACAGTAAGACGCAATATAAGAAATGGGAGGTGGGCCAATTTAGTTTCATGGAGTGGTCTGTTTACTCTTCATCTTGAAAAGATTTAAGTCTTAGGAAGGTGGAAAATAGAAATATAGAAGAGAGCTCCAGATTTTTACCATGAAAAGAATAAAAAAGTATAGAAGTACTGATTAACTCTGCATTAGAGATGGACAGATAGGGATAAGACTGAGTATAAAGTCTTGTGCAGCGAGGTCCTGCGGAAGTGGGGGGAGGCATGCATGATCGTTCCGAAGAACAGTGAGAAGGCCAATAACGTTTGAAGAAAGCAAGAAAGCAACATGCGGCGGTGATTTAAAGATTGACAAGCAATCAGTCAGAGAGGAGAGTTGATGAGCGACACAAACAAACGAAAAGCTTTTTGACTCTCATCCCTGTTTAGGGAGGACGTATGAGTGGATCTTGCCCAAACATGTTAGAGCATACTCCATAAATGGGAGGATAAACCCCTGTACAGAGCAGCAACTGGTGAGGGGAGAAAAAAATGGAGGCATGCAGACCGCCACAGGACACCTAACTTCTAGAAGCTGTTTTATTAGCAGAGAATACATTGTGAGATTTCCAGTTCGATTTTTAGTAATAAGCACAGTCCAAGAATGTTCATTGTAGATAGAAGGAGATTAGTTTTGAGTGTCCTTGAGAAGAGGTTATAGTAGTAACTTGTAGGTTTTGGTCGAGTAGATATGTGAAGAAATTGGGTTTCCCTTTACAGAGTAAACTGGGAGGGAGGAAAAAATGGACACATCAGACGCCACACCCAGGACACCTAACTTCTTAGAAGCTGTTTTAGCGAAGAGAGATATTTGAGATTTCCAGTGTCAGATTTTTTAGTAAAGCACACAGTCCAAGATGTTCATGTAGTAGAAGGAAGATAGTTGAGTGTGCATTGAAGAAGAGGGATATATTTTATCTGTAGGTTTGTCGAGTAGATTCTGAAGGATAATTGGGTTTTTTGAGTTAGAACATATAACATCATGATTAATAACGATAGAAAGAGAGTGTGTCGATAGGACAGAACCCTGAAGAACACCACTATTGATAGACATAGGAGAAGAACATGTCCGTCTTACGAGTATGCTATGGGTGGGGGGGGGGTAGGCGTCTACAATAGGCTAATCATATGTAAATGCTTTTTAGTTAAATTTTTGTGTTTAATTTCATATTCGTAAATTTACAATACACGACGGCATATTCTTGGAAAATTACTTGGGTTTATAATAAGTCTTCAAACTGTTTATATAATTTTGAAAGTATAATAAATCTAGGGATAATTATTCAAGCGACGTCTAATACGGCGCCAAGTGTGAACCGCCTTTAGTGGTGCAGTGGACGTAGCTGTACGTGCGAAATTAAGTTCTGTGATACCACAAGACAACAACCACAGGTTTCACATTAGAGAAGCAAATTTCATTATCTAAATTGGCTTCAAAAATAACATTTCCTCTGACCCTAAAGTATTTGTTCATATGCATATTGCCTTCATTTATCTTATCTTTTCAACATTATCAATAAATGAAAAGTTAAATTGTAGTAGTTTATTATCTGTTTTCGTTTTGTTGGTGTGTTTATGATATTTATGGTTATTTTTTCTGTGTTTACAGATATGGTTGATATTGTTTGTGTGTGAATGAAACCTCCCGTATGATGTCTCTTGTAACAATATTTTGATTTCAGTTACGTTTTTTTTCTTTTCGTTTGCATTGTGAATAGAACTTAAGAAGAAACGTAAGTTATTTATGTGCTTAAACCAGTTTATGCAGAAGAAAAAAATACATATTGTTTTTTCCTTATGAAACTTAAAATTTTTAAATGAAAAGAAAGATTTTAATAATGATTTGTAAGAATTTTTATGTAGGGGTTCCCTGCGACATAACATTATTGCAATCGGTTCCACAAGGTAAAGTTGTGAGAACGCTGGTATCTAAGGAACTGGGGGGGTGCAAAACCCTACCCCGTATTCCTGACCGCCTTGGATATACTCCACAACATTCATGACATTTTTCCGTGACTTTGAAACCCTACATCCTATGTTTGGTTGAAACATTTTACTCGGGCTTCTGCGATCACCATCATATTTCCGTAACCCAGAGGTCGGGAACCCTGATTCGAGAAGAGACCGTTTCTTCAAACGTGCAAAATAAACAGTGCTTGATGGATCCGCAGTGTAAAGTATGAATGGGAAATTACGAAACAATAAAATGTCCCTCCTCCATAAGTATATTGTTACTTTCAACCATAATTGAGTACGTGGGTCAAAGTACTCTTTTCCCATGTATTTTGATGTGTTAAGAATAATGGTCACGATAAAAATCGTCGGACATGCCTCATTTTTTTTTGCAGTTTTCCCCTAGTACTCCATACAGACCCGGGGACCCGCCGGGAACGCGATTTTTAGGTGGGGAAAGTGGATCAAGAGTTTTGTACTGTGATAGTAGATAAGATATATGGATGACGTTGAGATTTATGCGGCAAACAATCTTGGGATTATATAAGGCCAAAATGACATATACTATATAACCGATAAAATCTATGGGAATTAATACCTATTCTGTTCAAATCTCTAGTTAAATCTTTATACTACAACGGTAAAAACTGCAGTTTGTACAATCCATGGATATTGGTTATGTAACCTGACATAAACTGGTGAGGCTGCGCCCCCAAGTACGCTAGTTTTCGCTGACCTAACCTGGACGTTGGTTGAGTATCTAACCTAAAGCAGGTTAATAGGGGGTAACTATCTGCTATTTATGCATTTCCAACGATTATGAATGTGACCATCATTCTTAACACTTCAAAATACATTGGAAAAAAGTTCTTTTAAACTTGTACTCAATTACTGGTTGAAAGTACCAAAATACCCTCCATAATACCATATGGGAGTTAAATATACCCACAGACAAGATACTCAAATACACTTTAATAATGATAATAATAATAATAATAATGATAATAATAATAATAATAATAATAATAATAATAATAATCAGTAAAGAATTCTATCCCGCAAATTTTTCCTAGAGATAATAAGGACTTATAGTCTATGTATTTGGTTAACAGGCAATATTCCCATGTTATCTAAGGTCTCATGCTAAAAAATATGCCAATGCTTACCTGATAATATGGTGAAACTAATGATAAAATACAGCTGAAATTTAGAAGAAGCGTAGTATTCCTCTCCTGGCATCAAATATCAGTCAGTAAGCAGCAAGGGGGCAGGATTTTTGGCCTCGTTAAAAAAAATAGACTATAGGTCACATACACTATTGTACTGCGGATATCTATGCCAGTATTTTATCTCTTCTTTTTTTTTTACGACAATTTGGACATTTTTAAGTAGGTGGCAGGAGCCGCACAGGTCTCTTGAAAGAGCCGCATGCGGCTCCGGAGCCGCAGATTGCTGACCATTGCCGTAACCTGTTATATCGTTCCTGTGCCACCTTGGGACCCCTAGGCAGAGGTGCTGCTGGCATTACACCTCAGCTCGGTGGGAGGACGTAAAACGGTACTACTCTGATTTTCCATGGAATGATTATTGTTTCCGTGTTAGAAACCCATCTTTTGTACTTAGCGTATAACTGAGGACATTGTCTCTGGCATGAAGGCATACATTCCACACTTTTTGTAATCCTCCTAAGCCCGAAAGGGCTTGGTTTATTCACTGATTCTCGTGGTGTGGCAGGATTAGGAGAATTAAGATTCCCTGTACACAGATTGACATTAGAGTACCAGTGGACACTATACGAAAAGACACGAGGACTGCAAACGATGACGGGGCAAACAAAGTACGAGTTGGAGAGTCTACGTCACCCGCCACCTAGGACCTGCGTGGCCAAAACTGGCCAAAGAGGATCAAAGTCTATGCCCAGGGAGGAGTTTCTCCTCGGGAGTGATACTAACCCTGACTATTAATAATTGTAATAATGAAAATAGTGATAGTGATACTAATAATGACTGTAATTAGTAAATAATCTAACAATAGAAAAAACAAAACGGAATAATAAGCCCTTCAATGATCAAGCGAGCAGTGGATATGATAGCAGGTTGTGAGGGACAAGAAAAGTTCACCTTTAAGAAATAGGCAGACACTGTGGGGCCATGATGGGTGTAGCAGAAGGACGAAAAATATCTCTGTGTGTAAAGAAAAATTGTGGTAGAGATTGAAATTTGAGATAGGGGATGAAGACCCAGACATGGTTCACAAAAATAGGAAGCTGAATAGAGAAGAATTTGACATTTTTCTGATGATGGACATGACAGGTTTATCAGACTTAATTTAACGTTAATTAAAAGTGTATATCAATGATGGTTTTTCGGGAGCATAACAGCAATGAAGATGAAATGAATGTGCAACGGGTACATGTGTCTGTGGTGTCGCTTCTCTCTAAATTGGAACAGACGAAAACAGGATGTGTCAAACTCAATGTTATTTACCTTCGGGTTTTATGATCAAAGAATAGAATGTGCTTAACCGAGGTTTAGGACTTTAGTATTAGAGAATGTATTTGTGAAATAGTCATGCATTCAGTGGCTAGAGTGACAATAATTAGAATTTATGCCCTCTACAGCGAAGGTGTGATCTCTGACTCGTGTAAGCAATAATCATTTCGCATATGAAAAACCAGAATAGATAACTGCGTACAAGGTCCGGCACCTTCTACCGTAGCTACAATGTGGAGTGCCAAAAGACACCTCTCCTCTGTGCTTAGGTGGGGTCCCATGTCACGCGGAGTCAATCAATCATCAATCATTGGTGTCCATACTCCGGGGGCGTCTTGCCGCGCCCCCCCCCCCCAATAAAAACCCCCCCCCTTTTAAAAAAAAAACGACGCCACTGCCCGGGGTCACCACCAGCGCGAGTTCCCATGCAGGTTCCTTTTTCCCGTACCAAGCAACTCTCGACAAGAAACATCACTTGCCCCAGCCACGAGCCTTTTGGGCGCCCACCTTGGCCTCCTCCAGCCGGTTGTCCTCTTATAGATACAACCCGATGGGAAGGATCGGTGTTCAGGGTAGCGTGCCACAGCCCATAATAGTCCGAGAGTTTTGCGCTGACGGACAGGCAGGTAATAGGCCTCGACAGTCTACGGGGCAAAACGTGATTTTACCCGAATATCCCACATACCCCCTGATTCTGCGAAGACCTTATTTAAAAGGGTTGATTTCCTTCAAACTATTTAGGTCCATGTCTCACAAACCTAGAGTAAGAAGGGATCACAAACGACTTGAAAACCCGGGTTTTGTCCTTTTGCACAGGTACCCACAACGCCAAATACTCCCGCTGGCGAGCCCTTTAAAAACCCCCTTTGGGGTAGCCAACCGCAAAGAATTCTTTACGTGACCCGCCGACATTTGGACTGCGCTACCAAGGTAGTAAAACTTCCAAAATCCAAGCCCCCACACGCATGAACAGACTGTATGCTTCACTATAAGCTCCAAACACCTGGACCTTGGTCTTGAGCCCGGAGACTCAAGTCCCAAAGGCCTTGCCCCTCGGCAGCGCCCCGAGAGCTATCACCAGGGCCTCCGCGACTCAGCAAAATTTCTGCATCATCGGCAAAAACAAGATAGTGATCTGGTTTGCCGACGGATGCCCGCAACACTTTTATCTACAACCTTGTCCAAACCCGTCCATAAAGGTTGAAAAGTGTGGGGGGAAGCACGCACCCTTGCCTCACTCCTGCATTTACAGGAAAGAAAAAAAACCCCAAAAAAAAAAAAACCAAAAAAGCCCCCGGGAATTCAAGCCCCAAAAGATCCCGTCCCTCACGAAAATGCAAAAACCCCGAAAACCCCAAAACCCCG
>JACEEZ010013439.1:0-14288 GCA_016584305.1 Chionoecetes opilio | reverse complement strand
CAGGAGTCTTAGTACTTTTTGTTGGCTTGAACGATCTGTATTACGTATTAGGTACATCATTACTCTTCCAATTTACTGAATGCTGTACACATCGTAAGAATGATAATGGGTCAGTACAGCTATACCGCAATAAGACTCAACAGCATATTTCACCGACTTAAAATGGTATACTTCTTGTTATCACCATCACCTCTTATTTCACTCTGATGCATCTGAGACATGTTTGAGTGATTATAGTAGGGGCATATATATAGGAATATAAGTAGGGGAATCCCTGTACATTAATTGAATCATAGGTAGAAGGTAGGTAAGCAAGGCAAGCCTTGGCTTGCTTTATGAAAATTCGGAGTCACACACTGTCCTTTTTTTGTACCAAAATTTGCTTAAACGAACAAAATATGAAGTTACGGTTCAAATTGCTCTAAGATTTTGAGAAATTAATGGGAAAATAGGATTTGCTTAACGCATATTTTGCTTACGGTAATGCACGATTTTCCAGGAATGTAAGTTGTACTAAATGGGGTATACTAAATGTACTAAATGGGGTATACTAAATATATATATATATATATATATATATATATATATATATATATATATATATATAATATATATATATATATATATATATATATATATATATGTATATATGTATGCATATTACCACACACACACAAACACACATATTTACACAGGCTATTTAACAGAAATCTAAAGCAATTGGGTAATCCATGCAACATTTCATATATGAAATTTACTATTATGTGCTTCTTTTGTTGGTCAACTCCCCATATTGCCCAAAGAATCATGTTACTCTCCTTTCTTACTTTGTGATCTGTCAAATTTCCAGGAGGAACCTGAGCGACTGAGCCCTTCAAGTGGAAATGGTGACACCGTTTATGTAAGTAAAATACTGATGCAGCTTTTCTGTATGTTAGATCCTACTTAACAATAAGAATACAACAAATTATAATGCCTGATTGTTACTATGTAACTATAACTAACTAACAAGCTATTCAAGCTTATTTGTGCTCTCTAAAATAGCATTTTTTTTTTTTCCAGTATTTTGAAGAATCGTTCATCCTACCCACTGATGAGAAGCTTCTAAGCTTTATTATTATCTAAAACTTGAACGCAAAAGAATGCACATCAAGGTGTGTATTTAAGACTTAAAGTAATCGTCCAGACCCATTTTTTCTTTGCATAATTATGTTGAATGTTTATTCAGAATACCTAATCCTTGTTTGTGGCGCTGGCGCTCTACAACTTTGTCTTCAGTGAAATTTTTCGAATCTTGAACTTAAGTGGCTTTTCTGTGAGTTTGAAGTGAATTATAGTGGTTTTCAGGTGAGCTTCGTGGCATCTGGCGGACTTAGTGTAGGTCTGAATGAAATTTTGCAAAAATATATGCTAGGAGTGATAAAAAGAAGACAACCCGGAAAACAGCGAGAAGTTGAGAGAAGAGAGAGTTGAACTTGGCAGGAATAGAAAAAAACTGCTTCAGGTTGAGGAGGTTTGAGAGAATAGCCAATATTTTCTTTTTATTACTTCATCCCTAAGTATAAAGAGTACTGTGTAGCCGAGTGTTGCACTGATTACGTCTGTACTATGTTTAACCAGGTCAAGAGTTTAGCCAAGGGTCTGGCTGGAGAAGTTCCCGTAGGAAAAGAGGAGCTTGATGGTGACGGTAAGAAAAAACGTGAAATTACATGGTTGGGGCCGGGAGGCGCAAGCCAGTCTGATAAAAGTCTGGTCAAGAAGTATAGTGCTTCCCCCCTTTCCAGCGGTGCAGATAAGGGAGGTTCGACAAAAACCTCCGGGTCCCTTGGGAAAGGATCCACATGGTCGGGAGGCCTCAAAGAGTGGGTTGGAATAGCCGCAGGTGGAGTTGCGGTAAGTATTGCAGCCGTTTATGCAGCAGTGCAAGTATCAAAGATGATATGGGGCCGGGATTACACTAGCGGAGAAATGTTTGAATTGCTTGAAGAGCACGAACAAAAAAGAAAGCTAGTTGAGTCTCTGCTTATGGATAGGAATGATATAGCCAGGGCGCGTATAAGTACGACCAAATTTCCTGGCACAAAGGGCGAGAGCAAGGCAGTGCATGAGTACTGGCAGATAGCCCAGGAGCTTAAGAAAGCTCAGGTAGCTCTGAGAGAGCTGCAAACAAAAATGGCGGTAAAAGGAATTGACACGGATGGATTGAATGCCGTTGCATCAGATGTGGTGGAACGGCAAGGAGAAGATGCGATGTTGTTAAGGAAGATAACGCGCCTTGCGGCAACTGGATAATTGTCGAAAACAGAGAAGATGGTTATGGAAGATCGCCTTGAAAGAGGTGGCTGCGTACCATCATGCCCCTGCGATTGGTGTGTCAGTAAAGGAGAAATATCAAGCGCTGTTCCTGGCCTGGAGGGTACAAAACTGAAAGGCATAGAATGGGCAGAGTCGCTTTCTAAAGCGGCCCAGACGTCGGCGAGTTGGGCGGCGGGGGTTTCATTGCTCCCCCGCAGTATGTCAGGCCATGTTTACTGGGTGGCCGATGAAAAAGGAATGGAAAATTGTAAGTATTTGCAAGCAAAGAAATTGTTGCTTTGAAAAGTTTGAAAAGAAGCAAGAAATTGTTGCTTTGAAGAGTTTGATTAAAGAGTCATCATAATAAGGCATGGTAATAGTAAAAATAAGTTACATCACTGGGAAGCCTGAGGTTTTTAAGGTTGGTTAGGCTAGTTTAAGGAAAGGGGTTCCTTTTGGGTCATGTCCCCCCCCCCCTGTTAGATTAGGTTTAGTTCTGTTTTATTCGTAACCTATATTTTTCTGGTAGATTTGATGTATTTTGGAACAATCTGAACTGTGTTTCTGAGATTGGTTACGTATCCGAACCTAACTGAATCTCACCCACTAGTTTACTAACCTAACATGGACATTAGTTACCTAACCTAACCTAACCGATTAAGTTATTGCTGGTATTTAATCAATGAATGCAGAAACACCAGTAAAAGCTTATAAAATGTATATACTGAGTACTATAATATCAAGATCAAGAACTAGAACTATCGCCGAAAATTAGAAGTCCCACCGATGTGAAAAATTGTATAAGATATATATTATATAAGTTATTTTTAATAGGAAGGCGTGTACATATGAGATATGAAAATAAAACTAACCTAACCCCACCTTTTGACTCACTAACCTAACCTAACCTAACCCCACCTTTTGACTTACTAACCTAACCTAACCCCACGTTTTAACCTCCAAACTAAAGCCAAATCCTCATTAAAAAGTGTCCACGGCAAGGGAAGAATCGAGGCGATGCAGGTCACAAGAGGAAGAAGAGTAGGGCGTAAGTAAACACTTGTCTCTCGCTTTCCTATGAACAAGTCATATCTCCAAAAGTAATTATTTGCAACGGAAGCTCATAGAGGGAATGTTTCATAGAATCCAATAAGGTAAACAGAAACCAAGCTCCCAATTGTGTAGGGAATTTTGGTCCTAGTATAAAATAATACCACCTTTGGTTCTAATTATTTGGTAGCTACAACCCATTAACTAGGATATACGGTGACTTGCAATTACATATCATCATAAACTAAGCACATAAGCCTGATAGTCCTTGAGCCAGACCAAAAGTAATGCTCCGGCGGGGGGAGTAATTCTCATTATGATTTTCCATTAGACCAATGTCTCAAGTGTCAGAAAAGGTGTGATGGACATCTGAGAACGGTAGCTTAGTGCCCGGATGGACGCCATCTTTGAAACCACCCAGCTCGAAAATGCCCATTTGGTGGGGTACATTGTTGCACGTGTATCTGGACTTCTATACTAGCTATCGATGTGCGGTTGACGACTAAATATACGTCCAATGTGTACCGTCTAAATAAAAAATAATATGAAGCATTTTGTTATAGATTAATTATTATAAAAATCAATTACGAAAAAAAATATATTTTTAAATTTTTTATTTTAGATTGTATTTTTTTTTTAGTGAAAACAAAAAAAACTGGTATGTTTTTCCAAATAGTTTTGCACACCGTTTATCGCTAAAAAAAAATAACTCAAAATACAACATATCATCCACACGATTTACAACAAAATATGTAAAAGGGGGCAAAAAAATGACTTGGCCCCCCCTGGATTATCTATTCTGACGTAACGCAATTTGGGAATGTCGTACGGAGGGGTTTTTAACCCCATACGATACAAAAAAGCAGGCGGAAATTGTTACATGGGAAATCTGCACTTTGGGGGCCATCTTGGATTTAAAAAGGGGCCGCCAATTATTTTAAATTTTTCATTACAGAGTTTGGAAGACGAAAGGGACTGATTTTAAACCATACGATGTATTTCCTAATAAGCAAGCGGAGGTATCTTTGAACATGTTTTTTTAGTAAAAATAACACCGGTTTAGATTTTTTTCCAAATTTACATTTTGCAAAAACCGTTTATCTTTTAAAAGATTTTCAGGCAATTTGGCCTGCATTATAATAGAAACAAATATGCTATACAATATACATGCACACAAAGTTAACATCAGAGTCCCCCACAGAGTATGGCATCTTTGACCCACGATAGCTATCCTGCACCATGTTGGAGCATCCCTCAGCTTAAACAACGTCCCTTTCAACCCTTCAGTATGCAGGAGCAATCTGACGGTGGGACACGCCCTTTGATGGCAGAGATGAGTTTCAAGACGGAACATCGGATTGGTAAAACCCCGCCACCCACGGATTTTGAGCAAAACCCATCTCGAGTTCCCAGCCATGTCCTGTGATGTGCTGGACGTTGGGGGTTTTTCAAGGCTGCGTCGCCAGATAGCCCCCTGATATTGGCCTAACGTATGTGCATAAAGGAGTTTCACAAGGGGGAAAATTGCCCAGATTCGTTTGGCCCTTTTTTGACAAAAAATGGGATAACGGAGTGAATTAGCCCGACGATTTCGGTTCCCCTGGCGTACAGCGACAGGGAAAGGCCTGAATGCATTGAAGAGTCTGTTGGTACTTCCAGAAGATCCCAGATCTGTGAATGCTTGAAGAACAGATCATTCGTTGCAAAAGGGCTTCAAACCCTTTTTTTTTTCCCTTGGTACCAGGCACTAAAGTGTCCACCGCCCATGCATGAAGCCTGGCAATGCCGCAAACTCCAGACCCCAAACCGCAGCCAAAACTTTCCAACGCAATCATTTGACTGAACCTTTTTCTCGTTATAAAGAGCTGATATCGTGGTTTGCTGAATGAAGACTGTGATCAAACGTGGTGTCATCTCCCCCTAAAGATCGTCTTGTAGTGGGTGGGCGTGCTTTGCGTGGAGAAACAAAAAACGCGTGTTGCTTCCTCGTGGTACTTTGAGTGTTTTTGCCCCAAACTTCCACCTATCGCGGGTCGTACCAGACTTTTTCACCACAGGTGCATAAGGTTCTGTTCCCTAGCTTTTCGCGTTTTTGTTTCATTTTTCCCACACCCGCCAGAAACACAACCATTTTCCCTTGTCTGGCTGCAAGAAAAGAGACGCCGCCATTCTGATTTGTGTGCGGGTCAAATTCCGCAAAACTGATGCCTTCATTTGCCCGCGGTTCACACCTCGGGGTTTTTTTGTGGATTTTTGTGTAGTGTAAAAGAAAAAACATCGATGCGCTCCTGCCTTGCCAGCGTGAACCCCCCTGCGCAAGGATGCGGCAGATGTTCTTCGAACGTGTCGTTCTCGCCATGCATCTTTTTATGAGAGCCTCGCATCAATTTATTTTTGCATTCGTGTAACGTTACGGCTGGTTCCAAAAAGCCCTTCCCATGTGTTTCCAATTTCAACTTTGTTCTTTTTTTTCTTTTGACCCATAAAACGTTTCCCCAAAGCCCATGGAAGGGCCCTAGGGGGTGACAAAGGACAAGTTGCAGTCGGGTTCCTTGTCTTGGCGATGAGATCATGGGGGCAAACAGTGTCTGTGTCTCGGGGACGATCTCTTTTTTTTGTGGCCTTAAAATTTTTCTGTTTTGATTTTACCAAAGGTCTTAAAGTTTAGCTTCTTCAGGGGGTAAAAAACCCCTTTTCCCCCTTTTTAAGACTTTCTGGAAAGTTTGATACCGTTTCCCCCCTTTTCGGGGGGTTGAGTGGGTTTTCATTAAAAAACCCTCCCTCGCAGCCGTTTTCCGGGTAGATATACTGAGAAGACATGACGGATCATCGGCGAAGGGATTGGTCCATCATTTTCAGTGATCACAGATAGCTTTGACGCCAGACTCTCACTTTTTTGATGCGAAAAGTAGAAAAAGTCGGGTGTTTGGGCGTGAGATGGTCGCTGCCATTCAAAAGGTTTTTTCCCGTGTTGTCGTGCAGCGCCCATTGTCGCAGTTAGATAGTATCGGCCACACCCCCCTTTCGAAGACAAAACCTGGGTTTTCCCCCCCAGTGTTTGCGTATTTTTTGTTGACTGTTCTTCTTTTTGTCTGATAAACGCGATTCTGGCAAATGGATTCCTGGTTAAAGCTGAGGGAAAAAGAAGTACCTTTGATTAAAAATCCCTTTTAAACTCGGGGTTTTCGTGGAGTTGGTCACTGTGAAAGTACACTGGTAGATATCTAGCATAGTTACCTTTTTCATTGCGAAAAAACCAAGGGGCACTCTTCTGACACAAGCCAAGGAAAATCCCGTCCCTTTTTATCGCACGAATCAACCCCAGCGGGTCTCACAAAATCAATTACTCATCCAGAAGCGACCAGGGGCCCTGTTTGGTTCGCAAAAATGTAGGTATTTCGCGAACATGTCAAAGCTTGCACAGAAAATCATCAGAGCAGCACGAGAGTCCCCGTGCAAAAAACCCCTTGATGCTGCGAATTTTGAGGTCGTGCTTCGAATCTGGGGTCCCTTGTCAGGATGATTGTTTCTATCCACACCTGGAAGCCCCCCAAATAGCGCATTAGTGCCTCGTAATCAACTTGGGGTCGCACCACGGTTGTATGCTTTCCTTCCAGAACCCCGTTTATGGAACCTTCAGCGATTACTCCTGACTCAACAGCTACATCCGAAGGGGCCCGCATCTCCAAACATTTTTCCCCAAAGCTCGAAATGAAAATTACAGAGGTATGGGAAATTCCCCATCAGAGCAATTTTTTCCAATCGATCGACATTTCCATGCTATTTTTGGGCGCCTTGCAAAAAGTGCCTGGGTTTGCACCACCCGGGAACGCTCAAACTGAAGTGATGACATGAGTTCAGAGCTTTTCTGAGGGTTTTTTTTACGTTTCCATATCTGTGGCGGCGCGTTTTTTTAGCGGCAGGTAGCCAAATACATTTCCGTCACCCGAACACGATCTCTAGTCTGATGTTGAAAAACCTCCAGAAATTTTTTGTCCATGGTTCCAGCATCGAGCATAACCATACGTGATTTCGGCGTGCCAAGGGGTGTTCGCCCGCAAGAGTGTCAGGGAAAAATTGCAGGCTTATTCAGGGGGGCCCCCTTTTTTCCCCCCGCGTATATTGGAAGTAAACGCGGATGAAGGGATAGATGTTTACTGTTTGGATAGCCCAGGGGGGAGGTTGGGGCGGGAACACGACTGCGATTCGGTGGGGGATGATACCGTTGACGCGAGCGATTTTCCGCCACCACTCAATTCTCTAGCCTGTCGATGTTATCGAAAGCTAAAAACAGTGGGAACGAAGGGGGCCCTGTACGGAAGTGGTAGTATCTTTCTCCACCCTTTCTAATTTTTCTATGCATAGCGCTGCTCGATTTTTCCAGAAAATGGGGACGAACATCCGTGCCCGAGTCGATTCAATATTTTTAGCCTCGTATTTCCGGGAGCGTTTCATGACCCACGGAAGTAGGGCATGCTTCGATGTTTTTGATGGTACCCCCCGGTGACAATTTATGATATCTTTAGCCATCACCATACCCCGTGTGTCGGCAGCGCGAGCACCCCCCCCCGCAAATCAAAGTATGCAGAAATACACGAAAAAATCTGGTATCTTTTAATTGAAGTAGTTCTGCGGGCTGAGGCGGCCACGTTTATGTAATGAGCATCTTTGCTGGTGTCGCAGTGAAGACTGCACGCACAATGTTCTTTTATCTCCGTTCTTTTAAAGCTTTTATTTGCTTTCAGGTTTTCGCACTCTGCAGCAATCTCTCGCTTGTCAGATTATCGGGCTAATAACCTTGTTCACATTTAAGAAGATGGCTTCTAAACTCTCTTTTTTAATGTGCGCTCAATTCTTTTTGAGGTCCCCGAAAAATCAAAAGAAAAGTATTGAAAACGGAATCTGTTTTTCAACATCAACTATTGGAACAATCCTCGGGGTTTAAGAAAAAGTCGTGGAAAAAATTTTAAATTAAAATACATGTACATTTCATTTTTTTTCCCCCCATATTTTCTTCAATTAAAATTTTACTTTTAGGTTTTTGGGGGCCGTGTGAGTTTTTATAGCAGGAGAAGTGGGGGTGATCCTCAGCTGCAACCATATTCGGTGTGAATGCCAAAATCTTCATCATTTTGCGAGCTTTTTCGCAGCATCTTTTTATTTCTTTTGCTCGAAGTTTAACAGCCAAGACAACTGTTTCACGGGGACGACTGCCTTTATGAATTTTGAAGCACGCTGGCAAAAAATGCATTTATCATCGTAGACCGTTTTAAGTTTATTCGTCTCTTTTCCGTGATGATCGCCGTCGACCGCATCGCCAGTTCAATGAAGAACTTCTGCTGATTGGTCAAGGAGCTAGGTGTTTTTTTTTGGGAAGTTTATCTACAAGCCCTATGGTATAAATTGGTATTTGGAAGTTCAAATGGCCTTTTGGGGTAGCTTTAGAAAAGGATAAAAAGTTTCTAACTGCGGCTGCGTCCACAAAGTCTTCAAAAAACTGTTGCCCGCGCCTTGCTTTGTTCAGAGAGTGGCGACTTTTTGCTGAAGGTGCACGTTCCGGACCCGGTTTTAATCTTCGCCGTTTCGCCTCGACACCGGCCCTCTCAGCTGAAAGAACAAAAACCTGAGTTAGATTTCTCCCATATCCAAAAGCTCGCCACTTACATAGACATACCATCCCCCAATGTGAACTTTTTGTGGCGCCCCAATAAACCTATAAAAAGGTTGTATGTGGCGCCCCTAACTGTTCATTTTAGTTTTTTAAAACCACCCCCCCCCCCCCCTCAGAAAAAAATCAGGTCACCGCAACAAATCTCAGAACTGAGATATAGAATATAGAATATGATATAGATAGATACGTCACTTTCGGACTGGGGTTTTGTGGGTTTATTAGGGGGGAAAATTCCAAAATGACATAGTTTTGGTTTGTGGGAAAATGCATGCTTTTCAATATTTTTTTTTGTAACTCGTGGTGGATGATATGTTTTAGTTTTTGAGTTATTTTTAAGACAGATAAAACGGTGTAGCACAATGCAAATTTTGGAAAATCATACCCCTGTTGTTTTACTAAAAAAAAATACAAGTCTAATAATAAAATATTGAAAAATATATGATTTTTTTTCGATAATTGATTTTTATAATAATTAATATATAACAAAATGCTTCATATTATTTTTTATTTAGACGGTACACATTGGACGTATATTTAGTCGTCAACCGCACATCGATAGCTAGTATAGAAGTCCAGATACACGTGCAACAATGTACCCCACCAAATGGGCATTTTCGCGCTGGGTGGTTTCAAAGATGGCGTCCATCCGGGCACTAAGCTACCGTTCTCAGATGTCCATCATGCATTTTTTGATACCTGAGATATTGCCTAATGGAAAATCATAATGAGAATTACTCCCCCCGCCGGAGCATTCACTTCAAAATATGGCCGGTTGGCTCAAGGACTATGACTACCAAGCTACATAATCATCAATCACGATTTAATACAGGTAAGAAACGTCAAATCGTGATTTTGACATCGTGGAACAGCGATATTCCAGTTCCATGGAATGAGTCGTGCGCACTGGTTGAGCTGGGGTTGTGGTCAATGTTATCAACTGCAGCAGTCGTGAAGAGACCACCTTTCAGCTCAGGAGGACAAACTGCTTTCTCTATCTTGTAGTAATGGCAGATTTTGTCGCCAAGCTCAGTTGAGATGGCCAGCACCCGGTCATAGGAAATACTCAGTCCCAGATCATACAAACGGTCCACCAGTTCACGCTTGCGAGTCTTCGTGTGGACCATCACACCCAAGTAGATGGGCAGAGGTGTTTCCCTTCCTTGGTTGTGCCTTGTTGTACATGGGGCCTGCTGATTCTCCCGACGTCGTACCATGCTGTTGGACATCAGTAGCTGGGAAATCGTGGGCACTGGCTGGGGCATTGTTGAAGAGCTTGACTGTGCCTTGATGTTTGGCCCATTCAAAACCATAGCAACTAACGCTAACAGAGACACTGGAACAGAATCTTCCTGGCTGTTGGGTTCAAAGGAACCACCAAATTGGCTTTTCATCTTGAACATGTCTCTCCTCACTATGTTCGCAGCCCTGGCAAGATGAACAGCATCACCATCAGCATCATGCTCACATGCTTTCCTCAGTGCTTGTCTAACATCTTCGTGTGAAATGAGGACTACATCTCGGCCTTGCTTGTGAGCTTCCATGTCTGGAAAGTAGGCCAGTACTCTCTTTTTGAGGTCAGTGGAGTGGACGCTTCCTGCAACATCAGTTCCAAGTTGTTCTAGCCTTGTTGTGTACAGATCGACCAGGTCGCTGACTTTGAAGATGGGTGCAACTAGACTGTCCATGCGAGTATCTTCAATATAAGATACCAGCTCAGCAAATGCAAGGCCATGATTAATTTTGTCCACACCAGACTCTTCATATATTTTTGTTTCTCTAACTCTGTTGTACAAAGAGAGCAAGCATGGCAGATGGTACCGGGGCTTCTTGTGCAATCAAGTCTCCTGCATCATTTGGCCCAGTAGGGTTTTGCCTGCAATTTCTTGCAGCCTTCCTGACATTGATATCAACCCAAAATTTTGATGCTTTTCGATCAAAGATCCCCATCTGGTGCGGTTTGTCAAAAAAAAGCGTTTTCGGGGGGAAGCATTTTCTTACGAGCACCTTGGGGAACTTTTTGAGCTACGCAGAGTCACACAGCATCTTCTGGGGGTTTTTTAGCCTTTCTGCACGCTGTAGTTTTGTTTGTTGTAGAGGACCCTACATGAGTCGTGCCATTTGGCCTTGTGCCGCTGTGGGTTTTTCTTCAATGCCACCCCATCTCAAGCCTTGAAAAGTTGATTGAGGGGGGAAAAACAGCCAATCCTGAAAAACCTAAAAGAAGCTCGCAATGTTTTTACCCTGCCCCCTGTGGGGCACGTGTAGATCGGCTGGCAGTAAAGCCCCCTCTGACGTGTTTCTGAAAAAGAACCCGCTCCAGTCAGTTTCTAGACCCTGTGTTGATCCCCCGGGGCTGTAGGGGATCCCCCACCTTGTAAACTTTGGCCATTTCACACCTGAAAGCAGAAGAATGGGGTCAAAAATGTAAAAGTGTTTAAAATTTATGGGTCTTATTAAATGAACCATCACAGTCTAAAAAAAACCTGCATTCCTAAACCCAAAGGCATAATTCACAACCCATCATGGGGCCCTTGGGGCCCCAAAATATATTAAAAAATGTATTTTTTTCTAATATTTGTGACTAATACCACATCTATTGTCCCCAAAAACAATTACATAGCCACTAGAGTGAAAAAACTAGAGAGAGAAAAAAAAGTAAGGAAAAACAAAAAAGAGTGCACAGAGCACCATTGCAGGGCGGATACAACTTCGAGAAGATATTTTGGGCAGCCATTTTGTAAAATGGCAGGCCCCCCAAACCCAAAATTCTTCCAAAATTTCACCTATCTCGTACTAAAATGCGTTCTTTACCAGGGGCGGCCGTGATAAAAATAAAATGGAGAGACTGCAAGTTTTAAACAGTGGGATACACCATTTTACCTCCTCAGGTTGTTTTGTAGGTGTTCACGGATTTAGGGCATGAAATAGTATTTGTTTTGGGTAGAAAGGTGGGGGGATGGATGTTGGAGGAGATGGATTGCTGAGGTGGTGAAGGTAGAAATTACATATTCTTGAAAATAAGTCGGTACGGCTTGTTTTCATTCTTTTCATTTAATGTCAGCGGGGAAAGTGAATGTTTTGCAAATACTCACGGGTTTTTCCATCGTAAAGGGAATTAAAGAAAGAAAGATTTAACCCCCCCGTCTACACGCGCTGTAAACACGAGAGGGAGAGATTTTTGTGCCTCGACTGAGCCATGTTTTACAAGTGGTCGGGGCGGGGTCAGACAGAATATACAGCATATTGAAAGTAAATTAAATTTTTGGGCTGGTTTAATGAAATCCACTTAGTAACGATTTAAAAAATTAAAAAACATAGGGCTTTTTTTTTATATATATTTGTTAATATTTATCAATTATGCTGGTCCTTTAAAGGCTCAATTTCACCTGGCAGTGAGTGTCTTTTTTGGGGGTGCCTGCAGTTTTGCGCCATATGCCCCAGCCGCCCCTGTTCTTCTATAAAAAAAAAACCCCAGGGTTCAAAGGGGTTTTGCGAAAAAAAAAAAATGAACAATTATATTGTTCTTAGCAGATGTACAATTTTTATTTATCATGTTTCGTCTGTATGACAATAAAACTCGACCAAATTTTTTGGGAGCTTATAATGTCAGAATACTACCTTTATTTCGTTACCCAATATTTTACAATGAAACATTGACCCTAGAAAGATAGACCAAAGATGGAATGAAATTTTTGTTAACTCAAGAGATTACCCTAAGCACTATCCCTTTCATTTTTTCTTTTTACTATTTTTAGATATAAGTTTTTATATTTTGCGCATCATTGACCGTTCAAGACCCGCAGCTTATTGAAACCTTGTCTATCTTTTTATCCGTCTAACATATTGTTACGTCTTGATGGGAGCGTGTCTGCAGGAATCGATTCCACTTGAAAAATGTACATTTCTTATTCGCAAGATGTTCGTGTATGCAATTTTTCCTTTATTTTGGGTTTTTTTTAAGGAATATGCCCTAAAAAACCTTAAATTAGTCATTTTTAGGAATTTTAAAACTGCTTTTACCCCCCGGGGGGCCTGTTGAAATCTGGATTTTTTGCACTAAACGTTTCCGAATAATACGGGGTTTTTGGATATTTTTGTAACATTCCTTTTCCCCCCCTTTTTCCCCAGCCCGTACTACATTCATGCTAACTTCTTCTTTTTTACCGAACAAAAAGGGGCATCACAGTTTTCCACCTGTTACAACGTACCAAATGGGGACAATTTTTTAGGCTAGTTTTATGGGTCCTACATTTTAAAATAAGGCCATTTTTGGTACAATTTTTCCCGGTTTAAAAAAAAATATATATTTCTAAACTCAACATAATATTAAATTTATATATACGAGTGGGGTAATAACAAGATACTACGTAGTAAAGGGAAACGATGGGGAAAAATCAAAGATTTGTGAAACTAGGGAAAAGGTGGGGAAGAGGGATAGATAAAATGAAGAATTTTTAAACGGCAGGACCAGATGAATTTTATCCCAGGGGAGTAAATTAAAAGAAAAGCAGAGGTTGTTAGGAGTCGTTTTACGGAACATTTTAGGAAATCGGGCGAGATAGGCGAGTCCGTTATTTGGGGGGAAAAAAAATGAGTCCCCATATTTAAAAGGGAGACAGAGGACTAAAGTCAAAATTACGCCCCCTTGTCTAACGTCAGTGGTAGGTAAATTATTGGAATTATTATTGCAAAAAAAAATTAGAACATTTAGAAAACTAGTTTGGTAAAATTTACAAAAATTTACCAAGGGAGGTCATGTCTAAAAATTTATTGAGGTTTTTTAGGAAAGTTTTTTGAGAGGGGAGATAAATAAGGATTTGATATAATATACTTTTAAGGATTCGACAAAGTACCACGGGGCGCTTAAATAAGGTTAAGGCTCAGGGAAAAGATGGGAAGGTTTTTGTTGGAGACAGCTTCGCTAAGTGATAGGCAACCCAAAAGGGTTTCAAATTTAAAGGTTTTAAATCTGAATGGGACAGGTGACAAATGGGTTCCCCAAGGGCTGTTTTGGGTCCATTTCTATTTTTTATTTACATCAACGATTCGATAGTGGGATTACAGTGATTCAGCAATTTTTCGATGAACTAAGGTAAGTAGGATTATTGGATAAAAAGTCTGGTAAACATATTGCAGGGGATTAGATAAACTTAAAGGTGGGGGAGGTAGTAGATGGCAGAGGGAATTTTAAAATTGAAAGTGAAACGTTTTGAAGTTGGTAAAAAAACCTTTTTGATAATTAGGTACACAGATAAAAGATCTTTTTTTTTTT
>JACEEZ010013438.1:147500-198732 GCA_016584305.1 Chionoecetes opilio | reverse complement strand
TTATTGAGTTTTGGTAGGTCGGCCTGGGGCTTCGCAAATCACCCGTAGGGAGTTAAGGTGCTCCGACCACCTTAGGCTCGCGGTCCCGTAGCAAGTGAGGAAAACGGTTTGAGCATCACCCGTAGAGCGCTACGAGGTAAAAGTCCCCTAGGGTAATACTTACCGTCCCGAAAACTCTTTCGGGGCATCTCCCCCTGGACTGTTCACGCAACAATTTTTTGAATTGGGGGGCTGCATAGCGGCCTGCGGCCCGCCGAAAAAGAGATATAGTAGTCTATGGACTATCATATAGACTGGTTTATCAGTATATATGATATACTGTAATCTTTGTAAATGTTTGTTCTATAATATTATTAAATAAAAGCAGTAAAGCACGCTAAAGAAATATCATTACGAGACTGAAGAAATAGCAGAACTTAATATTCACTTCAACTCTTCGCCATTTAAAACTTTGCGAGTCAACTTTTATCATGAAGGGTATCAATAGAAGCGCAATTTTATTAGTTTTCCCATTGATGTATTTCGTTTCTGATAAATGAATTTAGAACAATGCATAATTAGCATTACATAAATAAATAAAATCATCAATCGGGTAGTTTTCCCGATTGAAGTTTTTATTATTTATATTTAGTTAACGCAAATTTTAAAACATGGTGCTAATCATTTATCAGAAAAAGAAATATATAAGTAAATAAATAACCATCAATGGGGGAAAATTACCCGATTGATGATTTTATTATTTATTTAACGCTAATTTATGCATGGTTCTAATTCATTTATCCGAAAACGAATATATCAATGGAAAGCTAATAAAATTGCGCTTCTCTTGGTACTCTTCATGAAAAAGTTGACTCGCAAAGTTTTAAATGGCGAAGAGTTGAAGTGAATATTAAGTTCATGCATATTTCTTCAGAGTCTCGTAATGGCATTTTTAGCGTGTTTTACTGTTTTTTATTTGATAATATTATAGAACAAACATTTACGAAGACTACAGTATATCATATATACTGATAAACCGTCTATATGATCCGTGTATAATATGTATTATTATATGAATCCGAGCGGCTCTCCGACTTCAGGCCCTTTTGCGACAGGCCGATATTCGTGCGCAGTCCAGGGTTTTCAGTGGTCTATGGTATAGCTTATTGTATTAAATGAATATTCATGATGTGGAGTATATCTTGTGAAGACGATGATAGGTTCAGTTTTCCTAGATATCATATGGTAGTTTGATAATATCGTGTAAGAGTACAAAAACGTCATGTGGGCCAGAGCATCGTTGTGGCCGCAGACGGCGCAGAGTATCATGGTTTCCAGTATCAGTGAAGGCGCTATTTATTTAAAGAAGTCTGGGTGCCGCGCAGCCTAGTGGGCGGCGCGGTTCAGCGAGGAGAGAGAGAGAGAGAGAGAGAGAAGAGAGAGAGAGAGAGAGGAGAGAGAGAGGAGGAGGAGAGAGAGAGAGAGAGAGAGAGAGAGGAGAGAGAGAGAGAGGAGAGAGAGAGAGAGAGAGAAGAGAGAGAGAGAGAGAGAGAGAGACTGAAGGGGGGTAAGCTTCCTATACCTTCCAACCTTCTCCCTGGATACTCTGATCCCATGAAATGATGGTTTGATGGCGGCCGAGCCACTACCGGTTGTGTCAGCTGATGCCCCCTACCCAAAAGCTCTAGTGTATAACTGTGGGTGAGCTGCGAGCTGCCGGAATACTGTCATGTCTCCCTCACGTTATCTCTTTCTTCCAGGGAGATAAACCCGAGGACTGTCACGGTGCATGACAGCCTTAATGACACTTTTAAAACGACCGTGCAGCCTCCCCTGTGGCCACACTTTTTGTTCTCTGGGGCGTGGATGGATTATCAAGAAGGATGAGGTCACTTGCCCCACCTGCCGCGACATTCACGACGTGCCCCAAGTCTGGACGCTTCCCTGTCAACTAGTTCTGAGGTTGTTACAAGGAGCAGAGAGAACAAGAGACACTTTTCTGCTCGCCATCCAGCCTGACAAAGACACAGAGACAGAGGAGTCATCATCCCCGGCAGTGAAAGCTCCGACGACACAGACACAGAGGAGGAGTCATCCCCACCAGTGATAAGCTCCGACCGGAAGACGAGTAAAAGTCACCGACCCTTTAAGACGGTCGTTATGATAGTGATGGTTTATGCCTTTCTGTTTTAGTATACTATTATGACGACATAGGAACACTGCACGAGTGCACAACAGGCCAATGAAAAGGACAGTGTTGATGGCGCGACAACAGGAAAGCTAAGAAAAGATGCCACCTCTCCCTCGGTTACGCTCCCTGCGCAGGAGCAAGAAGACAAGGTGGGGGCCGCCCTCACCGCCTGTCAGGAGGTCCAGGCACAGCTTGGCCAGTACCGGGCGACCCTGCGGGGCTGGGAGGAGCAGCATCAGCAGTTGGAGGAAAATGTTCATGATGCTCAAGGGGCTCATGCGGCAGCAGGAATCCCAGGTGGCGCCAAGAAGAAGGCGGTACACCCAAGAAGAGCAGCAGTGCGTCCCCGTGCGGGGAAACCCCTGCGTCAAGTCAACACTGAACGGGATGCTCTTGCAGGGGTTTGCTGATGCTGTTCGTGCCACTTACGAGGCGGAGCAGAGGATGGAGGAGTGCAGTGCCATGTTCCCCGACACACAGACAGTCATCGCCGCAGGAAGGTCAGTGGTCTCGTGATGCGGCGAATGTCAGCATTAAGAAATTCACAGAGGCTGATGAGGATCTCAGACTTTGGGTGTTTCACATTATGTGGATGGGAAGTGAATGTTAACTTAAACAACATTCTTGTAGATGTGAATGTCTTCATACATAAGTATAGGCTATATAGTGGCGCACTGCATTGTGGTTCCCTCTGACTAGCTCTATGCATTAACTCAACGTATCCACTTTAAAAGGGTTGTACTAGGTGAGTAGGTGTTAACGGTGCGGACCGCGTAAAGGTGAGTTGGGCTTGGCACCTAGGAGTGGTTCCCTCGCAGCCTAGTTGCTTGCCCTTCTTCCCAGATACCCGGACGGGAACTTTCTGTGCTAATCTTTTGCATCCTCGCACCTCTGTGAAATCTCATCAGTTACTATATATATATATATATTATATAATATATATATATATATATATAATATATATATATATAAAATATATATATAAAATACATATAAAGAAAGAGAGAGAGAAATATCAACCTACATTATAGCTGTATTTATTTAATCGTGACATACAAGGCCTTTGCTATTTTCGTGTAGTTTTGTCTTCATATCTATATAGTCTATATTTAACTGTGTGTGTGTGTGTTGGAGTTCTTACTCAGTGTCACCCCTTCATTCAATCACTGAGTAAATCATGTTATGTGATATGCTCTTACATTTACTCTAAGAAGTATTCAATGTATCGCGTTTCCTCATTTTAAAAAGATTTAGTTTTGTGCCATGGAGACGTAGGAGGTGGCTGGTCGTCCTCATGTTGGAAACCACGATCAGAGCGAGGAAAAAGCTTGCTGCCCTGATCCCCTTTTTTTTGTTTCAGATGCTATTTGGGATCGAGGGTGGTCGTGGAGGACAATACTACGGTACTGAAAGCGAGCCCGCCCAACCATCATCTCCGGGCAGACTCCAGAAATCTTCTTGCAACCGACCCTGAAGGTGAATAATTCATCCTGCATGTACAGTATTCTGGGACGGATTGCCTGATTTATTGTTTATTGCCATGAAAATACATTCCTTCTAATTCCTAGGAAATATTTGAACCTCATTCAGTTATATTTCTTTAAAGACAAATAAAATACCCAAAAAAATGAACAAAGTTTTCTTAGCAAGGCGTGTAACATAATATTATATTATGTCTATACTCGCATGGAAGAATAGTTCAACGATCACTTCCCTCAACACCCCTGCCATAGGCTGTTCAACGATCACTTCCCTCACACCCCTGCCATAGGCTGTTCAACGATCACTTCCCTCAACACCCCTGCCATAGGCTGTTCAACGCTCACTTCCCTCAACACCCCTGCCATAGGCTGTTCAACGATCACTTCCCTCAACACCCCTGCCATAGGCTGTTCAACGATCACTTCCCTCAACACCCCTGCCATAGGCTGTTCAACGATCACTTCCCTCAACACCCCTGCCATAGGCTGTTCAAACGATCACTTCCCTCAACACCCTGCCATAGGCTGTTCAACGATCACTTCCCTCAACACCCCTGCCATAGGCTGTTCAACGATCACTTCCCTCAACCACCCCTGCCATAGGCTGTTCAACGACTCACTTCCTCAACACCCCTGCCATAGGCTGTTCAACGATCACTTCCCTCAACACCCCTGCCATAGGCTGTTCAACGATCACTTCCCTCAACACCCCTGCCATAGGCTGTTCAACGCTCACCTCCCTCAACACCCCTGTCATAGGCTCTCACGAAGAACTGAGGAAGGTAAATACCCCCCTGGACCCAGCGGGTCTGGGACTAACTCCCTCCCTCTTTCTGGCGTATCTTGGCTCTCTTTGGTTCTCAGAGCTTACTCGGCTTATACTGTTGTGAGTGACTTTGAACAATTTTCCCGTTACGGTTGCACACGTCTCGATGAAGAAATTTACATGTTAAATATTTGAAAATTAAAGGAATTTATTACCATTAGAACAAAAAAGACATTTTTAATAATGGTTAATATAATGGTTTAATAATTAATTTAATGGTTCATGGTTGGGGGCTTTACATCTAAAGCTTCTTCATTCAGATTGTTACCGAAGTTAAGTAGTGAAACACCTTCATGAAACTTCAACGTCTGTAAAGGTTTCCTGCTTTTTCCGATTAAACAAAAACACATTACTCTTGCTGAAATATCCGTGATGCACCTGTGCACTGAAACTCGCGCTGAGGAGATCGGGAAAAGAAGGAAACGTGAAAATATTAGTAGGCTTTGAGTGGCCGCGGGAGCTTATACCATCAGCCAAACTGCTCTAAATTTTGAGTTAAACATTCTGTTAGGGATTACAATATTTTCCTAACTTCGAATCTTCTCCACGTGCTACTCTTCCACAGGTTGAGGACATCCGTGAATTGCGACAACCAGCCAAGGGGCTGCTGGAGGCCGGGCTGGTTTATGCTATCCACCAAGAGGACTGTGGTACACGCTATGCAAGGGTGAACCTTGTCAACACATCGCTGTTTCTACACTCCTTGCAAAACCAATGCCCGCCCCTCGGCGCCGTCACCGTGAGGGTAAGTTTCATTCTCACCCTCATCGTCCAGTATACACTCTTAGTAAAGGCCCCTTATAAAAGAAATAGGGAAAAACTGGTTCACAAATAGGGTGGTAAATGATTGGAATGGACTCAGTCGTCAGTCGTAGTTAGTGCGAAGTCAATAGGGAGATTTAAAAGGAGGCTGGATAATGTCATGGATGGGATTAGGGTACGCCGTAGGTCCAATGAAAAGTGAAATATAGATTATTTCGAATTTGGCAGGGTGTTTTCTTATGTAAAATTGAATTTTAAGGGTGGTTTGTCCGCTTCAACTTTTTGGTTTGAGCACTTCTTCCTATGCAAAAATTGACTTATATTTATATCCGCCCGCAGCCCGGACCGGACGATCGATATATATCTATATTTCACTTGGACGCTCACCCCTTTTNGGTGGGGGGGAATGATCTTCTACCACATATCCAGGAGTCTGGGGAAAGGCTACGGATGTGAACGATGGCCGCCTTATTTTGGGCCAATCATCTTGCTCTCAGCTGTCAGGGAGCCCGATAAATAAATTTAAAGAGACACTGGGGAGGCGGCAGCAGAGTGGTTAGCGTCTCCGAGTGGCGTTCTCGGTGACGCGAGTTCGACCCCCGAAGAAAACCAAAATCTTTCTGCACCGTTGAGTGGCCTAAGAACACCCACATGCCCTGCCCATTAACTCTACCTTCGATTGCGAGTGCATCGGAGGACACAGGGGGGCGGCATGAGCAATCAGAGGCGTCACTATAAAAATCCTGTCTGCGCCACCACGGGCGAGGGCCAGCCATCACAGCCCTCAAGTGAACCTCCAGAGTCTACCATCCGAGCCCTGGGTCACCACTGCCTACAGGCGCTATAGGCATAGATGTAAAAAAAAAATATACTTCAAATGCCGCTGTTGAGCTAAAATCGGCCCATTTCGGAAATCGTCCCGCGGACGCTTATTTAACCTAAATAACTCTACAAAACTTAACACAAACCTATCATAAACCTTACCTAACCTAACCCAGACCTAAACATAACTTAAATATAACTTAACCTAAACCTAAAAACTATGTTGGCCGGTGTTGAGCTAAAATCGGCCGATTTCCGAAATGGGCCGATTTTATCTCAACACCGCCAGAATGTTACGATAATACATTGCCGCCATATTAGCCTTCCAGCGTAATATTCTCCCGCTGAATACTACAGAGACGTACCCAGGGTATACGTTGATGCGCTGATCCTAGGTTCGAGTCCCGCGTGCCCAAAATTAGCATCTATGGATCACTGGCCCGCGCCGTACCGAGGCCTGTCGTATCCGTGGCCGCGGCGGTACTCTGTTATAGTGAACGAGAACTGCGCGTTCGCTCTTTAGGTCAGACAAGACACACTGGGGGCCTAACACCTCACTCTGATATACGTGACACTTGTGTGCAAGGGTAGTATAACTTTATAATATCCTTGCTTGTGTGTGTGCGTATGTACGTCAGACATTTGACACCACCACCACTGCATCATTATAGCGGCCAAACTTGTATGATGAACAACTATACGTTTTGATTCAAGAAGTCGACCGATATATATATTTAATATATTAGGTTTGCCCTAATATGAATTTATTAAAAGTATAGGTATTGTATATTAAATATGATATAGATGGAGTCAACGATGCAATAAACACATCACATTTCAAACAGGCAAGCATGAAATGGCTCTATAATACACAATAAACATAAAATATAGTGATACAACTTGTAATTTATTGTTTGTTGATGTCTTGTCGCTTCAAATTTCACTCCCGTAGGGAGTTAAGGGTGCTCCCGACCACCCTTAGGCTCGCGGTCCCGTAGCAAGTGAGAAAACGGTTTGAGCATCACCCGTAGAGGCGCTACGAGGTAAAAGTCCCCTAGGGTAATACTTACCGTCCCGTAACTCTTTCGAGCATCTCCCCCCTGGACTGTTCACGCAACAATGTTTTGAAATTGCGGGGCTGCATAGCGGCCTGCGGCCCGCCCGACAAAGAGCTATAGTAGTCTATGGACTATCATATAGACTGGTTTATCAGTATATATGATATACTGTAATCTTTGTAAATGTTTGTTCTATAATATTATCAAATAAAAAGCAGTAAAGCACGCTAAAGAAATATCATTACGAGACTCTGAAGAAATATGCATGAACTTAATATTCACTTCAACTCTTCGCCATTTAAAACTTTGCGAGTCAACTTTTATCATGAAGGGTATCAATAGAAGCGCAATTTTATTAGCTTTCCATTGATGTATTTCGTTTTCTGATAAATGAATTAGAACAATGCATAAATTAGCATTACATAAATAAATAAAATCATCAATCGGGTAGTTTTCCCGATTGAAGAGGTTATTTATTTATATTTAGCTAACGCTAATTTATACATGGTGCTAATTCATTTATCAGAAAAAGAAATATATAAGTAAATAAATAACATCAATCGGGAAAATTACCCGATTGATGATTTTATTTATTTATTTAACGCTAATTTATGCATGGTTCTAATTCATTTATCCGAAAACGAAATATATCAATGGAAAGCTAATAAAATTGCGCTTCTCTTGGTACTCTTCATGATAAAAGTTGACTCGCAAAGTTTTAAATGGCGAAGAGTTGAAGTGAATATTAAGTTCATGCATATTTCTTCAGAGTCTCGTAATGGCATTTCTTTAGCGTGTTTTACTGTTTTTTATTTGATAATATTATAGAACAAACATTTACGAAGACTACAGTATATCATATATACTGATAAACCAGTCTATATGATCCGTGTAATATGTATATATATATGAATCCGAGCGGCCCCTCCGACTTCAGGCCCTGTGCGACAGGCCGATATTCCGTGCGCAGTCCAGGTTTACAGTGGTCTATGGTATAGCTAATTGTATTAAATGAATATTCATGATGTGGAGTAATATCTTGTGAAGACGATGATAGGTTCAGTTATCCTAGATATCATATGGTAGTTTGATAATATCGTGTAAGAGTACAACACGTCATGTGGGCCAGAGCATCGTCTGTGGCCGCAGACGGCGCAGAGTATCATGGTTTCCAGTATCAGTGAAGCGCTATTTATTAATGAAGTCTGGCTGCCGCGCAGCCTAGTGGGCGGCGCTGTTCAGCGAGGGAGAGAGAGAGAGAGAGAGAGAGAGAGAGAGAGAGAGAGAGAGAGAGGAGAGAGAGGAGAGAGAGAAGAGAGAGAGAGAGAGGAGAGAGAGAGAGAGAGAGAGAGAGAGAGAGAGAGAGAGAGAGAGAGACTGAAGGGGGGTAAGCTTCCTATACCTTCCAACCTTCTCCCTGGATACTCTGATACCATGAAATGATGGTTTGATGGCGGCCGAGCCACTACCGGTTGTGTCAGCTGATGCCCCCCTATCCAAGCTCTAGTGTATAACCTGTGGGTGAGCTGCGAGCTGCCGGGAATACTGTCATGTCTCCCTCACGTTATCTCTTTCTTCCAGGGAGATAAACCCGAGGACTGTCACGTGTGCATGACAGCCTTTAATGACACTGTAAAACGACCGTGCAGCCTCCCCTGTGGCCACACTTTCTGTTCTCTGTGCGTGGATGGACTTATCAAGAAGGATGAGGTCACTTGCCCCACCTGCCGCGACATTCACGACGTGCCCAAGTCTGGACGCTTCCCTGTCAACTATGTTCTTGAGGCTGTTATACAAAGGAGGCAGAGAGAACAAGAGACACTTTTCTGCTCGCCATGCCAGCCTGACAAAGACACAGAGACAGAGGAGTCATCATCCCCGGCAGTGATAAGCTCCGACGACACAGACACAGAGGAGGAGTCATCCCCACCAGTGATAAGCTCCGACCGGAAGACGAGTAAGAGTCACCGACCCTTGAAGACGGTCGTTATGATAGTGATTGGTTTATGCCTTTCTGTTTTAGTATACTATTATGACGACATAGGAACACTGCCACGAGCTGCACAACAGGCCAATGAAAAGGACAGTGTTGATGGCGCGACAACAGGAAAGCTAAGAAAAGATGCCACTCTCCCTCGGTTACGCTCCCTGCTGCAGGAGCAAGAAGACAAGGTGGTGGCCGCCCTCACCGCCTGTCAGGAGGTCCAGGCACAGCTTGGCCAGTACCGGGCGACCCTGCAGGGCTGGGAGGAGCAGCATCAGCAGTTGGAGGAAAATGTCATGATGCTCAAGGGGCTCATGCGGCAGCAGGAATCCCAGGTGGCGGCCAAGAAGAAGGCGGTACAGCAAGAAGAGCAGCAGCTGCGTGCCGTGCTGGGAACCCTGCGTCAAGTCAACACTGAACGGGATGCTCTTGCAGTGGTTGCTGATGCTGTTCGTGCCACTTACGAGGCGGAGCAGAGGATGGAGGAGTGCAGTGCCATGTTCCCCGACACACAGACAGTCATCGCCGCCAGGAAGGTCAGTGGTCTCGTGATGCGGCGAATGTCAGCATTAAGAAATTCACAGAGGCTGATGAGGATCTCAGACTTGGTGTTTCACATTATGTGGATGGGAATGTGAATGTTAACTTAAACAACATTCTTGTAGATGTGAATGTCTTCATACATAAGTATAGGCTATATAGTGGCGCACTGCATTGGGTTTCCCTCTGACTAGCTCTATGCATATAACTCAACGTATCCACTTTACAAGGTGTACTAGGTGAGTAGGTGTTAACGGTGCGGACCGCGTGAAGGTGGAGTTGGGCTTGGCTACCTAGGAGTGGTTCCCCTCGCAGCCTAGTTGCTTGCCCTTCTTCCCAGATACCCGGACGGGGTAACTTTCTGTGCTAATCTCTTGCATCCTCGCACCTCTGTGAAATCTCATCAGTTACTATATATATATATATATATATATAATATATATATATATATATATATATATATATATATATATATTATATATATATATATATACATATAAAGAAAGAGAGAGAGAATATCAACCTACATTATAGCTGTATTTATTTAATCGTGACATACAAGCCTTTGCTATATTCGTGTAGTTTTGTCTTCATATCTATATAGTCTATATTTAACTGTGTAGTGTGTGTGTTGGAGTTCTTTACTCAGTGTCACCACTCATTCAATCACTGAGTAAATCATGTTATGTGATATGCTCTTACATTTACTCTAAGAAGTATTCAATGTATCGCGTTTCCTCATTTTAAAAACGATGAGTTGTTGTGCCATGGAGACGTAGGAGGTGGCTGGTCGTCCCTCATGTTGGAAACCACGATCAGAGCGAGGAAAAAAGCTTGCTGCCCTGATCCCTTTTTTGGTGTTTCAGATGCTATTGGTATCGAGGGTGGTCGTGGAGGACAATACTACGGTACTGAAAGCGAGCCGACAACCATCATCTCCGACAGACTCCAGACTCTTCTTGCACCGACCCTGAAGGTGAATAATTCATCCTGCATGTACAGTATTCTGGGACGGATTGCCTGATTTATTGTTTATTGCCATGATATACATTCCTTTCTAAATTCCTAGGAAATAATTTGAACCTCATTCAGTTATATTTCTTTAAAGACAAATAAACTACCAAAAAAATGAACAAGTTTTCTTAGCAAGGCGGTAACATAATATTATATTATGTCTATACTCGCATGGAGAATAGTTCAACGATCCTTCCCTCAACACCCCTGCCATAGGCTGTTCAACGATCACTTCCCTCAACACCCCTGCCATTTGGCTGTTCAACGATCACTTCCCTCAAACACCCCCGCCATAGGCTGTTCAAACGCTCACTTCCCTCAACAAACCCCTGCCATAGGCTGTTCAACGATCACTTCCCTCAACACCCCTGCCATAGGCTATTCAACGATCACTTTCCCCCAACACCCCTGCCCTAGGCGTTCAACGATCACTTCCCTCAACACCCCTGCCATAGGCTGGTTTTAACGATCACTTCCCTCAACACCCCTGCCATAGGCTGTTCAACGATCACTTCCCCCAACAAACCCCCGCCATAGGCTGTTCAACGATCACTTCCCTCAAAACCCCTGCCATAGGCTGTTCAACGATTTACCCCCCAACACCCTGCCATAGGCTGTTCACACGATCAAATCCCTCAACCCCCCTGCCATAGGCTGTTCAACGATCACTTTCCCCCAACACCCTGCCAATAGGCTGTCAACGTCACCTCCTTTAACAACCCCTGTCATAGGCTCTCAAAGAAGAACTGAGGAAGGGAAAACCCCCTGGACCCAAAGGGTCTGGGACTAACTCTCCCTCTTTCTGGCGTAAACTTGGCTCCCTTTGGTTCCGAGCTTTCGCTTGATGTGTAGGGCTTTAAAATTTTTCCCGTTATCTTCTGAAAAATTTTGTTAAATATTAAAATTTAAAAAACCTTAAAAAAAAGACATATTAATGGTTAAAAAATTTTAATAATTAATTTTTAATTTTTTGTTTTCAAAACTTTTAAAATTGGAAAAATTAATAGGGGAAAAAATTTATTACTTTCATTGTAATTTTGTTTTTCCCGAAACAAAAAAATAATTTGGAAATACGTATTCCCCTTAACTAAATCAAATAACACAAAAACGGAAAAATTATCACCGATTTCATGATCTTTTTGTAGTTAAACCTGTAATTCATTTTTGTTCCCTAATTCAATTTTAGGCAAAATGAAATGGAAGGAAAACCCCCAATTGAACCGGGCTTTTTTTGTTTTCCCCAAAGAATGTGGAAAATATAAAGGGGAAGGTAAACATCATTTTTTTACCCCTAAAAAAGGGCCTTCCCTTCGGTCCTTTTTTAAAAGGTTATTTATTGTAATATTTAGAAACCCCATTCGAAATAAAAAACTTTTATGGGGGAAAAAATTTTAATGGACTACCCCGTTCAGATGTTTGTAATTTAAGTTTAAAAGCTAATTTAAATGCATGGGGGAATTATATACCCAAGAAAAAAATAAAATCGAATAAAAAGCGAAAATTAAATTCCGTTTCCCTTTGTTATTTTTCCATGTAAAATTTTGAAAATATTTAAATGGCGGAAAGTTTAATTCATTTTATTTCTTGGACCAAAGGCTTTTTTTAAGGGGTGTTTTACGGTTTTAGGGATAATATTTTGGAAAATTTGAAGGGTAAAAATAACAACTGAATAAAAATTTAAAAATATGAACACTTTTCTTTCGGTGCCCTCACAGACTCCTCGGGACCGAATCAATCTAAACCAGGCTTTCACCAACAACGGCTTTGCCCCTGGCCAGCAAAGCCCCTACTTTAGACCTGGAGTGGCTGTACTCCCAGAGGATCAAAGTTGGGGAGGAGAGTGCAATGATGATGACAGGGGTAGACAAAATGAGACGCATAGACAAGTGAAAAGCAGTAAAGAGAAAGCAGTTGGAAGAGGAGGCTAAGCTGAAGAAGCAGAACCAGAAAGATGAAAAGGTCAGACGTTCTTGAGCGCAGGAGAAAGATTTCCTGGGCCAGGCTGAAGATCACCAAGGATTCTGAGGATGGGACGGAGGAGTCGTTCACCCTGCCACTCAGAGGAAAGAGGCAAGAGCAACAGGAGACTGCCATACTGGTAGACCGACTGCTCAGGGAGAGGCTGGGGCCCTGGCACCCCTTGTGATGCAGTACTTGGACGGGCCCAGCTGCAAGAAGAAACACAATGCAGTCCGGAACCTGGCGCGGCAAGACCCGGGTTTTCGACGTTCCGCCCACTGCTGCTGCTGCCTTGGCTTCTGGATTCCTCCAGGACCTTAGCGCTGACGGCCACCTCTCTCCAGACATGTCGTACCTGGTCTGCGATCCTAACAAGCTGAGGGGGAAAAACAGGCAGGATGCCATGGATCGGCCAGGACTTGACCAGGGGAAGCACCAGGGTACCAAAATAGTTGGATTGGGTTATGATGGGGGAGGGACAAGACCAGGGCGATGGTGCCGACAGCTATGGGAAAATGCACCCAAGGTTGATCAGGGAGGAGCATGTGTCAGGACAGAGGAGCCATCTGGAAGGTACCTTTGGCACTTTGTACCAGAGGACCGGTCCCACCTGAGAAGCCGGGCGTTCAAGGGGCTCAGGGCTCTCTAGATTGCGGGTGACATACGACTCCCCCGACTCATGATCGTACTGCAAGGTGATCAACTAGGGCACAACACGGGGTGGAAGGGTGGTACTCACGCCCTTTTGGGGAGAAGAGCTGGGACCGCAGCTCTCTGGAGTATATGCGTGTTGCACAACAAACGAGTTGCCCTGCCCCCCCTTTTACACCAGCATCGACGGGCCTACCTCATCTGACACTGGCTTCACGGGTCCAGTGTGCAGTCTGCTGTCCAGCTGAATGATATGCAGTACAACGCAGAGTTAGAGGAGTCCCAAAGGGTGAAGATCTCACGGAGATACGGAGTTATCCTGGTTAAACAGTCCACTGCCAGCAGGTCTCCTACCACCCTGGTCCGGGCTTGGTGAAAGCGGGGCGTTTCTCCCCGTCCGAGCTGCAGGAGATCAAGTGGGCCAGGTTCCCACTCCAGATGGCTCACCACACCCCCCAGTCGCTCGTGTAATGTGGACCAGAAAGCATGGACTGACTGGCAAAGAACTGAACACCCTGGAAACCCTAGTCAAGTATGCTGCAGGTGTACTTCAAACTCTACTACGACATAAAGGGTTTCACCACAGACTAGGGACGGCCCCAAGCACATCCTCACGCAGCTCAGAGTGTGAGGTTGCAGCCAAGAAGGTCCAAGCAGCTGTGACCTTCTACGTGCTAACAGGAGCTTTGGTTCGCACACTCAGAATGTGTCCGACTCTCGCTGATGGCGAGTCAGAGTGAGGACGCCCGCAGGTTCGCCGTGACCCAGTTTTTTGAAGCTGAGGCTGGCGAGGAGTATGGGGATACCGGGTTAAGACCTCGCATCACACCCAAGCTGAACTTGTCAGCCACCAGCTTGCAGACACTGATAAAGCTGGCACCCTGGCCCAGGTGCACGAGCCGGCATTCACCTGTTCACTGTCCGGGGATCAGATCCAGGAGATCCTGGTCAAGCCGTACGAGGTCCGGAGTTCTCTATCCACACTCAGGGGCCCCGAAAGAGTCGTGAAGCAGGTGACAGAGGCGCGGCAGCAGTGGTGGGGCAGCAGGCCAGAGGAAGGGTTCATCCGGGCTCGGCCCACCACCGGGAGACCATGCCCTGCTTCAGGTCTAAGAAGGCATGATGGACACGTTCTAGGCCAACGTAGAGGCTGTGACACTGTGATGTAGTGCCTGATGAACCACTGATCAGAAAAAGTTACCACGCTAGTTTATTTGGAACTCATATTGGTGCATGATGCAATACACAGAACCAAGCGGATACTGCGTACTCATTTAAGCATTATTCGATAAGGGTGCAATATAAAAGTGCGATTTTGCATAGTAAGAATTGCTGAAATGCAAAAATGGAAAAAGATAAAATCGTCTTAGAATTCCAGTTTACATAGGACTCTGGCATGCCAAAGTTGAGAAAAAGATTTTTTGTTATACGGCGTACCCTAATGGGGATGAAAGATGGATGTAGGTAGTATTAACTATTAAGTTACAGGGACTACCTCATGTAGGTCTCGCGGCCTCGTGTTATGTTATTATGGCGTTAGTGCCGTCATTGTGTTGGTTGCAGATGTTCTTTATTATACCCTCATAACTTTTTGTTGCTTTTCAAAAGATAACTTCGAGGATGAAGTGAAGGAGGTTTGACATGTATTTATACCACTGACAGATAATTGAGAAAGGGAGTGAATACTGAAATGTGTTTTTCCTTCATCGTATGCATTAAGATAATAAGTAGTAAGTAATAAGATAAATCAAAGCAAAATCTAACCTAACCATTACCGTCGGCGAGTTTTCCCGATTTGTGTAGGGATGAAAATTTCGGTAGACGACAGTATCAGGTACCATGAGGCAAGGATGGGTAATGTCACCGTTGTTATGCAACTTGTTTATGGATGGCCCGTCAGGGTGGCAAGGTTGGTAGAGACGTGACCTCGCAATGTGCAGCGTCCCTGCGCATTCGGTCAGCGGTTCGAGTCCGCCTAGTTCGTGCTGACGTGGCGGCGCTTTGTATAGTCAATAACCTTGTAGTTGGTGCTTGCAAAGTGTCTAGATAGGATGAAAATCTTATCTTATCTGTTTATGGATGGAGTAATAAGATAAATCAAAGCAAAGGTTGGTGATGTTGGTATAGACTCAAGAGTATTAATTGGCTCGTCAAGTAACACTTAAACCATGATGTACCACTACTTATTATGAGGAAAGACAACAAATGGAACTCAATTAATAAGGTATTTTAATACTATCATAACCATGAATATGTACAACCTACAAAGAGAAGACTACGACGATGAACAAATTTAGAGTTGTTTTGGGCGAAATCGATATTCCAGGGGCTATATTTCCGTGCTCGCTGACAACATAAGAGAAGACCTGAGCTGATGGTTGATGTGCAGAGGCTTCTAAACCAGGAAAACAGTCACAGCAGAGTCTCATTAAGAAGTAAGCAAGTGGTAGGGACACATTACGTACCTACCAGTTGCCTTCCTTTTGACGAGGCTCTGTTATGACTCTGTTTTCTTGGTTTAGAAGCCTCTGCACATCAGCCATTACCTCAGGTCTTCTCTATAGTGTTGTCAGCGAGAACAGAGCACAGTAATATAGCACCTGGAATATCAATTTCGCGCAAAATAACTTGAAATTCTTCCATCGCCGTAGTTTTCCCTTCGTAGGTCCACCCGCGGCGACCCCGACTTATCCCCACAATGCACCGATGTAAAAAAACCGTGACGTAGTTATGGGTAGGGTCCATTAGGAGAAATTCTGCTCTTTCTGCTTGAGAGACGTAGATAAGAGTCAACAATAAGCTGCAAATGATAAAGTCTTAACTTTTCAACGAAATCCACTACTGCCAAAACTGACAATATCAACAGATTATCAGAGATCATGACAAATGTCCCTAGAAAATGTTATCGAGGCCCTGTTTAGACAGTTTGGGAATACAAAAAGTTACATTGACAATCAGTAACATGTGATATAGGATTCTCTCCATGTACAGGACTATAGCGATCCACCTTCCATGACGCAGGCTTGGCCAAACTCAGGCGTAGTTAACAAGGGAGTTTGATGCTGATTTAGAAAGATGAAATGAGTTTGAAATAGGAGAGGTGTTCGCACGGAAGCAAAGTTTGAAGGGCGATATATAGGTCTTGAATCATACACTTTCACAGATCGATGTCAGAAGAGCTATGGTAAATGTTGCTCAGATGAAATATGATGAAGAGCATCATGGCTAAGTCGGAGAACGAGGAAAACAAAAATTACGTAATGTGATTTTTTTTGTGTGTAGAGTAAATTTGTTAATGAATGGGTCTGAATTATACAGAGAATGCAAACAACGAAGAAACCGTTTTTTATGCGTTATTAATCAGAAGGAAACGGTTTGTGTGATTTTTCAAGTTTGATACGATACTTATGCGTAAATGTTTGTAAGTAGAAAAATAGCTATTAAAAAAGTAAAAAGCATGAGTCTTTGGATATTCAATTGGATTGGATTGGATATGAGTCTTTGGAGTCTTCATGAGTCATTCTCAGATCTTCTGCGACTTCGCGGGATTCCTGCAAGGACTATTGGTCCATTCCAGTGTTGCTTTCTCACTCATTCCCCTCAGCCATTCTTCCTTCCCTTTCTCTTCCACTCTCCTATTTATTTCCCTTTTGCACACAGCCATGCATGCTCTCATGATTCCTGCAAGGACTATTGGTTTGATGACTGGTCTGTACTCTTGGGACTGAGAGTGTTGTGAAGTGTGGTGGACGTGTATCAAGCTTTTTTCCTGTGAATACAAGAGTGAGGCAAGGGTGCGTCCTTGCCCCATCACTTTTCAAGATTTGTATAGACTGGGTATTAGGCAAAGTGTTGATCAAAATTATTGTTGAGAATCCCTCGGCAACACCAAGATCACTGATCTTGTTTTTGCTGATGATGCAGTAATCTTTGCCGAGTCGTTGGAGGTTCTGGTGATTGCTCTCGAAGCGCTGCACGAGGAGGCAAAGCTTTTGGGACTTGAGGTCTCTTGGCTCAAGACCAAGGTCCAGGTGTTTGGAGGCTTACTAGACGAAACAGTAGTCTGTTCATGCGTGCGGCGAGGACATTGAGATCTTGGAAAGTTTTACATACCTTGGTAGCGCAGTCCAAAATGACGGCGGGTCACGTCAAGAAGTCTTACGGTGGATTTCCATAGCCCACGGTGGTATGGATTCGCTCAGCACGAGTATTTGGTGTTATCGGTACCTGCGCAGGACATATATCCGGATCTTCAAGTCGCTTGTGAACCCCGTCTTACTTTATGGTTGTGAGACATGGACACTAAATAGCGACTTAAAGAGGCAAATCGATGCCTTTGGTAATAAGTGTCTTCGCAGAATCATGGGGGTATCGCTGGGATAATTACGTGTCAAATCAGCAATTGCACCGTGAAACTGAATCGCGGCCTATTACCTGCATAGTCCGTCAGCGCCAACTTCGGCTATATGGGCATGTGGCAAGCTACCCTTAAACTGATCCTTCCCACCGGGTTGTATCTGTAAGAGACAATCCGGCGTGGAGGAGGCCAAGGGGGCGCCCACAAGGCTCGTGGCTGGGGCAAGTTGATGTTTCCTGTCGATAATTGCTAGGTATGGGTAAGGAGCCTGCATGGGGACTCGCGCGTGGTGACCCCCGGGATTGGCGTCGTAGGGTGTGCGAGGTGACGCGCCCCCTGGCGTATGCCCCCAATGATTGATTGATTGATTTGGATATGGTACGTCGCAATATATTTCATAGCCGACTGGCTATCCTTCATGCCATAAAGTAATATAAACTTATGGTATTTGGAACTCAAGATGAAATAATTGGAAAAAATGCTTCCAATTTTCTACTAACTACAAAGGACGTGAACAAAAGTGTCTGTTACGAAAACTCACACTAATTTTCACAACAGTGGATTGATCTATAAAATCGGAAGCACAGCTCCCTCAGGAGAGCAAAGATTATACACAAATAGTCCAGCTAAAAATAGGAAATGCTGTATTTAAAGGATCCCAAATGACCGAAATGATCACTAATTGAGACCAGAGAAGGGATGTTGTTGACAAGTGATTGATGCTACATCCATAACGGTAAGGATGAAATAGCTAAATGTGGGTTTTAAAGTGAACTATCACCAGGTATGTATTTGCAGATGGACGAGGTGGTGGCGGCCGCTCCCCCCTGCCTGGTGTTCCTGGACCTGGCGTGGCCGGGCAGCGCGCCGCGTCGGGTTCTCATCCTTCTGCGACCCGATACCCCGATGGGCCGACAGTTTGTGTTGCTGTGCACGGGGCAGCGAGGCCCGAGCTATGTCAACACCAGGTTGTTTGCATTGGCTAGCAAGGGACAGCCTGGGGAGAGAGTGTGTGGTGGCGATTACGAGAATAATAACGGGACGGGAGGATCTGCTCTTCTACCTGACCTGGAACAGGGTGACTACCGCCGCTCAGGCCTGGCCGGGGATGTGTTCGGTGTGTGGTCCGGCGAGGATAAATCAGACATGAACGCCCAGTTCGGGATCCTCACCCGACACTGCCATGGTGGTGTTGTCGCGTCCTATGTGTTTGGCAAGGTAGTGCGAGGCCTGGAGGCGGTGGTGTCAGCTGCCAAACAAGTACGATTTGACAAGGTGACGGTGGTGGACTGTGGCGTGGTGTTGTGGGCGTAATGCACCACCACCACCGGTGTTGTGTGTGGGCTATATTCAAGAATGCTCGTCGAGTCCCAGGTGGTGGATTTTACCGCCCGTCGTAACCTCACGCGTGGGATATACAAGAATCGTTGTCAACTGCCCGGCGCGTGGAGAGCTGTGCAGACATGCCAACCAACACAAGCAAGTCCAAGATGGCATCAGTATTTTGACTATTTTACACATATCTAATTCCTTTCACCAGCCTAATTGATCATTTCTGGCATTAAAATAATAGCTTTGTTAGTGTTCGCCACTTGTCTGAGGCGTTGATGTAGAAAAAATGGGCCTGAGTGATGCTTGTGAGTACATTTTAATGTCCCGCCACCAGACAATGGATGACCACCACCACCACCGCCCGGTGGTGGTCGCCACGGCCTCCTCACCAGTTATCACACCTATATAAGCCTCCTGCACCTAATTAATAATAAAATAATAATAAAAATAATAATAATAAAAATCAAGCGACAGGCATCTGAGTGTTGACATGACCTGTTCACCTGTACACGTGTAAAAATATGTAATTTGAATGCTGTGGTCAATAAATAAATAAATATCTACACCACACCAAGAGGCTCAGAGTTAGGGAAAGCTTGATAATTTTGAAAAGGAGTGCATTCGTAAAGTAATTTTCTCAGTCTATGAAAGAGGAGAGAGGGCTTCCGACGTTAGATGCCCTGCTGGAGTGAGTGCAACAAGACCCGGTGACGTATGAAGGTGGAAGAACGACACTATGAAGGCTGTGAGAGAACTGGGCTTCCGCTACAAAAAAGTTACAAGTGGAAGGGCTATTTTATTGGAACGCGAGGATATAGTGGTGGCAAGGACTAAGTACCTGAGATTGATTGAAAACCCCCAGAAAATGCAGCCCCTCTACAGGAAGGCCGTAAGTGTTTATTGATGAAACGTGGATTAACCAAAATTAATGTGTCGGAGAGTGGTTGACGGAACAGTTGGAAGACAGATCTTTCATTATAATGGATAATACCTCGTATCATAGTAAAGTTGAAAATAAGGTTCCAACAAGCAGCAACAAAAAAGTGAAGTGATAAAATGGCTTTCATCTAACAACATAACACATGATCCATCAGTAACAAAACCACAACTATTACGGTTCGCCAAGTATCATAGAGAAAAACAAGGCTATGTGATAGACGAAATAGCCCGAGTAAATGGACATAAAGTGTTAAGACTGCCACCATATTACTGGCTGTCAGGGCCGATGTGGTAATCAATTAATATTATCAATCTCGAGAAATGTGGGGAAGAAAAGTCAAGGAGTCTGATTATCCCGAATTACCGGAACGAGGCAGTTGTAGTTCCTCAGACTTTCAGTTTAACCCAATAAAACTAATATGGGCGCAAATAAATAATTATGTTGAATAAACAACTCTAATTCAAATCAATCTTTGAAAATTGTTGAACATTTAACAAAGAGGCAATAATAAAGTTACCGTAGTAAACTGGAGAAAGTGTTTCCACCATGTTAAGAAAAGAAAGAGGATTATAGGAGTAAAGATGTTGCTAATGAGCATATGTTTGAAAGCTTTATATTAATATTGATTGATGATGTAGAGTCCCAGGGGTTCTCAACCTGGGGTACGCGTACCCCCAGGGGTACGTGAGAGGAATTTTGGGGGTACGTGACAGGTTTCAAAAAATACTTCGGTTTTGAATAAATGCAAACCTATTTGTAGAAAGTGGCCTACATGTGTTAGGCTAGATGTGTCCTCCACTAGACCCAGGACACTAAGTGACAACGTTAACAAGGAAACTTGGAGTTAGAGTATGTCATTCGAGAGAAAGCTCTCTTGGACTACACTTGTCTTACAAATTTGCAAACCCATAATACAGTAGTCACCCTTGCTCGTTTTTTATTGAATCTAGCAAAAAGATTCTCGATAGTTTGTCATTGACAAGATTCTGGGTCAACAATGGAGAGTTCTTACCCTGCTTTAGCAAAGAAATGTGTACGAAACCTCCTGATGTTTCCTTCTACATACCGCTGTGACCAGGGATTCTCAGCACTGTGCTTGATTAAAAACAAGTTACGTTCACGTCTGGCAGTCAAAGACGACATAAGAGTGGCTCTTTCAAAGACTGTGCCGAGGATTGACTTGTTGGTAACAAAGAAACAGGCCCGACCATCTCACTGAATTAGTATATATTTTCATGCAAGTCATACACATTGACTTCTCTATGAGTGAGTAACTAGTAACACTAGCTATAAGTAACTAGTTATTAGTAACACTAGCTACAAATAACTAGTTACTAGTACCACTAGCTACAAGTAGAACTAGTTATTGGTAGCACTAGCTCACAGTCACACCGATTTGAAAAATACGTTTACTTTAGTTCTATTTTAGTTTTTTTTATGTTAATCACATACAGTGACTTCCCTGCATGTGAGTAAGAAACTAGTTACTAATAACTATGTGTGAGGCTTAACAATCAGCACTAGTTCACAGTCAGTGGAACACAATGCCTACTTTAGTTCTATTTTGTTGTGTTCATGCTAGTGACGTTAGTCACGCACAGAGTCATTTCCCCATGAGTAACTAGTTATAAGTGGTAAATAGCACCACTATCTCATATTCACAGTTATTGGAAGAAATGTGTCTGCTTTAGTTCTATTTTATTATTTTTTATGCTATTCACTCACACGGTGACTTACCTATCACCGTTACTAGTAGTTACAAGCTGCAACTCTATCTGCAAGCAGCACTAGTTCACTGTCACAATGATTGAAAACTGTCTGCTGTGGTTATATTTTAGTAAATGTATTGCTCATAGTGACATAGTCACATTGATTGAAAAAGTTTGTCTACTCTACATTTATAACACAATTTAAACTTTATAAACAAAGTTAATAAACCATGCATTTCTTTTTACCCTTCTTGATGCTGCATTCTGAGTAAGGGTACGTGACCAATACTGAAAGGCCTCAAGGGGTACATCAAATTAAAAAAGGTTGAGAACCCCTGATGTAGACACTGACAGCGATGATGCATATGTATGACACCACTCTCTCTCTCTCTCTCTCTCGCTCTCTCTCTCTCTCTCTCTCTCTCTCTCTCTCTCTCTCTCTCTCTCTCTCTCTCTCTCTCTCTCTCTCTCTTCTTGAATATAGCAGGTTTGTACTATAAGTCGGTATATTTGTAGAGACTTATTTGGGCTGAGTTAAATATGTACGTCCAGTTTTGTACACATTTTTTTTAAAGTCCAATAATGAACATAGAATATTTACAACCAGTTATGTAGTGACACCAGCCAGGGTGTCTCGGCGGAGCGCGTGTGTGGCGCGTCCAGGTAGTGTGAAGATCATAGATAGATGTTCTTCCGTTCTCACCCGGCTTCTGATGCCTTCTCTCCACCGTTACGAAGTTCGTTGAACCTAACATACTGCTGATAGCAGTGATAGCTGATAGGAGTGATAACTGACTGACATTGCTCGGGCCGCTATATAATTTGTCCTCAAATTAGTCACATAAGAATTTGCTAGGGAATAAAAAGTGGTAAAAGAAACTGTACACCTAACAAAAGGCTATAGACATACATATAATATATACATTATAAACTCTAAAGTTCCCAAAGCTTAATTCCTATCGCTAAAAGTGTGTAAAATCTGAGCTAAATGCACAAAAAAATTACAAAGAATTTGCGGGGCCAGAGATGGAAGGTCGGGCCGCTTGAATTCCAAGTATCATGAGGATATTGTAACAAATGATGATGGGGAAAACAGTGGATTACATGATGTTCAACATCAAAGAAAATGACATGGCCGAGTAAAATTATAAATATGTGTCAGTACTAGCGTGGGTAAATCCACTATGTGCAAATATCACTGTTAATAATTGTCAAGTGTAAGGTGTAGCAAGTGTACGTGTACCGTAGACGGTAGCTAGCAAGCTCAACTGTCAGCGAAAGTAGCTGTAAAAATTACAGGGAAAAATTGAGAACATAACATTTCAAGTAATGAAATCGTAATCGTAAATTGTCAAGTAATCGTTAAAAACCCTGAATGTGTCAAGTAATGACGAAGGCTCGTCTGACTGTAGAGCTGCTGCTGTGTGCATAGTATAACTATTTATGTACTAGTAATAGTATAATAATAATAATAATAATAATAATAATAATAATTTATTGGCCGTCATGTTACAATTCAGTACAAGGAAATACATGGTGAGTTATATGGCAGGGCCCGATGAGCAAATGCTCTATTACGGGCCTGAATCATTATCTTTAGGTTAAATTTCTCTCACAGCGATGGCCGCAGACAACTCAACATAATATACATAAATGTAATTTTTATCTAATCTGATTTTTATACACCTACATACTTACGCATACATATACATACACACATATATACATACATAAACACATACATATATACATACTTGCATATACCCTCATACATAAATACATACATATACACGCATACACAAATACATACACATACACACATTCACATATACACACATAAACATATTCATCCACACCTACATGATCATACACAGGTACCTATAGTAACGATTCGTATCCAGCAAATAATTTTCGTTTAATCCTCGACTTGAACATGTTCTTAGAAGTGGAATTTTTAGTGTGGTCTGAGAGTGTATTCCATGTCCTACAACCCCTGACCAGGACACTCTGCTGGGCGTGTGATGTTCTGCACCGAGGAAGTCTCAGCTCATGGCGTGTGCTCCTTGTGGCAATGTTGTGTGGTGCCCGTGTAGAGTCAATAGTAATGACACAGTTACTTAATGCATTGTATACAAAAATACCTGTTCGAAAGCTTATGATATCTTGTAATTTTAATAAGGAATTATTCTTGAAATAAGGATTAGTGTTCATAACGACTACAGTAATACATTACTCTTAATATTTTTCCTGTGTAACAAGGAGGTTATGAAGGTATGTGGGACATGCACCTCCCAAATTGCGGCACAATATGTTAAGTGTGGGTAAACCAGTGACATATATATTTGCTTAACATTGCTATCATTCATATTAGATCTTATATTATATACCACTCTTATTATTCTACTAATTTTCAGTTTAATGTAATCTATATGAGCTTTCCATCGTAAATGTTCATCTATTATTACCACTAAGAATTTTGCTTCTTTAACTCTAAGTATTTCAATGTTGTTTATCTTAATGGCAATGTTGGCTATTGGCTGTCGCAAGCTAGGATGAGATAATAGATACTGTGTCTTGTTAAGGTTTAAAAGAGAGATTATTACTATTAATCCAGTTCGATACGTGTACTAATTCGCTATTTAAAGTAGTTTCTAATTCTCTAAGGTCACGGCTTTTAAGATAAATAGTAGTGTCGTCTGCAAATAGAAGAAAATTCAGTTTATCACTTGAGTGCACTATGTCATTTATGTATATCACTAGCCGCAAAGCCGCCCTCCGGGCGGACTTTTTGGCTAGCTCCTGCGGAGGGCTATTGCTGGGCCTTTGGCCCACCACCTGTGTTTGGTGGGCCGACCAAACACAGACTCTCCAGATAGCCCCTTCTAACTTTCCTGAAATAATGGATGTAGAAATGTATGTATTAACGCCAACCCATTCACTCACCCATTACTCATCACCCCCACCCATTCACTCACCCATTACCCATCACCACACACCCATTACCCATCACCCCCCACCTATTCCCTCACTCATCACCCATCACCCCCCACCCATTCACTCACCCATCACCCCACCACCCATTACCCATCACCCCACCCATTCACTCACCCATTACCCATCACCCTACATCAAGGTTTCCTCAATTCTCGCAACCCACTTTTTTCCACAATTCTCGCTAATAGGCTACTAAAAATTAAAACTAATAATAAAAGTGATCGGATCATCTCATAAATGGGTTTAAAATGTGCCCCTGGTCGACCCGGATCAAAAACTGTGCCATATGATGTGATTGGGGCACTGGGGGCGGCGCCTATCGCGGACACACAGACAGACAGATACACACACACACACACACACACACACAGAGTATAGAGGTTACAGAAGGTCGCTACAGAGACTTTTGAGAAGGGGCGTGGCCTAGCGTCAAAGTTGCCAGCGAGTGATTATTTCCCGTCGCGTATGACGCTACCTCTCTTCTATCTTCCTTGGCCTGAGTAGGCTGCTGCGGGCCGCGGCCTTCAAGAGACACGCCACTCACGTGCTGCCTTCATCCTGCTGTGCTGATGTAAGTGCTCTGAGCTGGTGAGGAGGTAGTGAGTGACTCGCTTTCCTCCTCCTTCCTACCCCGCTCCAACATTTTGCCAAGTAGCCTTTTACAGTATTGCTTATTACAGCCATGCTGTTCGCATGTACTGCTTAATTGGTAAATAACAAGTCCATTAATACCAATTGTGATGTTAAAAGCTAAATGAATGTTCCATTTCAAGTAAAAATGATGATTAAATAATTCAAAATTTCACCAAGTGGCAAACGCGAATGCACCTCCGTACGTTGCATCACTGTGACAATACCGGCCGCCGTGATTTTTTACAATTCATCTCACGTCTAAAGGAAGCTTCAAAAACCATGTGTATAGAGCATTTTCTACTTAGAATTATACGATATATCTTCTGTCTCAATATTTGCAGAAACTCGTGTTACACCCTGTATAGAACATAAGGCAGAAAAAAATAAAATAATTGTAATGTGTAAGTTGTTGGGACCTCTAAATATGCTCATATCTCTCCAATTATTTGCATGTAGGGTCTTGTAGTCATATGTAACCAAATCAGCCTTGTGGAGCAGCATATTATTAAAAAAATTATAGCCCTGTGTTTTTGGGCCACCCTAATATATATATATATATATATATATATATATATATATATATATATATATATATATATATTATTATTTATATATATATATATATATTATATATTATATATATATAATATATATATATATATATATATATATATATATATATATATATATATATATATATATATATATATATATATATAATATATATCATAGTATATTAGTATGAACAAAATACTTGCATTTCAATTTTCTTATCATCTTTATTATCTTTCTTATTCATTTCGCATCTTAGTACAGGTAAAATTGAAATGCAAGTATTTTGTTCATACTAATATACTATGATATATATATATATTATATATATAATATATATATATTATATATATATATAATATATATATATATATATATATATATATATATATATATATATATATATATATATATATATATATATATATATATATATATATATATATATATATATATATATATATATATATATATATATTATATATATATATATATATATATATATATATATATATATATAATATATATATATATATATATATATATATATATATATATATAATATATATATTATATATATATATATATATATATATATATATATAATATATATATATTCCATATATATATTAGTGATGGACCGAATGTCTATTTTCCATATTCGCGAATGCGAATGCGAATGCAAATATTTGGTTTTAATATTTGCTAATGCGAATGCGAATTGCGAATTTTACATAATATTTCAAGTAATACACTAATTTTGATATCATACAGGTAACTGAAATATTTTGTATGTATTGTAAGAGTTCAGCAATAAAAAATTGAAAGTCTAAAGTAAATTCAATTCAATTTTCTATGTTTCCAGGTTGCGGGACGAGGAGCCACTCTTACACGAATACTTACATGATAATATCTTACATGAATAATTATTATTGTAAAGTTTACACTTTGCAATGTCACTAGAGATAATCTCGAAATAATCCCAAACACCACTGATGTGACTGGACGCCATTACGCAGTAGGCTGCTGCAATACTGTTCTCTTTCAAAGAAAGTTGATTGTGCTCGTGGGTGACAGAGAAGAGCGCGTATATGCTTACTGCAGTATGACGCACGAGGCAATGAGTTGAGTTCAGTAACAATGACCTTGAGAGTAGCGGCTGCCACTCTGTTGAAGAGTGGAGGATGGAGGTAGTGTCCGAGGGACTATGGCCTTGGCTACCACTACGCCTCTCACCCTATTATTTTAACTAACGCTCGGCTAAACGATTAATTTATTTATGTGTTTGCTTGTGTAATATTATGATCACTTGTAATTTTTTTCTTATTTTTGGAAGTTCATTGATTTGGGCAAAATATTCGCAACAAATACGAGTGCGAATGCGAATGCGAATATTGAAAAAAAAAATGTGAATATTCGCAATTACGAATGCGAATGCGAATATTCGGTCCATCACTAATATATATATAATTTTCTTTATTTTTCCACAGGGTGTCTCAACAATGAACATCTACACGTTCATGGACAATCTGAATAGTTTCGTTGTAACAACAACGAAGCAACGTTGTAACAACGGCAGCAATGTAGAGACGTGAGATGGTGAAGATCTCCCCCCAAAAAAAACTTGTTAGTGTGACTAGAAACAACTTGTTCTGCGAACGTGATCACAAGATAAATCTTGTCACTGACAAAATTCAACTTGTCAACCATGACAAGAATGTGTTCGTCAACATGACAACATTTAACTTGTCTTCCATGACAAGATGCTTTTTGTCATGGAAGACAAACTTTCATCTTGTCACAATGACAAGAAGCATCCTGTCATGGAAGACAAGTAAAATTTTGTCATGTTGACGAACACAATCTTGTCATGGTTGAGAAGTTAAGATCTTGTCACTGACAAGATCTTCTGATTTTAGACATGTTCGCAGAACAAGCCTATTCTTAGTCACACTGACAAGTTTAGGTTTAGAGTGTACACAGGTCACTCACTCACCCGGAGCCCGGATATATATAACCGTGCTTTGGTTAAGGAATAACGACATAAATATTTGTTGGACGAAATGAAGCCTGAGGTAATGAAGGTGGTGGTCAGTTGGCAACCCTTTCTCGTGCCATCTGTGTCGCTATATATATCTCGCTTCGCTCATAATATTTCACTCGTCATTCATAAGAGGTAATTGGTAGTGGTGGGCGATACGAGTACTTTCGTTTCGATACGATACCAAGTACTTTTCAGCTCGGTATCGGAAGTATCGAGTAACTACCTTGTATAAAAAATATAATAATGATAATAATAATAATAATAATAATAATAATAATAAAAAAATAATAATAATAATAAATAATAATAATTATAATAATGATATTATTAATATTTTTCATTATCATAACAACAAATACTACTACTAACAAAATGTTTTAGGATTGTGCATTTTTTAGCTTTATCTATATTATTTCAGCGAGGATGGTTATTTAAAACAATAAGTATAATTTTGCATTCCTTCATTAATTGCACACATCATCTAATGTTATACATAATTCATGCAGAAATGAACACAATATTCTTTGGAATTTCTTTTGGCAAATGATATTTTAAGTGTTACTATAATTGAAAATAATTCCATATATTCAAACAAAAAATAGGTTGAATTGTACTCTTCCTGTACGTGTCTTCCTCCAACTGAGCAGCTTCACACCACTGGGTTACAGGCAGTGGATGCCGATCCTCCCATTGACGAAACTGCACCCTCTCTTGACGAAGTCAGAGAGGCTGTAGCAAAGTTGAGGGGTGGAAAGGCAGCTGGTGTTTGTAATATCAGTGCGGAGCTCCTCAAAGCTGGGGGTGAGGCCATGATCCGCGGGTTGCATGCTGTCCTGACTGCCGTGTGGCAATCAGGTACCATTCCTCCTGACTGGAAAAGGGGGCTGGTCGTCCCTATCTGGAAAGGGAAAGGGGACCGTCAGGACTGCAACAATTACCGCGGTATTACACTGCTCAGCGTACCAGGCAAGGTGCTTGCCCATCTATTACTGACACGGATTCGCAGTCATCTGGTGAAGCATCAGAGACCTCAGCAGTCTGGGTTCACGCCTGGTAAGTCAACAACGGACCGTATCCTAGCGCTTCGTGTCCTGGTGGAACGCCGACGTGAGTTTCGACAGGGGATGCTTGCAGCCTATGTTGATCTCAAGAAGGCGTTTGACTCGGTGCATCGTGAGTCACTCTGGGATCTTCTGCGACTTCGAGGGATTCCTGCAAGGACTATTGGTTTGATAACTGGTCTGTATTCTGGGACTGAGAGTGCTGTGAAGTGTGGGGGAGGTGTATCCAGCTTCTTTCCTGTGAATACAGGAGTGAGGCAAGGGTGCGTCCTTGCCCCATCACTTTTCAACGCTTGTATGGACTGGGTATTGGACAAGGTTGTAGATCAAAGTGATTGTGGAGCATCCGTCGGCAACACCAAGATCACTGATCTTGTTTTTGCCGATGATGCAGTAATCTTTGCTGAATCGCTGGAGGTCCTGGTGATGGCTCTCGAGGCGCTGCACGAGGAGGCAAAGCCTTTGGGACTTGAGGTCTCCTGGCTCAAGACCAAGGTCCAGGTGTTTGGAGACTTACTAGATGAAGCAGTACAGTCTGTTCATGCGTGTGGCGAGCACATTGAGATCTTGGAAAGTTTCACATACCTTGGTAGCGCAGTCCATAATGACGGCGGGTCACGTCAAGAAGTCTTACGGCGGATTGGCATAGCCCACGGTGTTATGGACTCGCTCAGCGGGAGTATTTGGCGTTGTCGGTACCTGTGCAGAAGGACAAAGATTCGGATCTTCAAGTCGCTTGTGATTCCTGTCTTACTCTATGGTTGTGAGACATGGACACTAAATAGTGACTTGAAGAGACGAATCAATGCCTTTGGTAATAAGTGTCTTCGCAGAATCATGGGGTATCGCTGGGATGATTACGTGTCAAATCAGCGATTGCACCGTGAGACTGAATCGAGGCCTATTACCTGCATAGTCCGTCAGCGCCAACTTCGGCTATATGGGCATGTGGCACGCTACCCTGAAACCGACCCTTCCCATCGGTTGTATCTGTAAGCGACAATCCGGCGTGGAGGAGGTCAAGGGGGCGCCCACAAGGCTCGTGGCTGGGGCAAGTTGATGTTTCTTGTCGAGAGCTGCTTGGTATGGGAAAGGAGCCTGCATGGGAACTCGCGCGTGGTGACCCCCGGGAGTGGCGTCGTAGGGTGGGCGAGTCGACGCGCCCCCCGGCGTATGCCCCCAATGATTGATTGATTGTACGTGTGTACTGTGATACAAAATTAGCATTCTACTGCTGCTGAAAATATTTAAAAATAGTCATGTTACCTTCAATTTTTTTTAGGGTTTGGTGTTTCCTCCGCCGCATTTGAAGACGCAGTCGAAAGAACAGGAATGTAGCATGCGGGTTTCTTCGGCGAACTCACGATGGATTTACATTACAGTTGCTCCTTGGTGGGACTTGAACTCTGGACCTTGTGCTCACCTCCCCGGCTCTTGCGACCGCGTTAAAGATGGCCGAAAGAGTTACCCCAGGCAGGACTCGAACTCGGGGCATCGAGCTCACAACTCCAAGACGCTAACCACTCGGCCACCGCCTTCCCTGATATCATATAAATGAAAATATAATTTGGAGTGATAAAGCACACTACGCCGAGGGTTTTGCACTTACGTGGTTTTCATTCATTGCTATAAAAGCATGTTGGATCACCATTGCACAGAGTTTGAGATCATAGTGGCTAAGTTATCCATGAGGATATAAGTATAATAGATTACAACAACGCTTAACAATTTTTTTTATTAAAATCATACATTACTAAACCTATTTTTTTCAGGAATTCTTAGTCTATCTATAAACCTGTACCCAAGGTCACTCATCACAGCTGCTAACTTTTTTTTTTTTTTTTTACATTTGTACCTATAGCGCCTGTCGGTAGTGACCCAGGGCTCGCTCAAATGGTAGGCTCTGGGTGTTCACTTGAGGGCTGTGATGGTTGGCCCTCGCCCGTGGTGGCGCAGGTAGGATTTTTTATAGTGACGCCTGTGATTAGGGGCTCACTACCGCCCCCCTGTGTCCTCTGATGCACTCGCAATCGAAGTTAGAGTTAATGGGCAAGGCATGTGGGTGTTCTTCATGCTTCTAACATGACAGTAGGCAAACATCTCACTTGCACACACCAGCCAAGTAATCTATGCAAATACCTGAACACATTGTTGTATGCAGTGTACACATTCTTCATAGCAGTATTACTATTGCTCCACCATAAGTGGGGAGTGTTCATGGCTATACAGTTAAGCCTTAAACAATTCCATTTTGAAATTACCTGTACACATGTGAAATTTACGTATCAATGTGTACATTAACTTGTGTATGTATCTGTCTAATCTGTCTAGATATGGTAATTACTTCACTCTTCTCTTGGGGAGGAGAACTGGTTATCTATTACGAAAAAAAATAGCTAGAAATAGAAGAAAGAGAGAAATACAAATCCAAACAACGGTGTTAGAAACTATAAAAGTTGAAGTCCGTGGTTGAAGGTGTGGCCAGCTAGGTAATCCAAGGTGTCATTAGCTGATGGACGATCTTCGGGACGTTGCGACATCAGGACAGCAATTAGGTGGCGCAGACGGACACTGTACACAACGGGCACCTGTAACACACACGCAAAATTAATGGATTGACAATAAGAACACACGCACAACAACAACTATAAAGTTGTTTTTTTATTCTCATGCTTAGAGGAACAGATGTAACTGTATACATAAGCTTATACACACACACACACACACACATTATATATATATATATATATATATATATATATATATATATATATATATATATGTATATATATATATATATATATATATACATATACATATATATATATATATATATATATATATATATATATATATATATATATACATATATATATATATATATATATATATATATATATATATATATATATATATATATATATATATATACGGTATTTTTTATTTTCTTTATTTTTACACCTCAAAGGAGTGGCCAAGGGGTAAACAATTTTTTTTAAGTCCTTAAGCTGTCAGACCCTATAAAGAAGACGGTAAGAAAATAAAGAAAGGGGTGTGTGCCATTTTAGTTCGGGAGATATCCACCCCTCTCTTGAAAAATCTATGTCGTAAGAAGATGGAAAAATAGAAACAGGAAGAGAGTTCCAAAGTTTACCAGTGAAAGCGATGAAAGAGTAAAGATACTGGTTAACTCTTGCATTAGGAAGATGGACAGAATATGGATGAGAATGAGTAGAAAGTCTTTTGCAGCAAGGCCGCGGGAGGGGGTGAGGCATGCAGTTAGCAAGTTCAGAAGAGCAGTGAGCATGAAAAGAACGGTAGAGGATAGCAAGAGAAACAACATTGCGGCGATGATTTATAGATTAAAGACAGTCAGTCATAGGAGGGGAGTTGCTGAGACGAAAAGCTTTTGACTCAACCCTGTTTAGGAGAGCTGTACGAGTGGATCGACCCCAAACATGTGAGACAATATACATGCATGCACACTCCATACATGGGCGGATAAGGCCCCTGTACAGAGCTAGCAACTGGGAGGGAGAAAAAAATGGACGCAGACGCCACAGGACACCTAACATCTTTGATAGTGGGGCAGATAACAGCAATTTTTGAGAGGAATCGTGCAAATGATGATACAAGCATCAAATTTGGCACACTTGTTCTCCAAGTGATACTAATCAAATCTGCCAGATTGGCCAATTGAAAATCCAAGATGGCGGCCATTTTTCAAGATTGCCGCCAAATTAACCGCCTGAAGTTGACGTTTTGCTTAGAAGTATTTGTAGTTGTCCGATTTGCATGATCTACGTGTGGATTCCTGTTTTCAAGCCTGCTGAAGTGGATTTTCCTCTTTATAAAGCACATTGACACATATTTTTCAAGATGGCCACCAGATTGTCTGTTTTTCATTACGTAAGCTTTGCCCCGGCTAGTAAATGTTCAAAGTGATGCATACCATGCCACTGGTCCTCCAGCTGCTACTGTTCACATATGCAGCTGCAGAGTGGTGTGCAGGGGAGCTCTGACTGAAAGCACTTGCATCTTCCTTTGCAACCTTTCTTACAGGAACACTTCGTCAGTTCCCGACAGCTCGCTGCAATAGAGGGTAGTGTTGTCAAACATATCTGCCATGTCATTTCTTTCTGTGTCCACCCCCATTCAGCGGGACTGCTCGTGTCTGGATTGGAGATGGTTGCCTGGCCCCAGATGATCCCAGCCTGATAGGCCGCACGCTTTGCATGTTCTCTGAGGGCTGCCTGTGTTGGTGGAATTGAGTTGTACGGCCTCTGCTTGCGGGCAAAGGGATCTAGTCTTGCTTCGTCCACACCAGTGGCTGCGCTTGATCTGTCGTACATGAGGACAACGAATCTCTCCAGCCTCTGCAGGTCAAGATCACGAATCAATGTTGGATGCTGGCTGAGATTAGTGAATGTTTCAGAAACATCATCAAATACGTTCCAAGTCTGCCATGCAGATTTCTTCGCTTTCCCACGGAAGGCAGACACGACGTCACATCCAGTGAACGCATGAAAGTATGGGATCCCTCTAGCTTTTTCAAGCCCTATTGCAGAAACTACCTCATGGACTGGAATCCATCGCATCTTGGCTCCTTGGCCCAAAGGCAATCCACATTTTCTCAAGACCTAGTTCCTGTAAGGATGGCAGTACAGATATTGCTATGATTAGCACGTCCGTGTCATTAGCCTTAATGATAATAGACTTGCTCCCATCAGTCGTTGTATCTCTGGCGTGTACAAATATTCGACTGTCAGCTTCTTCATGACAACATGGGGACACAGCATCCAGAGACTTCCTTGTGTTGCTAATGGCATTTTCTCCTTTTGTGACGATGACTGTGCTTCTCGTCTCTGCTTCACACATCTTTTCCGCAAGAAAGTGAAACAGCTCAGTCTTGTTGCTGGCGTCACGAAGGAAGCTTTGCCAGTTGCCTGGTGTCTTACTCGTTCCTGTCACTCTTCTTCTGATTCCTTGCCCCCTTTTCGACCTCGTCTCGGATTTCAGACTTGACTTCTTGTACACATCAAAGACTACGTCCACCCGCTCGTACCTGGCACCATAGGATTCCACCGTTGGGATGATGTCTTCTTTAGCATATTCATCAAAGGTCATAGTCATCAAAATATATATATATCATAGATAACAGTAGAACTGGATGTGACACTCCGCAACTACGCTCGCTGGACGCTGCAGTACTGGCCCCATGGCCAGTCTGCTGGCCCATTTCATTCACTTGCTGCATTTGACTATCATATAGACTGGTTTATCATTATATATGATATACTGTAATCTTCGTAAATGTTTGTTCTATAATATTATCAAATAAAAAACAGTAAAACACGCTAAAGAAATGCCACTACGAGACTCTGAGGAAATATGCATGAACTTCAACTCTTCGCCATTTAAAACTTTGCGAGTCAACTTTTATCATGAAGGGTATCAATATAAGCGCAATTATATTAGCTTACCATTGATGTATTTCGTTTTCTGATAAATGAATTAGAACCATGCATGAATTAGCGTTAACTAAATAAATAAAATCAATCGGGTAATTTGCCCGATTGATGATGTTATTTATTTACTTATATATTTCGTTTTCTGATAAATGAATTAACACCATGTATAAGTTAGCGTTAACTAAATAAATAACCTTATCAATCGGGAAAATTACCCGATTGATGATTTTATTTATTTATTTAACGCTAATTTATTCATGGTTCTAATTCATTTATCAGAAAACGAAATATATCAATGGAAAGCTGATCAAATTGCGCTTCTATTGATACCCTTCATGATAAAAGTTGACACGCAAATTTTAAATGGCGAAGAGTTGAAGTGAATAGATATTTAAGTTCATGCATATTTCTTTAGTCTCGTAATGGCATTTTCTTTAGCGTGTTTTACTGTTTTTTATATGATACTAGCCGCAAAGCCGCCCTCCGGGCGGACTTTTTGGCTAGCTCCTGCGGAGGGCTATTGGTGGGCCTTCGGCCCACCAAACACAGACTCTCCAGATAGCCCCTTCTAACTTTCCTGAAATCATGGATGTAGAAATGTATGTATTAACGCCAACCCATTCACATCACCCCCAACCCATTCACTCACCCATTACCCATCACTCCCCACCCATTCACTCACCCATTACCCATCACCTATTCCCTCACCCATCACCCATCATCCCCCACCCATTCACTCACCCAACACCCCACACCCATTACCCATCACCCCACCCATTCATTCACCCATTACTCATCACCCTACATCAAGGTTTCCTCAATTCTCGCAACCCACTTTTTTTCCCACAATTCTCGCTAATAGGCTGCTAAAAAAAAAAGAAGAAAAGTGATCGGATCATCCCCAAAATGGCCTTAAAACCTTCAACTGGTCAACCTGGTTCCAAAACTGTGCCATATAATGGGATTGCGCCACGGGGGGCGGAACCTATAGCACACACACACACACACACAGACATACACACACACCTTCGCTTATATTATTATAGACTATTATAGAACAAACATTTACGAAGATTACAGTATATCATATATACTGATAAACCCGTCTATATGATAGTCATATGCAGCAAGTGAATGGGCCAGCGGACTGACCATGGGGCCAGTACTGCAGCGTCCAGCGCGCGTAGTTGCGGAGTGTCACATCCAGTTCTACTGTTATCTCTCTCTCTCTCTCTCTCTCTCTCTCTCTCCTCTCTCTCTCTCTCTCTCTCTCTCTCTCTCTCTCTCTCTATATATATATATATATATATATATATATATATATATATATATATATATATATATATATTATGCGTGTGACATGGTATTTACGTACCTCTTTGTGAGGCTGCGGATAGGAAAACGTAGCGACATGGAAAATAGATGCACCGAGAGAGTACATGTCCGCTTTGGCGCCATACCTTGATCCCTGGAGCACCTCTGGGCCCTGTAGGACATAGAGCCTTGTTACACACACACACTTACACATTTTTACACAGACGCTGCAATTTCAAATCTAAAGAGGAGAGGGAAAAGAAAAAGAAGGGAGACAAGATAAGATAATCTCTCTCTCTCTCTCTCTGCCAAATCCCGTATTCATTGAAGCATCCCTCATTTTCCAACTCATTGCAAGACTCATCCCCCACATCCTACCGGACCTACAATTCTGACATCCATCCAAACCCTTTCCACTCACGCCCAATTACTAACCATATAAACAGGTGTCCCAAGCATAGTACTTGTGAACAGGGAACCATCTGGAAGCAACTTGGACACCCCGAAGTCTCCAATCTTCAGGGTCTTTCTATTACTGCTTAGGAAAATGTTGTTTGGTTTCACATCTCTATGTATGATCCTTATTGCGTGGATGTACTGTAGGAAGAACAGATACCAGGAGACATAGTGGTCTATTATGAGATCAGCTAAACATTTATTTTTATTACATCACAAAGGAATGGCCAAGGGGAAAAAAAAGTAACAAAAAGACCGCCTAGTTGCCAGTCCTTATAAAGAAGACAGTGTTTCGCTCCCACTGCACACAATGGGTCGGAAGAAGCTGCAAATGGAAGAGAAATCCCATGTCTTGACTCTGCTAGAGAAGGGAGAGTCGGTGATTGCTGTAGCCAAAGATATCAGGCACTGAAGAAAAGATGGCACTGAGGGGCACTGTGGCACTGAAGAAGCTGTGGATTACCATGGACACCACCTACTTCGCCAACCTTGCTGAATCCATGCCCAAACGACTGCAGATGGTGATCAAGTGTAATGGCGACATGACAAAGTATTAACTGTAAGGAAATATCCAAAAATATAACTAATTAATTGTGAGATTTTTTGTATCATTGTCTTTGTACAGATTTTTTTTTCCCGGCACTGTTTTGTGTGACGAATTTAGGGCTCATTTTGAACTGTGACAAAACTGTGTTAACTCTGTGTCTTGTCCATCTGATATTCTCTTCTTCACCTCTCCAGGTCTTTTGGTGTCTCATTAATGTGTCGCACTCCTCATCTCCTCAGTTCTCTCTTCCTGTTTTCTCCGTATCTCTCTTGTCCTACTCATAAAAAGGATGCCATCAGCATATGCCAAGTAACATCTAACCAAATCTCTTGTTTCTTACTATAATTTCGTGTTGGCCCCAGTCAGAGCTTATCTTATTTTTGTAAGAAAAAAATGCTATTTGAGATCCGGGGCTATTCATAAAACATTCGGGGCTACAGCCCCAATGCCCAGGCCTAACAACACCTATGATTTATCAGATCCGTAACCTCTCCTCATTCAGAGACCTCTGGTGACATGCCATCTTGAGCAGGTCCATGTTCCCCTTCATCAAGACCAATCTCTCAAAATTATCGGAGGTCATACTCTTGGCCTTCATGATGTCCGCTCCCTGGGAGAACAGTCTCTCTGGGTATGACCGTGTTGTACTTAACAAATACATCTACCCAGTTGGCACGGGAAAGGGCGGGAAACATGGCGTGCTCCAGCACCTTGCTCCTCTGCTTCTCTGAGCACCAACTCTTAAACTCTTTACCCATCTTGTTGGAGAGACGGGTAGAGTTTGTGCTCTCTATAGTATGGGTCCTGTGCTCCTCAAAGGAGCCAAGGAGCGACCGTCAAAGGACGGTAGCACCGTCCGTCACCGCTTTTAACCTGCCCACCCTGCTGGCGGCGGCAGACGTCCACCCCTCACGGCAACACGCTGTTATCCGCCTCACCTGTGCCTTCCTGAGGAAGACAGGTCAACCACCACGCCTCTGATAGTATCATAGGACATCACTAGGGCTCATAGTGTTCCCCAAGGGATCCCCGCAGCCTTAAACAACACCAAGACACCAAGACAAGACAAGTATGGCTCACTCTACCTGTCAGTTTGCGGCTGTGTTTACAAAGTTTGCCACTCAACATGGCCGCGCTCCCGAAATACCCGGATGTCTGACTTCATGAAAATACTATCTATTGGGAGCTTGCGGACATGTTTGCGTTTGCGGAAGTGCTTCCGCAAACGCAAATCCGCAAACATTTACACTTCCGTAAATCCGCAAACTAATTCGGACTTGCGCAATTTCCGGAAGTTGCGGTTTGCGGAAGTATTTGCGGAAGTGCCCACCTCTGACACACACACACACACACAACACACACACACCTTTAGACCTGAAGCTAGCTGTCTTATCCACTCGCTGACCGTTTCCTCGGCGAAGGGGCGTTTAGTTTCCGCCTGACGTTTGATCTCCTGCAGTAGATCCCCTCCTTCACAATACTCCAGCAGGATACATACCATGTCGTCTTTAAAAGCATGTGCCTGTAGCATGGACACCGAAGGGACATGAGGACGCACGAAGAAAGGAAAAATATGAACACAGGGAAAGAGTATAAGCAATATGATGGATGACACACGAAGGAAAGGGAGTGTGTGAATGTAAGAAGGAGAAGGAATGGGAGAGAAGAGGTAGGAGGAGGAGAAGGATGAAGGAACAAGCAGAGTTATCATTATCATCATAATCATCATTATCAGTGTTGTAATCACGAATTACCTTATAGGATACAATGTTAGGGTGTTGGATGCTCCTCAGTAATTCCGCTTCTTGTAACTGGTACTTCACGAGTTTCGGGTCCATATTCTTCACATTAATCTGTCATGTGGAAGATGAGGATAAGGAGGAGGAGGAAGAGGAAGAAGAGGAGAATGAGGTTTAGGGGAAACAATGAGGGAAGGGAGAAAAGAAATAAAGAAGGAGGGAAGAGAAGTACAGGAGGTAGAAAGGGATTTATAGAAGGGCTAAGGAAGGAAGAGAGGGAAGGAGGAAAGAGCGGTAAATAATATAAAAAAATGTTTTTCTTTAGAAGGAACAAGGCTTGGGCCTACTGACTTCCTTCAAGGTCCCGTCACCCGAGGCAGCCACGGGCCGTTCTGGAAAACATCAGACCCGTGCCGCGCGCGTCGCTGGTCACATGATTCGTCTGAATTTCGTCCCCCCAACATTGTTGGATAAAATGCGCGCCTCACAATGCCCCCGCCGCCAAGCGTCTGTCACCATGTCTCAAAAATTAAGCTCCAGTGGCGTCGTGAGGATGTTTGTCATTTACATCACCTTTATAGGGAAAATGTGTGCAATATACTGTAGTAAAAAAAAATGAAAAATGGTTTGTAATGTTGTAAATAAAGCAAAAAAAAATAGTAGTGTATGTACATTTTTCTTACATTTTTGTCTTCAACTCGCTGCAATTCCTCGAGTATTGCTCCCATAGAATTTTTGATCACAGATTCAAAATCAGCAAACTTTTCTGGTGATGATGGTGTAACGCAAGAAAATGGGTTAATCCTGTGACTCACGATTGACGAAAAGTTTACACTGAGTGGTTAGAGTAAAGTAATAGATGTATATAGCTAGTTATTAAATGGTAACAAGTTTTCTTCACTCCTCAGTCCCAATTCATTTGGATATAGGTTTCCGGCCAGATATTTATGCTCGTGGTCGCTGGTGACGTCACGGCAAGAAGGGAAGGAAGGGAGAAGGTAGACAGACATACTCTCTCTCTCGCCGAGCCTGTCAGGGACTGGTCGTGTGAAGGGAGTCGTTTCCCTGCAACCCTCAAGAATGTATGTTAGTGACGGTGTACTTTAAGGATATCTAGTGCATTAATTAGTTCATGACAGACTTGTAACTTATGATATGTTATCAGGGTCTGGTGCCTGGAACAGTGAGCTGAGCGGAGTGCTGGTTGATACCCTGATATTGACCCACGTGTGTGATGGCGGCGATGCTTGTGTGTTGCTGAGCTGAGCGGAGTTGGTGACCAGCTTGGACACCAGTATATAGAGCTAAGGCCCTATTATAGCTCCGTTATTTATTTATGTAGATAGGTATAGTACCTAATAACAGAGTATAGGAACTTTTTGTGTGTGTTAAGCCCGGATGAAAGGTTAGTCGTTTCGGGTATCATTATTTCGAGTGAGTTTTCGGTGAAACCATTGGAGCTGTGATGTGATTACTGATCGTGATGAATATAAAGAAACCCTGTTAACTGTTCATTAAGTCCCAGTTATCCTCATATATTCTCTAAATCTTTAGGGTTTTTTTTCCCCACTTATTGTGGGTGGTGGCAGCGTAATCGCCAGGTTTGTGGAGCCCTTCAAATTAACATCTAGCCAGAAGGGGGGCGCTACAATGGTATCAGATAATTAGCAATATAAAGAGTTATAGATGGTAAACATTGGGTGGTGAACAATTAAGGAGGATGGCGCGCTGCTTATAACTCTTTTGATGACGTTATTTATTTAGTTAACGCTAATTTTCGCATGGTGCTTACTATTGCTTTATTCATCAGAAAACTATATATATCAATGCAAAGCTGATACAGTTTTGCTTCTTTTGACATACTCCATGGAAAAAGTTTTCTCACAAAGTTTAAATTGTGACGAGTTTAACCGAATTTACTGTTCATGCATATTTCTTCATAGTCACATAATGGCATTTATGAACAAACATTTCCAAAGATAACAGTATATCATTTATATTGATAAACGTATTTGGTAAGGGGCAACTTATTCTGGTGTTACAACTATGAGCCTGTGGGCCAACTGGTCGTAGTGTTGGCTTTGTCGATATATATGTATTACTACAATTATATATTTAAGGCATTACTAATAATATCCATGCTGAAGTTTGTAACGGTGACACGCCCGTGACGCCCATGACATGACGCCACGCCCGCGCCATGTACAACGCATACCACGTCATAGATGGCACCTCCATATAGAGAACAAGGTACCCTCTGTTTGTGGTCGCCTCCAGCCCAGAGGTGGGCATTCCGCAATTTTAGTCCGCAATTCCGCAACTTGCGGAATGATAATTCGGTTGGGGGAATTGCGAAATTTACAGATGCCTAAAAAAAATTTGCGGAATTGCGAATTGCGGACCGCCAAAATTTTAAAGCGCAATCGCAATAACTTGCGAAGGGTAATTGGGTTTGCGGAATTGCGCAATTACGGATGCCTGAAAAAAAGCGGAGTTGCGGGTTGCGGACCCCCAAAAATTTTGAAACGCATCGCAATAATTGTGACGATCCCCACTTCAAAATGGATGTGCCCGCGTGAACATAAGTTCCCACCAAACATGGTGGAGACGCCCACTGCCAACTCCCAAGAGCCGTGTTTTGTCGTCCAAGAAACCGTCTTGGATTACGAAGACCACTCCAATAACACTTGCTGAAATGTGTGTTATACTGCTTGTGAATTTTTTGCAATGTTTTGGACTGATTATTATTTCGGCCCCTACCAAGCTTTTTTGGTGTTTTGTCGCAGAAACAAATCAGTTTTCAATTGCGAGAAAAAAAACGGTCTTCGTACCAGACCAAGCAAGCATCGTCCCAAGCATCGCAGCTAGTGTAGCACAAATCACCACTCAGTAGTGGCAGTGCGTTCTGGGACTTGGGATTGATAGCGTGTACGCTCTCTACGCTGGCCGTGTGTGTGATTACTGATTATCCTACATATATGTTGTTGTGTTAGTGAAAAATACTAAGATTTCACAAATTAGACAATAGACACTGGTTTCTGGCAGTGGTTAGTGGTTAGTAACCACTAACCAGTGTCTATTGTGGTTAATAAAAGGGTTTATTAACTTATATAGGATAACAATAGGCTTTAAAAAACGACGTTTAGTAAATAAACGGCCATTTTTGCTTGTCTAATTTGTAATTTCATAATTTTAAATTGTCTTATTTTGCAGATTGTGCTCATATAATTAGCGTTAATTAAACGCTAATTATATGAGCACAATCTGCAAAATATAAGACAAATTTGAAATTACTGAAATTACAAATTAGACAGAAGCAAAAATAGCCTTTTTTTTACTAAACGCGTTTTTTAAGTCTATTTTTGTTCTGAAAATTAGCAAATTTAACCAGAATGGACAAGTTTTGTCGCCATCTCCGTCGCCTAGGAGTAGGAGTATGAGTGTGGATACACGGATACTGATAGTGGTTTTAAATGGGGGTTTTGTCAGAAGTGACTTGGAGGCTCAGGATGGTTTCCCAGCACTCAGCCCCTCAGCCAGAGCACTGAGCGTGAGAGCAGCCAGGGCCCGGAAAACAGGTTGGAGAGAAGCTTCCAGCTAACTTGAGTCACTTGGACAAGTAAGTTATTCTTATCTACTGAGTATTTAGTAAATTTATTTGGTCAATTTATAGTTTCACCCAACCAACGATTTTCTGATGCGCCTTATTATATACATATGGCGCATCAGAAAATCGTTGGTTGGGTGAAACTATAAATTATCCTTTAATTACTAGTTAAAAGTCAAAAAAGAAAAATTGTTATAAAGGCTGAATAAAAGGGGATATATATCCAATATATATTTTATTATTGTGAACACCCGTCATCACAAAGAGCGGCCCTGCGCGGTGATTTATTTAGTTAACGCTCATTTTTGGAAGGTACTACTGCATTTATCAGAAAACGAAATATATCAATGGAAAGCAATACAATTCTGCTTCTATTTATATCTTCCAGTAATATGTGTCCCACAAAGTTTACATGACGATGCGTTTAAGTGAATTTTAAGTTCATGCATATTTTTCAGAGTCTCATAAAAGGCCTTTTTTAATGTGTTTTTCTGTGTTTTAGTGATAAACTTATAGAACAAACATTTCCCAAGATAACAGTCTATCTTTATACATGATAACATGATATACTGCGGGGTCATGCCTTGAGAACTTCCCGGGTCTTGGGTGAACGAAAAGGCCCCCGGGGTAAGATGGGCCCCGTAGCGTTAACATAGGGCCTTTTTGAATGGCGTTTCCCTCTTTTATATAGAACCCTAGTCACCTAGGATTAATAGCAGTGACGGAAGTGTAAAAGTAAAGAAAAAAACCAAAAGAGACAAAGGATTAAATTGGAATACAAAAAAAGTAAACAGTTGTGGGTCAGAAGTTGGGGGTTTCCCTGTGTGTTTTCCTCGTCACGAAACCATTGTGTCTTAAATTACTATTGTGCTTGAAGAATATTAGCATTATAACTATATAAATGAACCATCACCTTGTGTTTGAATACCCATTTTCCCATAATAGATAGTTACAACCGCTCGGTAACTGTCCCAAGACTTACATAAAAAACAGTAAGTATACGTGTTAATCCGACCTGAAACCGGCTAACAGTAGGGTACTATGGCTCTCAGTAGTAACAAAAGATACAATAACTACCCTGCGTAGAAAGGTGGACAGATGAAGACAGTTCCTCGGTCGTGACTTTAATTATTATATAGTAATTTAACACAGTTAACACGTCCACAACCAATTACTCCTGCCAGTTAAATAAACACCGGTCACACGTCCACAAACAAATAACTCCTGCCGAGTGGAGACGTGCCCTAAGGACGACACGACTCCTCCTAATCCGTAACACAGGAAAACACCGACCTGGGAGCCACAACGGGCTTACACGAAGACGAAGTAACGAAGCGGCCGAGACCCGCTCTAATGAGAGGCTAACAGGAGCCTGGCCCACCAGGGGGGGAAGCCACAAAACAGTTTATGACCTTTTTTTGGTCGGAAGTCCGACGTCGGTCGTAACAGGAACCCACAGCGCGGAAAAGTCGTAGTTTGGTCGTAAACGTGCAGACTGACCAACGATTGCGGAGACTGGTATAGCAGAGGTAGGAAGTCTCCAGGCTCGCTTATTATTGCTTGGTATGCTATGATATATCATTTCTCTAGGTGAATGTAGACATATGATTGCATTTGGATGGATATTATTCAAATATATGAGTAAAGAGATGAAATACAAGCAAGGGACTCATCCACGTCTGGCAGCGCGGCCTTCACCAGCAGCAGCAGCAGCATGAAGCCCGTGAGGTGGATATCAACACCAAGGGAGATAGTGTAATGCCCGTTATTCAGGAGAGATAGGATGAGAATTATTATCATATAATTCCCGAGTTATGTCCAGTCAGCAGTTCAATCTTTTAGTTTCTCGGGTGAGTCATCGCCCTTCTTTCCTACGCGCCATGTTTTTTATCTTCCTTCCTTCCTCCCCGTCATTTCTTTCTTCCTTCCGTCCTTCCTTCCCTCCCCCCCCCCCGACATGCCGGTTGCGAGTCAACATTCGTGGAATAATTATTTCGCGATCAGTGATAACTAATGGATTCAAAGCTTTTCATCCTCCCCCAACCCTCCTATCAGATCAAGGAACCCTCCTAGATTCTTAATGTCTTTCAAAATAGTCCCCATAGTGAAAGATCACGGTCATAAATGGATGTGTTAGTAAAGTTATACGCTAAATTGAAAGTCTACCAAATTTCTATACACACTTCCATACCCTCTCGCTCCAAAAGACGCGTTCGGACCTTTGACATGAAAATAAATCACACCCTCCTCGGATATTAGATTAAACATATTAAATTCTTCTATATCAAAGTAACAGGACTGTATTATAGGCAGCCTTTCTTAGGTACACGATTTCATTATTTAATTAGTTAGTTCGGGATTATAAGCTATTCGTTAGAGGCCAAGTCCAGAGTATTCAAACAACTCCCCTTTCCTGCCGCGGGCTCTTGGTAACCCAGACGGGAGTCTCACTCCAACTCTCCCGCAGGTAAGACGTATCAAGTTTCGCTCCTATTTCCCCCCCCCCCCTTTCCTTGTTATAATATGTTATCTATATTTCTAAATATGGGTACCGATGTTAGTTCGCTAACGTAAAGGAGGCCTGCCCCATCCTTATAAGTATTATTAATGAGTCTCACTCCAACTCTTCCGCAGAGCTGACCTCTTGGCCTTGACGCAAAGGGCCCAGTACATGGTCTTTTTAGCGAAACACACCACCTTCTTACTCTTATCTTCCCCCTAGTATCTCCATGTATAATTATAAGTATTCAGCGGTATATTATCCAAGCAAAGGATAATGTATCAATAAGGTTCAGAGAGGAAGGTTTATGCTCACCAGAGCTTAGCTTCATTCACGGGGAGATTTTCCCGTGATCAGGTTGTAAAGTCTTTCTTACATCGATTAGAGTTTTCCTGTGTGGATTAACACTTATAGTTGTCTGTGATCTCAAGCAAGAGAATACACTTCAGCATGATAATGGATGAGTTTCAAATATAGTTGTGTTATATAAAAACCCAGGATATCTGTGTAGACAGTAATTCCCACACTTCCAAAAGAGTCAGCCTACTCGGTATAGTTCCACGTATCAATCACGACTACAAGATAATCAATATAAATTTAACGCGCCAGGGTAACCAAGAATACTCGCCTGAGCTGGTGCAGCATCCCCTTAACTCGGTCCTGTCCCTTAACAACCTACCCTTCCTTAAATTCACCCTTTCAGTACTCTCCGCAGCGAGAAGTGTTCATACTATAATCACATAGTGAAGTCATAAGACTAAGTTTCAAGTCTCAATTCAAGTGTAATCAAATGAAACACATAAGAAATTAATATCATTCAAGTAACATTGGACGTATAAATCTCAAGGAGATTGCAACAATAGATGTCTTTGGTAATATTTAGTAGGGGAGCGAGAACCCCTTGAGGAATCCTATGATCCCTGGTGATATCCTATGGTGCTATCACAGGCGTGGGAGCTGACTGTCTTCTTCAGGAAGGCACAGGTGAGGCGGATGACGGCGGGTTTTTACTCAAAACTTTTGAGAGTGGCGGCTGGAGCCGCCACCTCCGCCACAGTAGGTTTGGGCAGGATTAAATGTCTTATTACTCGTTATTATACAAGTTAGTGATTATGGTGAGATGTTATATAGCTAGCTACACGTGTCATTATCTAAATCAATGTAGCACCGTGTGTCACCTTAAATAAGGGTCATTTAAAGATGTTATGATGAGGTGACTGCTGGCGGGGCAGTGAGTGACGGAGAAATTCTTGCCGCGGGGCCGCCCCATAACACAAATATTCACTATTTCAACCCACATACACACCTTCTACCACCAAAACACTAGCAACACAGGCTCCTTACTTATATATCTTACTATCTGATACATTAAAACTCCTTAAAACGCAAGCATTCCAAATAAAACGATAATTAATTTGAGATGACGGGGACAGAAGGCGGATAGAGGCAGTCTGACATGCCATTCTTGCCCGGAAATATGTCTCGCTTACTTGTGATTGGTCGAGAAGCTTTAAAAACAGTTTGTCATTGGCTGGTGACTGATGATGAGCTTGATGACGTCATTACTCGCCTTAGCCAGTCAGCACCTTCCGACGCGTTTACGACCTACCGAGGGAGGCTTTGTAGCTTCCGTCGTAAGGAAAAGTAGTATCTAGGTAGTTGGAGAGCAGGTCGTTGCTGGCGATACTATCTCCGTTGCTGGCTTCCCCCCCAGGGCCACCACTCATCCAGTCCCGAGATCAGGTGAGGGGTGGTTGCCGATCCTCACCAATCGAGATAATTAGTTTTCTCCCATTTTAGATATTCCCATTAGTTTAGTTAATAACAATAATTTAACAATAACAAAATAACATAAGTAATAACTGATAACATTAATATCAAAGGAGAAACAACCAGTAGCTACGAGGTGTAGCTCGTACGAAATCGAGGTTCAACTCTACCAGCCGTAAGACCCTTCCTGTGACACTGGAAAGTAAACGTTTCCCTCTAGTATCCCCGGGGGCCTTGACAAGACGCGCGCCTCAAATTTCTCTCAGTGTGACCGCATCATGCCCTTTGATGCACGCCTGGCCACCCCTTGCCTCACCGCATCGGGTGAAAAGTTGCATCGTGTGACAGTGCCTTTAACGGTTTATTTTATATTCTTAATATGACAAAAAAATTTTTTTTTATATAAAAGCGAAATGAATAATAGAGAAAAAAGGTGAAGAAAGAAATTAAAACATTGGTAGTTATAATGAAGATCTAGGTTCTCTTAATTTCTGGTTACGAGCACACTTTTTTTCTGTATCGCTCTATGTAAAATGATGGTTATTCAAAATAAAGATGTTATTTTATTTCACCGGAAACCAGTAGAAAAAGTTCGTATTACAATTAGTACAAATATTTGAGGAAATATAAATTTAAGGCCCCCAGATAGAACCGTCTCAATACAAAAACCTTAACAGTAAAGGGATGAGGGTTTGGGGATTCCCTTTTTATTACCAACGTGGAGTTTTTTTCCCAGAAATGTTACCAAACGCTCCACGAAGGGGCTTCACCTCCCACCCCACAGCCCCTCCCCCTTTGCGTGAGACGCCCCCATCTTATGGCTCCCTAGTCTATTCAGGTAAAAGGGGAGAGAGGAGAGGAGGAGGAAAGAAGAGAGAGAGAGGAGAGAGAAGAGAGAGAGAAGAGGGAGAGAGAAGGAGGAGAGAGAGAGAGAGAGGTTTAACCCCTTACCCCCAGATTTTTCCCTTGTTATATAAGGTCTGGTTTTTACCATAAACTTACAAAAAGTACCTGATATCCCAAATTAGTTAAGGACAAGGATAAAAAAAGTCGTCTATAAAAATTTGTTATAAAAATTAAAAAATATCTAATGTACCAAATTACAAGGAAAATCTTCGAGCCCAAGGGGGTTTTAAGAGTATACTTTCTAAATACCCTATCCGTCCCAATTACTTTCTTACGAATCTTACAACACTCATGTTACCATTCCAAAATCCACCCCCTTTGTATCGGGTGGGGTACATTGGGTGTGCAAAATTTTTTTAGGGAAGGGCGGAAATAGGTATTTTAAAAGAGGGTAACGCCCTTTAAGGCCCAGTTAAAGTACTTTGGGGCCATCTTGGGCCAAGGCCCCTTCGTCACCAAGACCCGGGGAAGTTTCAAGCATTTCCCCCCAGTATTCATGTTTTAAATGATAAAGGTAGACTGTTTCTTCGGAAATGCTGTTCTAAAGATTTTCACATAAAAACAGTAAAACACATAAATAAAGGTTTATCTGAGACTCTGAAGAAATATGATGAAAATTTCATTCACTTAAAAAAACGTCGTCATGTATAACTTTTTGGGACGCTAAAGATGGCAGATATCAATAGAACCCGAATAAATTAGCTTCATTGATAGATTTTGTTTTCGTACATACAGAGAAACTTGCATAAAGTAGCGTAATACATAAATACCGGGCGGCCCCGCTCCTCTCTCTCTTCCCTTGAAAGGAGAGAGAGAGGGGAGAAGAGAAGAAAGAAAGAGAGAGAGAGGAGAGAGAGAGAGAGAGAGAGAGAGGAGAGAGAAGGGAAAAAGGAAGAGAAGGATATGGTGAGAGAGAGGAGAGAGAGAGAGAGAGGAGAGAGAGAGAGAGGAAGAGAGAGAGGAGAGAAGGGGAAAAGGGAGAGAGACAGAAGAGAGGAGAGAGGAGAGAAGAGAGAGAGAGAGAGAGAGAGAGGGGGAAAAGACCAAAAAAAATTTTTTTAATTTTAAATAATATAAATATTTTAATATAAATATATATATAAATTATTTTTTTTTTTATTATTTTATTTTTTTTTTTTTTTTTTTTTTTATAATATTAAATAAAATTTTATTAGATATATATTATATTATTATATATATATTTTTTATTNGAGCGGCCTGCGCGGTGATTTATTTAGTTAACGCTCATTTTTGGAAGGTACTACTGCATTTATCAGAAAACGAAATATATCAATGGAAAGCTAATACAATTCTGCTTCTATTTATATCTTCCATGTAATATGTTGTCCCACAAAGTTTTACATGACGATGCGTTTAAGTGAATTTTAAGTTCATGCATATTTCTTCAGAGTCTCATAATGGCCTTTATTTAATGTGTTTTACTGTGTTTTATGTGATAATCTTATAGAACAAACATTTCCGAAGATAACAGTCTATCTTTTATACATGTATAGCATGATATACTGCGGGGTCATGCCTTGAGAACTTCCCCGGGTCTTGGGTGAACGAAGAGGCCCTGGCGCTAAGATGGCGCCCAGTAGCGTTTAACATAGGGCCTATGAATGGCGTTACCCTCTTTCATATAGATACCCTAGTCACCTAGTGATTACTAGCCAGTAGACTGTGAAGTGTAAAAGTAAAGAAAAACACTAAAAGAGACAAAGACTTAATTGTGAATGACAAGTAACAAGTAGAGACAGAAACAATAGGAATACACAAGTATTAAAAATAAACACTAATAAAAAGGTTTGACTTTATTTTTTTTTATTGTAGGTGTTTAAGAGTCTATAGACATTTTTTGTTTTAATTGTAGGTGTTTTGTTTTAATTGTAGGTGTCAAAATTAGTTTGCGGAATTGCGGAATTGCGATTGCGAAAAGGCCTATCTGAAAAAAATTGCGGAATTGCGATTGCGGACTGGTGCAGGTCGGAATTGCGGAATTGCGATTGCGGAATTGGAAAAAAAATAGCGATGCCCACCTTTGCTCCAGCCACACCCTGACGCCACCCTCTTCCAACGGACACCCCGCTCCATGGGCAGAGAAGGATATTATATCGTGTGGGTCAGACGTGTGGAGAGTGTCCCTGTGTGTGTGTTCCCTCGTCACGAAACCATTGTGTCTTAACATTTACTATTGTGCTTGAAGAATATTTAGCATTATAACTATATAACTGAACCATCACCTTGTGTTTGAATACCCATTTTCCCATAATAGAATAGTTACAACCGCTCGGTAACTGCTCCCAAGACTTACATAAAAAACAGTAAGTATACGTGTTAATCCGACCTGAAACCGGCTAACAGTAGGGTACTATGGCTCTCAGTAGTAACAAAAGATACAATAACTACCCTGCGTAGAAAGGTGGACAGATGAAAGACAGTTCCTCGGTCGTGACTTTAATTATTATATAGTAATTTAACACAGTTAACACGTCCACAACCAATTACTCCTGCCAGTTAAATAAACACCGGTCACACGTCCACAAACAAATAACTCCTGCCGAGTGGAGACGTGCCCTAAGGACGACACGACTCCTCCTAATCCGTAACACAGGAAAACACCGACCTGGGAGCCACAACGGGCTTACACGAAGACGAAGCAACGAAGCGGCCGAGACCCGCTCTGATGAGAGGCTAACAGGAGCCTGGCCCACCAGGGGGGGAAGCCACAAAACAGTTTATGACCTTTTTTTGGTCGGAAGTCCGACGTCGGTCGTAACAGGAACCCACAGCGCGGAAAAGTCGTAGGTTTGGTCGTAAACGTGCAGACTGACCAACGATTGCTGGAGACTGGTATTAGCAGAGGTAGGAAGTCTCCAGGCTCGCTTATTATTGCTTGGTATGCTATGATATATCATTTCTCTAGGTGAATGTAGACATATGATTGCATTTGGATGGATATTATTCAAATATATGAGTAAAGAGATGAAATACAAGCAAGGGACTCATCCACGTCTGGCAGCGCGGCCTTCGCCAGCAGCAGCAGCAGCATGAAGCCCGTGAGGTGGATATCAACACCAAGGGAGATAGATGTCTTTGGTAATATTTAGTAGGGGAGCGAGAACCCCTTGAGGAATCCTATGATCCCTGGTGATATCCTATGGTGCTATCACAGGCGTGGGAGCTGACTGTCTTCTTCAGGAAGGCACAGGTGAGGCGGATGACGGCGGGTTTTTACTCAAAACTTTTGAGAGTGGCGGCTGGAGCCGCCACCTCCGCCACAGTAGGTTTGGGCAGGATTAAACGTCTTATTACTCGTTATTATACAAGTTAGTGATTATGGTGAGATGTTATATAGCTAGCTACACGTGTCATTATCTAAATCAATGTAGCACCGTGTGTCACCTTAAATAAGGGTCATTTAAAGATGTTATGATGAGGTGACTGCTGGCGGGGCAGTGAGTGACGGAGAAATTCTTGCCGCGGGGCCGCCCCATAACACAAATATTCACTATTTCAACCCACATACACACCTTCTACCACCAAAACACTAGCAACACAGGCTCCTTACTTATATATCTTACTATCTGATACATTAAAACTCCTTAAAACGCAAGCATTCCAAATAAAACGATAATTAATTTGAGTAACGGGGACAAGGCGGATAGAGGCAGTCTGACATGCCATTCTTGCCCGGAAATATGTCTCGCTTACTTGTGATTGGTCGAGAAGCTTTAAAAACAGTTTGTCATTGGCTGGTGACTGATGATGAGCTTGATAACGTCATTACTCGCCTTAGCCAGTCAGCACCTTCCGACGCGTTTACGACCTACCGAGGGAGGCTTTGTAGCTTCCGTCGTAAGGAAAAGTAGTATCTAGGTAGTTGGAGAGCAGGTCGTTGCTGGCGATACTATCTCCGTTGCTGGCTTCCCCCCCAGGGCCACCACTCATCCAGTCCCGAGATCAGGTGAGGGGTGGTTGCCGATCCTCACCAATCGAGATAATTAGTTTTCTCCCATTTTAGATATTCCCA
>JACEEZ010013438.1:115000-137500 GCA_016584305.1 Chionoecetes opilio | reverse complement strand
ACAAGAGATAATTGAATTCCGATAATGGCATTGGATAGAACTTATAGACCTGAACAAATTTGTTTCTATAACTTTTTACTCTCGGCCTAATAGTTACGGAGTAAAATGCTTATATAAGGAAATATTGGGTGAAATATATCTGTGATGTTAATACCCTATTTGATAATCCCTATTAAGAGTATATATAATTAGAGGGGTAGGATATGATACACCCTTAATAGGGGTACAATAATATACCCCTAATAATCTCCTAAGAGATACTTTAATAAATTATGTGAAAATACCTGGATCTTATATGGTTTGGTGAGGTTAGGGTAGGTTTTAATTTTTTTTGTTTTGCCAATGAAATGATTAGTCCTAGAGGAAACATTAATAGCGTAACAACAAACAAACGTTAACCTCTTGGGACCCAGAACGTAATTACCATTGTAATTTGTGTACCATTAAACGATTTGTAGTGACTATAAGCAATATCTTATAGCTATGACCTGTTTAGTATCCTTGTCCACTAACTAATTTAGTATATCAAACTACTTTTCGTAATTGTATGGCTAACAACAGACACTTTTTCATAACAAAGGAAAGATCTGGGCGTGAAGGGTTAATTTAATAAGGGAATCATGATGGGTTACCGCGACTCTTGATAGGATAGCTTTAGTTGACGTCTATTATCATCATCATCATTAATTATAGTCCTCGTTATTGTGTGTGTGTGTGTGTGTGTGTGTGTGTGTGTGTGTGTGTGTGTACTTGATGTTAATGTGTGTTAATGAGGTATTTGATATGAGTAAGGTTTGGCGATATGCAAGAGGGGAGAAGAATGAAGATGAAAGGAGACGATGAGAATCAGGTAGGAAGGAATGAAGGCAGGAAGGAAGGAAGGGAGGAAGAAAGGAAGGAAGGAAGGGAAGGAAGGAAGGAAGGGAGGGAGGGAGGGCGTGAGAGAGGGAAGGATAAGATAAGATAAGATTTTCATCCTATCTAGACACTTTGCAAGTACCAACTACAAGGTTATTGACTATACAAAGTGCCGCCACGTCAGCACGAACTAGGCGGACTCGAACCGCTGACCGAATGCACAGGGACGCTGCACATTGCGAACTCACGTCTCTACCAACCTTGCCACCCTGACGGGCAGGGAGGGAAGGAAAGAAGGCATGATGGAAGGGAGGGAAGAAAGGTGGAAGAAAAATGTGGCAATTACATCAGTGAGTTTCCGTGAGTCATAATTTAACTGTCTTGTTGTTGTTGCTTTTTTTGCCAGTATGCCTCCGGGTGATATTAACATTATTATTATTATTATTATTATTATTATTATTATTATTATTATTATTATTATTATTATTATTATTATTATTATTATTATTATTATTACCGCTGAACACCTCAACATTCGCGCTATCTTCCTTCCCTCTCTCTCTTTCTACCGTAGATAACAGTAAAGTCGCACCTGCAGTAATGTCGCCAGGCGCCATATATAAGGAATGATAGCCTCACTACTGCTGTGTCTGTGCCACTGAAGATGATACACAGTAGTTTATATCATGACTGTATAATCTACCCTGTTTCAGCGTTGTTTTATGCTTTGTAGCTGCAAGTATAGACGGTTTACAATTTCCCGAACGCGTTTTTTTTTCGGGCGACGACGACAGCGGTACGACACTCAGTAAATAAACACTAGATGGCGACTCTACTGTTGGTAGCCACTTTGTAGATATTTTAGTACTTTGTTCATTTATAGCCCTACTATGACACAGATGAAGACACAAAATGACACAGACTCTCCAGATAGCCCCTTCTAACTGTCCTGAAATCATGGATGTAGCAATGTAACTATTAACGCCACCACACGTCTGTACATAGCAAAGAAACCTTGTCCTGGCGACTTTAGTGTTATCTACGGTAACACTACCTACATCCACCTTTCATCCCCATCCATGAACCTATCCAGCCCCTCTTTAAAGCTCCCAAGCATGAAAGGTGGATGTAGGTAGTGTTAAGTAACAGGAACTACCTCGTGTAGGTCTCACGGCCTCTTGTAGCTTCCTTATGTTACTATTTATAGGGAGGTGGATGTGGCAAAACTGTACGATAATTCTACAGAAAAAAACATAATTTTATGGAGGCAGTACGACAATTTCCAACTCAAAGGCTGGCAACACAGGCTCAGTAATCTCATAGGGAGTAATTAAGAGAGAATAAAAATAGTATAAGAATAATAATATAATAAAGCGAATTAAAATAGTATAAGATTAATACTATAATAAGCGATACTAAGCAGAAAAGGTCACAAGAAGAAGAAGAGGGTGACAGGTGGCGTGACAGGCTGTGTTGACAAGTGGCTGCAGGGCTGTGTGGGTGGCGTCATCTGTCATCCTGCACCGCTACCCTCCTGACGACGGCGATGACAGGCCGGAGGGGCGCGGTGGAGTACCTCCAGCCCGTGGGCTACGTGGCGGGGGCAGGAAGAGGCCCAGACCAAGGCCGTCTCAATCTATAAAGGCCTGCGCCTGAGATTGATGACGTCACGGACGGCGTCTGTACGAGGCCACCGAGATGACAAGTTTACCTACCTAATTATATGTTTATCAGTATAAAAGATATATTGTTATCTTCGGAAATGTTTGTTCTATAATATTATCAAATAAAAACCCGTAAAACACATTAAAGAAATGCCATTATGAGACTCTCAAGAAATATGCATGAACTTAAACTCTTCGCCATTTAATATTTTTCTCGAAAACATTTTACATGGAGAATATCAATAGAAGCGGAATTTAATTCGCTTTCCATTGCTATATTTTGTTTTCTGATAAATGAATTAGCAGCATGCATAAATTAGCGTTAACTAAATACATAACATCATGAAATCGGGTAATTTCGTACCTAATATATGTTTATCAGTATAAAAGATATATTGTTATCTTCGGAAATGTTTGTTCTATAATATTATCAAATAAAAAACCGTAAAACAGACTAAAGAAAGGCCATTATGAGACTCACAAGAAATATGTATGAACTTTAACTCTTCGCCATTTAATATTTTGCTCAAAAACATTTTACATGGAGAATATCATAGAAGCGGAATTTAATTAGCTTTCCATTGCTATATTTCGTTTTTTGATAAATGAATTAGAACCATACATAAATTAGCGTTAACTAACAAAAAAGGTCATGAAATCGGGTAATTTTTCCCGTTTGATGATGTTATTTATTTAGTTAACGCTAATGTATGTATGGTTCTAATTCATTTATCAGAAAACAAAATATAACAATGGAAAGCTAATTAAATTCCGCTTCTATTGGTATTCACCATGTAAAATGTTTGCGAGTAAAATATTAAATGGCGAAGAGTTTAAGTTCATGCATATTTCTTGAGAGTCTCATAATGGCATTTCTTTAGTGTGTTTTACGGTTTTTTATTTGATAATATTATAGAACAAACATTTCCAAAGATAACAGTATATCTTATACCGCCCGTACATCCTCACATGCTGAAAGCTCGGCTCCTACTGACTCGCGGAGCAGACTCAGCTCGTGACGTCACGTCCATCCCGCTCTCCCAGACTCAGGCTTTTACATAGAGAAGGCTTTGCCCAGACCCAGGTACTGGTGTGAGGGAACACGTGTGTGACGGTGTGACGTTATGATAAGGAGGTGGTGGGCGGCCTGGGTTGAGAGTGGGCGGGGGTGTGGGCGCCTGCACACAGCCGGGCGGGGGCATTGACCAGACGTGGGCGCCGCTTGGACTAACGGTACCTGGAACTCTCGTCGAAGGGGGGTCTCGTCGCCGTCGTCGAGTGTTCCAATTTTTCACCGGTTTGTGTTCCTATTTTCGGCGAAAGTTCCAGTTCATGATCTTGATATTGGTACCTGGAACTCTCGCCCCCGTCGGGGAGTGTTCCTATTTTCGGCGACAGTTCCAGTTCATGATCTTGATATTGGTCCCTGGAACTCTCGCCGCCGTCGGGGAGTGATCCTATTTTCGGCGACAGTTCCAGTTCATGATCTTGATAATGGTACCTGGAACTCTCACCGCCGTCGGAGAGTGTTCCTATTTTCGGCGACAGTTCCAGTTCATGATCTTGATATTGGTACCTGGAACTCTCACCGCCGTCGGGGAGTGTTCCTATTTTCGGCGACAGTTCCAGTTCATGATCTTGATATTGGTACCTGGAACTCTCACCGCCGTCGGGGAGTGTTCCTATTTTCGGCGACAGTTCCAGTTCATGATCTTGATATTACAGTGACCAATATATACATTTTATCAGCTTTTAGCCGTGTTTCTGCATTCAGGGATTTCATACAGCAATAGTTTGATCAGTTATGTTAGGTCACCAACGTCCAGGTCAGGATTAAGTGAGTTTTCATGACGTTTGCCAGGCTGGTCCAGGCTGGCCAGGCTGTATTGATGGTCGCCAAAACACGTCCAGACAGACCTCAGGCCTGCTATCTAAGTACTGGCATCCACTACTGGGGAGTCCCGTGTTTACCAGGCATTTTAATGCAGTGTTATTAGTCCTACTATCATGCAAGTTTTGCCTGGTGTGATTAATGGGGTCTCAATAGTTCCCAATAACTAGGACCATCCCGACCCGGCTCAGCGGTCTGGCCCGCCGCGCGGAAACAGCCTGTGGCCCGGCCTGAGCCGGACTAGACTGGAATAACGACATTGCAAAAACGCGGCTTTAGTGAACTAGCGGGGGGTCTGGGGGGGCGCATCCCCCCAGTTAGGTCAGGTTACGCAACCAGTGTCCATGTGTCGATTACAGGGAGTTTCGACGGTAGAAAATGGAGGTTTCGACGGCACCGTGGAAACTTTCAATATGTCTATCATAGAGTAAAACCTAAAGATATTTTGTCATTGAGAGGATTAATATAAAATACAAAGTTACCAGATCATTGGCCACCAAAATTAAAGTGACAAGCCTATACAGCCAAGATCTAGCCTATATCTTCCTTGTTTCCCAGCCTACCGTGGTAACTCCTATCAACCTTAGCTTGCCTATCCTTAATACTGTATTTAATAAAATCAATTAGCGATAAAGACTAATAAACAGTGAACAACAGTACTGTGTGTGCGGCTCCATCCCCAGGCTGCGGCACTGTGCCCTCCTGATGGTCACAGTAAATTACACTACAGAAGACAGCACCTCAGTTTGTGGGGAAACAAGTGTTAAAGTTGTTGTCAGTGTTAAATGTTAAATATTGTTTACAAATACCTACTTTCATTCATATCAACGATGTGTTAAATTGTGCACGATGAAAGATCTAAAATATTATGAAGGGAATGAATGAGAGGGTTCCACGGCAATGACTTGGAAGGTGCCACGAGGCACCATGTTGGGGGTTTCCACGGTGTCGTCGAAAACGCATTCCGTTGAACCTTCCTGTTTTACCACCTGTGTCTGCCTCACACAGGGAGTGGTGGAGTGTGGGCTGTGGTGGCGACCCTGGCATCACATTGACCCTTCATCTCAATGAATGAATGAAACTCTGATCCACAAATGGCACTCCTGATGCAGCAAAGGACGGGATTTTATTGATGTTTTGTATTTTGTTTCCCCACAGAGCCATGAAGGCGGCCATGAAGAGCACCTGGCTGGCTGGTGGGCGGCTGGTGCTGCCTCCACCTGCTCTACCTGAGGCGCCACAGGCAGGTAGGTCACTCGGCTTGATCTGTTCACGATGCATATCATAGAGGAATGATTTCCCAGCTAATATAACAGTTGTCAACCCATACTTTAAATAGACTCAGATAGGTTCAGAAATAGGGTGGTAAATGATTGGAATGGACTCATTCATCAGGTAGTTAGTGGGGAGTCATTAAGGAGTTTTAAAAGGAGGCTGGACAATTTCATGGGTGCTGGTAAGTCAACAACGGACCGTATCCTAGCGCTTCATGTCCTGGTGGAACGCCGACGTGAGTTTTGACAGGGGATGCTTGCAGCCTATGTTGATCTCAAGAAGGCATTTGACTCAGTGCATCGTGAGTCACTTTGGGATCTTCTGCGACTTCGCGGGATTCCTGCAAGGACTATTGGTTTGATAACTGGTCTGTATTCTGGGACTGGGAGTGCTGTGAAGTGTGGGGCAGGTGTATCCAGCTTCTTTCCTGTGAATACAGGAGTGAGGCAAGGGTGCGTCCTTGCCCCATCACTTTTCAACGCTTGTATGGACTGGGTATTGGACAAGGTTGTAGATCAAAGTGATTGTGGAGCATCCGTCGGCAACAACAAGATCACTGATCTTGTTTTTGCCGATGATGCAGTAATCTTTGCTGAGTCGCTGGAGGTCCTGGTGATGGCTCTCGAGGCGCTGCACGAGGAGGCAAAGCCTTTGGGACTTGAGGTCTCCTGGCTCAAAACCAAGGTCCAGGTGTTTGGAGACTTACTAGATGAAGCAGTACAGTCTGTTCATGCGTGTGGTGAGGACATTGAGATCTTGGAAAGTTTTACATACCTTGGTAGCGCAGTCCATAATGACGGCGGGTCACGTCAATAAGTCTTACGGCGGATTGGCATGGCCCACGGTGTTATGGACTCGCTCAGCGGGAGTATTTGGCGTTGTGGGTACCTGTGCAGGAGGACAAAGATCCGGATCTTCAAGTCGCTTGTGATCCCTGTCTTACTCTATGGTTGTGAGACATGGACACTAAATAGTGACTTGAAGAGACGAATCAATGCCTTTGGTAATAAGTGTCTTCGCAGAATCATGGGGTATCGCTGGGATGATTACGTGTCAAATCAGCGATTGCACCGTGAGACTGAATTGAGGCCTATTACCTGCATAGTCCGTCAGCGGCAACTTGGGCTATATGGGCATGTGGCACGCTACCCTGAAACCGATCCTTCCCATCGGGTTGTATCTGTAAGAGACAATCCGGCGTGGAGGAGGCCAAGGGGGCGCCCACAAGGCTCCTGGCTGGGGCAAGTTGATGTTTCTTGTCGAGAGCTGCTTGGTATGGGAAAGGAGCCTGCATGGGAACTCGCGCGTGGTGACACCCGGGAGTGGTGTCGTAGGGTGGGCGAGGCAACGCGCCCCCCGGCGTATGCCCCCTATGATTGATATCCTTATCCATGACTGTGGGTGTACATTTATTTAAAAATAAAATCCCCTTGTTTTATATCTGTCACATTCTCTCTTTCAGGATACAGTAGCCACCTGAGATGCTGGCCCAGCTTATTCCTGCCATTAAGAACAAACAGCTTCCACCTCTTGACCGACTGGGGATTTTTGATGACCTCTTCTCAATGGTAAGCCTCACCTATATATAAGTGAGATAGTATATACAGTAAAAGCCTTATAACTGGGCACTGTATAACTCGGAATTTGATATAACTCGGCATGGCAAAGGCAAAGTTTTTTTTTTTTTTTTTTTTTTTTTATAATATATATATTATTATTATTAGTGCCGACCGGGGTAATTTGGTCCTGGTTTTGACAAACTTTGATCTAGTTTCCATATCTATTGAAGTAAACAAACAAAAATTTAATACAATCATGAGAGGGTCACTACCTATATGTTATTAAAGTTTGAACAAATTTCCATTATAGCTCTGTTAGCAATACACTGTGAAGTGCGGACCGCATTGTTTCACTAAATGGGGTAAATTGGACCTAACTCTGGGGTAAATTGGTCATATATATAATTTTTAACTTTATTTTTTCAACAAGACAAACCTCCAAAAACTTAACCTCATGTCATACCATGCCCACGGACCTTTTACAGACAAAATAAAAGAATTGATATATGAAGAAAAAGTGTCATATCATGTCACACTATGCCCACGGACCTTTTACAGACAAAATAAAATAATTGATATATGAAGAAAAAGTGTCATATCAAATGTTTGTTCTATAATATTATCAAATATAAAACAGTAAAACACGCTAAAGAAATGCCGTTATGAGACTGAAGAAATATGCATTCACTTCAACTCTTCGCCATTTAAAACTTTGCGAGTCAAATTTTATCATGAAGGGTATCAATAGAAGCGCAATTTTATTAGCTTTCCATTGATATATTTAGTTTTCTGATAAATGAATTAGAAGTATGCATAAATTAGCGTTAAATAAATAAATAAAATAATCAAACTAGTAATTTTCCCGATTGATGATGTTATTTATTTACTTATATATTTCATTTTCTGATAAATGAATTAGCACCCTGTATAAATTAGCGTTAACTAAATAAATATCAATCATCAATCGGGAAAATTACCCGATTGATGATTTTATTTATTTAGTTAACGCTAATTTATGCATGGTGGTAATTCATTTATCAGAAAACGAAATACATCAATGGAAAGCTAATAAAATTGCGCTTCTATTGATACCCTTCATGATAAAAGTTGACTCGCAAAGTTTTAAATGGCGAAGAGTTGAAGTGAATATTAAGTTCATGCATATTTCTTCAGTCTCGTAATGGCATTTCTTTAGTGTGTTTTATTGTTTTTTATTTGATAATATTATAGAACAAACATTTACGAAGATTAAAGTATATCATATATACTGATAAACCAGTCTATATGATCCGTGTATATATATATATATATATGAATCCGAGCGGCCCTCCGACTTCAGGCCCTTGTGCAACAGGCCGATATTCCGTGCGCAGTCCAGATTTACAGTGGTCTATGTCCTAGTCTATATTAGTTATATACGACGCCACTTTTATGTAAACACCACGTTGGTCATCCTGTGACATATGAGTTCACTTGCATCACCTCATCTGACCAGATCAAGTCAAGTCACACACACACACACACACACACACACACACACACACACACACACACCACACACACACACACACCATCATGGCCAGTAGCTATGTGATATTATCGTGAATATTATTATCGTGAATATTTCATCGTGTGGAGGATGAAGAGGGAGAAGGAAGAGGAGGAGGAGGGAGAAGAAATAGTATAGATGAAAAGAAAGAAAGGAGAGAGAGAGAGAGAGAGAGAGAGAGAGAGAGAGAGAGAGAGAGAGAGAGAGAGAGAGAGAGAGAGAGAGAGAGAGAGAGAGAGAGAGAGAGAGAGAGAGAGAGAGAGAGAGAGAGAGGAAGGGGAGAGAGAGAGAGAGAGAGAGAGAGAGAGAGAGAGAGAGAGAGAGAGAGAGAGAGAGAGAGAGAGAGAGAGAGAGAAGAGGAGAGAGAGAGAGAGAAGAGAGAGAGAAGGGAAAGGAAGGGGAGAGAGAGATAGAGAGCGAGAGAAGGGAAAGGAAGGAGAGAGAGAGAGGAAAGGAAGGAGAGAGAGAGAGAGAGGAAAGGAAGGAGAGAGAGAGAGAGAGAGACACTACTCGCCCGGCGTGGTAACACTACACCGTGACTGCAGCAGAAAAAACATATCTGGCAATATAGACCGCATGGAAATCAGGTGTTAGTGACTGGACCCATCATCTCCACGAGTGCCAGTCTGTGTCATTTTGTCTTCATCTGTATCATATTATGGCTATACATTAACAAATTACAAAAATATCAACCGAGTGACGGCCTTGGTAACGACTACAAAGATTGCAGCTACGGTAGTGTTTTTTATCCTCCAGCCCGAAAGGCGATGAGCCGCTGTCTGTCGTCTCTCCCTTGGCCTCGCCAAAAAAACGAGTAGTGAAATTTGAAACCGTCTATACTTGCAGATACAAGGCATAAAACAACGCTGAAGCAGGGTAGATTATACAGTCATGATATAAACTACTGTGTATCATCTTCAGGGGCACATTCACAGCAGTAGTGATGCTATAATTCGTAATATTTGGCGCCTGGCGACATCACTGCCGGTGGCGTCTAGTGTTATCTACGGTAGACATATCTCAATGTTCTGTACTTTACCAGAACACTCTTGATGTACTCATGGACACCAGAAATCGGTAACTGGTGGCGAAATATTACATCTAAAATGAAAAAACAGCAAAAAACTCACCTCAAAATTTAGCCGCGGGTCATTCGTTTAAATCCCCCTCAGCTGTGCGCTCCCATTTTCTCTAATACATATTAGAGGGATACCATTCTAAACCTATAAATGTGGTCATGAGAGCGTCTGTACCTTGGAGGAAGTCCAATACTACCTCCATGGTCTGTACGATATCCTTGTGTACTGTACAGTTCCTCCCTAACTCACCCTACATTACAACGGTCCAGTTTACCCCGCGAGTGTTTTTGTCACCGGGGTTTATATGAACCAAAACTGAGCATTGATCATAAGAAAATGAGACAAGACAGAGCATTTCTGATATTTTCATGTTAAAGTGGAGGAAAAGCCCTCTATATACGCTTACTTACAAGGAGATACTCCGTCTCGTCTTTGCGTCCCATGAAAGTTCGCCAAATCAGCTGATTTTTTATACAAACTTCGCTGACACTTTTTTTTGCTGTCATTTTACTCATTTTCTTTTTTGGTTTCTGGGTTCAGTTACATATCAATATTTATATTCATATTAATATTAGAAATGTTAAAATGGTTGTTTTACTACATGGGATATTCAAAACTGTTACACTCTTATTTATATAGAAACAAACACCAAAGCAAAGATAGCGGTCCGAATAGAACCGGTCCGGTGGAAGGACCGAGTTACCCCGGTCGGCACTACTATTTTTTTTTTTTTTTTTTTTTTTTTTTTTTTTTACACACCTATGCCTATAGCGCGTGTAGGCAGTGAGCTACAGGGGTGGAATGGCAGGCCCTGGAGGCTCACTTGAGGGCTGTGATGGTTGGCCCTCGCCCGTGGTGGCGCAGGCAGGATTGTTATAGTGACGCCCAGGGCCGGATCAAGAGCCGTGGGGGCCCTGGGGCTCAGCTTTTGTGGGGGCCCTATATTCCCACGAAAACTAAGCACTTTTGTGGATATTTTGAGGCCTATGTTTGGCAAAGAACTGTTAATGCATAGACTGGTATTCAGAGATAAAGGATGAAACAGAGACAGGCAAATATGTTTTGGTTTTGTAACTTGCCAATGTTTTTAATATTACTGCTTAAAGCTAATATACATATGGTGGGGGCCCTTTTGGGCCCTTTTGGTGGGGGCCCTGGGGCTAGAGCCCCGGTAGCCCCCCCGTTAATCCGGCCCTGGACTGACGCCTGTGATTAGAGGCTCATGCCGCCCCCTGTGTCCTCCCAGGCACTCACAGTCGAAGGTAGAGTTAATGGACAGGGCATGTGGGTGTTCTTAGGCCACTCCACGGTGCAGAAAGATTTCAAGTGGATTTATGGGTCTCACCGGGTGAACTGTGTCTCGAGACCACTCGGTGACGCTACATGCACGCTAACTCGCCCCAAATCTGNAAAAATGACTAACTTAAATGTACAAATAATGTACAAAAAATATGTACTACTAAATTAATGTACTAAAAAATGTACTTTAATATATACTTAAATAATGTACTAAAAATGTACTAAAGAATTTACTAAAAAATGTACAAAAAAATGCACCATAACTGACAGTCAGTTATACTTTGGCTGCCGTGAGTGCAGGGTGTGTGTACACTCAGCCTCACTGTACAGTCTGATCTCGGCTTTCTCAAGTTTGATCACTACAATGCAGGTAAATTTCCATTGACCGTTTGTTTAGAGTGTCCCCTAGAGGGTTACGAGGTTATAATGTCAGGTTTGGTTAGGTACCATAGGTCAGATTTGTTCAGGTCAGGTTTTCGAGGGGGTCATGAATAAGTTAAATTGACCTAGCCCACCCAAAAACCCCGATTTTCCACTCCCCGAAGCTTGTTGGCTATTGATGAAAAGCTCATGAAATAGCAAGTGTCTCAGAGTACCCTGTAACATATTTCAGGGCAGCAGTAAAGCTGTAAAACATGAAAATTAAAGAAAGAAAAATTACCTTCTCGACTGGTGTTTTGTTTACCCGAGTTTCCGCGCATGCGCACAGGGTCAAATTTACAATATTTTGCAACAACAGATTGCCGCACAACAACTGTGTACTAAATGCACCACTGTTATTTCCCCACTGACCTTCCTTCCTTCCTTGCTTCCCCTTCATATTTGGCTTTTCATCGTATCACTTCCATGCTTCAATGTTAGGTCCAGGCACTATATAACCACGATATCCACGATACCTCTGCCACTGGGTATTCCTACGTCACACTGCGGTCAGTTTGTGCGGTCTACTGAAAGATACGGACCGAATAAACATAAGAACAAGAAAATAAGGAAGCTATAAGAGGCCGCGAGACCTACACGTGGTAGTTCCTGTCTAAACAAGTCGTATTGCATGATTAGTTGTGTGTTTTTTTGCGCATCACACTTATCCATTCTGTCTAGATTGAGAAAAAAATATTAATATACTGTCATATTAAGATCCACACTTACCTTATATAGCTTGTTTTCTAAAGGGTCCGGTCATTGTTTTAACTTATTGTATATGTAATTGCTCATTTGTAACCCCTTGTTTCCACTGTTTTGAGGACGATAACAAATAAGATGACAATGACAAAATTAGCTATGACTTAAAATTCTACAGATTTTTTTCGATGATAACTTTTCTCCTCTTAATTTTTTCCCCATTATCTATCTTTTATTATATCTCTATCCATTTTTTTTTTTTATTTCTACCCATCTTTTAAAACTATATTAGATCGCAGTTTTCCTACTCCTTTGCATTATCAATCTTCTATTTTTTCCCCTTTTCTCAATTGTGTTCAATACAATAAAATAAAAACATGAACATAATGCTGATCAATCTTCCCTGAAATCTATGGGTGTACTTCTAAGCTCTCCCTTCAAAGATGGCTACAGATTTCAACTTAATCCTGTCCCTGCATCCCATCCTTACATAGTTCACCTCACTCCTTCCTTTTCTCTAAGTAGTCAGGATCCATTAGTCGAGTACTATTCCAATATTCTATCCCCCCATTACACAGGGGGTCGTTATTACTTACCCACAGTACTCATAAAACTAATTCATACCGTTTTTTAATTAATTTCTCATTGTAAATTTTCTCTACGTGCCTAAACCAACTAAATATTTCCATTACTTACTTCACTATCCACTACTTATCGTACTATGAAGTTAATTACCCTCACCATGCACACTATAATCACCCTTCATTAATTAAACACTATAATCACCCTTCATTAATTAACTAATCCCTTTGCTTACATCCGTAACCTAAACCTCTTCGCGCCCAGATCTTTCCGTTGTATGTACGTATGTTGTTAGCCATAAAATTACGAAAAGTAACTGAATATACCAGATTAGTTAGTGGACAAGGATACTAAACAGGTCATATCTATAAAATATTGCTTATATTCACCAAAAATCGTCTAATGGTACCCAAATTACAATGGAAATTACGTTTTGGGCCTAAGGGGTTAAAACTCTTGATTCCATGTCCTATATCACATGCATTAGCCAGTGTGAAAATTATCAAATCAAGATAGGACTTTTCTTTTATGCAATATTTACTGATCTTCCATTCACGATGTAGCATGGTTAATGGTTATCCTATAATTTCCTCCTCTACTACTATTTCTTGCCTTTCCCTTCAAGCTTGTACATAATTGCATGTCGATCCACTAAGGAGGGTCATTTGCCTACCCCTGAATCATTCCTTCTGAAGCAAGGGTCAGATTGATGATTTAATGCCAAAAAAAAGGTGAATGTGCCAGACATCAGAGGTCATATGGCAAAGCATAAAAAGGGGACGGGTTATAGAGAAATAGCGAAACGGTGAGGGAAGGGGAAAGAACGGAATGTTACAGCAGAATGGTTAGATCAGATGCAGGATGAGAGTTTGTTGGAGGAAGGTTAAATTTTCCAGGAAGGAGGGGATTCCGGAAGAATGTCCGCAAGACAGGGAGGACAAATGAGGGAAGGAACTGGAACGGGCAGAAGTAAAATGTGGACAGGATATTAGGACATGTTGGATAGTGAGAGGAGCTTGACAGGGTGTTCAGAGGGTCAGGAATGCTATGATTTTCGGCAGTAATTATGAGTGTGAGTTCCATGTTCCTTTGCCCCCTATCTAACAGTTGAACCAGACACTCGCATGATGCATCTGTCCATTCATATAACACCATATTTCATTCCCATCTCCATGTAACTTTTCCTTCAAATTCCCTTCATTATTTTCTCTTACCTAAAACAAAAGAAAATCTACAGAACTTTGTCGTTTTTATTTCATATTTTTTTTCTTTGTATTTTCATGTAAATTTTCATTATGCTCCATTTTAGCTTTAGCATTTAATCTCTAACCAGCATGCCTAATATATAGAAAATCTTGAACACCAATTTACAAACTTTAAAAAAGCTTCATTGCATAATACTGAAGCCAAGCCACACCTGGCCTCAGCAGATTCTGGAAATACAAAATTGGTTTCCAACACACACACACATACGCACGCACGCACACACACACACACACACACTCGGCTATCACAATGACCAGAGTGACATTATCAGTCATAAATGTGCATCAAGCCCTAACAGACTAATTCCTAGGTTAAACAATGCATCAATTAACAATTCTTAAGACCAACGCTTGGTAAACATCATCATCACCACCATCAGGCCGGCTGGTCACCACTTTTGTGCTCAACCAATACAATGGGATCTAGGGTGACTGCTTTGTGTTAACTTGGTCTTTAAAAGGAGTCTGGATAAATTCATGGATGGGGAAGAGACGTGGATATAGGTACTAAGTAACAAGAAGTACCTCGTGTAGGTCTGCAGCCTCTTGTAGGTTCCTTATTTTCTTATGTTCGTATGTAACTTCACGAGAGCATCCTTACACCAGTTGTCTTCCTAGCTGATCCAGGACACAAGTAGCACGCACGCACGCACTCACACAACCGCACATGCACACTCCTCCCTGAATAGCTAAGACTTTTACTATTGAGTTTTTGGCACTTTTGCACAATTAGCATTTCAGTAACAAAGGTAATTTTGTACACTAACAGCCTGCACTAGAAGTCCTGTCCAGCACTTAGGCCTCAAGGCAAACATGACGGATCATAAGATGGATCTTCATCACGTGTGCCCGTCGCCTCCCAACACATTCAGCTAATACTCGACACGGAACTGTCAGCTTTTAGGTGGTAAATTGTCATGCCTTACTTGCATACTTATATTTAGTAAAGGGTAATAAAGCATGGACTGCAATACAAGGGCAGTGCAGGTGCGTCGGTTAAGGTCAGTGGATACTCCCTAAGACGGGCGAGTGATGGAAAAGACAGCCTTGTGCCGGGCGCTGAGCAAAGACCCTGCATTGCAAGGTCATAGAATGAGTGCCGCCCTTCCGTGCTGCCCCGTCCACCACCTTCATCCCCAACAACAACCGGGGTGCAGTCAGTTCGTACACAAGTTGTTTCATACACCAGTAGATTCGTACACCAAAAAGTTGTTTCGTAGTCTATATGAAACCATCGTCATTTCTTACACTCAGCTCAGAGTTGAACTTGACTACTAGAGTTACGAAACGACACCAGATATGTACGAAAAAACTCAAAATCAGTGTACGAAACAACTAACAAAACTCTGGGTACGAAACAACTTGTGTACGAAAATCCCTGTAACCCAACAACCAAGGTGCCAGTCAAGACCCTACATGATCTGGCACTCGGGAGTTACAGCTGAGCCACAGGGTTAAGTTGGCACGATGCCTAAAGTAATCACTCAGAGGACAGGATCAGTAGTCTGCATGACCCCGGGCCACAGAGCCTGTCAGCGGCCGGGAGGGTTGAGCACCAAGACCTGATGATGAACGGTGAAGCTGAAGGTGGAGTCTAGAGGTCCATCTCAAACTGGTCCGAGTCCAAAACTTCTGGAAGAGATTTATTTTCTGTTAAATACAGACTTAAAAACAGGCGCGTCACATTCGGTCACGATGGACCATGACGGCGCTACTCATTGCATTGTTGGCGCTTTCGTGGTTTGATGATGGAATGTGTGAAGGGGGCTATATGGGTCCATCATGACGCGATGTATTATAGAGTATGCTCTTGACGCTATCGGGATGAGTTCATGGCACTGTCGTGGATATCGTAGCTGTATCGTGACGACAAAATGACCGTTAATTTTCCATTCGTGACTTAGTCTTAAAGCTATCATGACTCCATCGTGAAAATCTTATGATCGTCATGACACATACTTATAGGCAAGGGGAGGCGGTAGCGGAGTGGTTAGCGTCTCCAACTGGCGTTCTCGGTGACCCGAGTTCGATCCCCAAAGAAAACCAAAACCTTTCTGCACCGTCGAGTGGCCTAAGAACACCCACATGCCCTGCCCATCAACTCTACCTTCGATTGCGAGTGCATCGGAGAACACAGGGGGGCGGCATGAGCCTCTAATGACAGGCGTCACTATAAGAATCCTGCCTGCGCCACCACGGGCGAGGACCAACCATCAGAGCCCTCAAGTGAACCTCCAGAGCCTACCATCCGAGCCCTGGGTCACCACTGCCTACAGGCGCTATAGGCACAAATGAAGAAATGAAAAAAGGCAGCGTGACATTGTTGTGAGGCTATCGCAGTCAAATTTCACGATAACGCCAATAATTAAATTGGTGGCGCTATCGTGGTTCGATTATGGAATGTGTGAAGGGAGCTTTACTTATCAAGAGACAAATAAATTTCATGCCACCTTACTTATCAAGAGACAAATAAATCTCATGTCACCTTACTAATCAAGTGACAAATACATTTCATGCCACCTAACTTATCAAGACACAAGGTTGACGTTCCTACCTCGCTTTTCTTTCTCTGGTTCCTCCACAATGGTGCCATTCTCGCGGTGCACCACCTCCGTGTCCTTGGCAGTCACCCCAGGGATCACGGGGAGGTTCTTTGGGGGCGTCTTGGCCAGCGGGGAGTTTCGCATCTGCATCAGGAACGTTCGCTCGTATATGATTCTTGTGCCTGAAATAATGGGATTTTTTTTAGTTAACCCCTTCACGCCCAGATCTTTCCTTTGCTATATAAAGTTGTCTGTTGTCGAGTCATAAAATTACGAAAAGTAACTTAATATACCAAATTACATAGTTAGTGGACAAGGATACTAAACATGTCATATCTATAAAATATTGCTTATATTCATTCAAAATCGTCTAATGGTACCCAAATTAAAATGGAAATTACGTTCTGGGTCTCAAGGGGTTAAGGTTGTGTGTGTGAGGGGGCATTTATATTTCTTAAAACAAGATTATACCCACTAACAATGATAAATTATGTAAAAGGCTTACAAAATCTTATATTGGTTACCAAAAACAAACCTACCCAAAAAATTATAAACTGATCCCCAATCTTCCAAAAAATTTCAGGAAAATATTGATACATCAGATTCTAATGAAAATTTGTCCATCGCAGTTTACGGACATACTTAACAGAAATCTGCAGTCAGTTTTCTGATTACTACAATTTAAAATCCTATTTCACCCTATGTTACCTATTAAAACCCTATTTCACCCTATGTTACCTATTAAAACCAATGGGATTTCCATAATTTCCATCTGACTGGGTGATCCTGGTCTGCTACGTCAAAAAATGCACAGAAATAACCACACCTCTGAATTCGCAAAATACACTGTGAGCCATTCACTTTCCATGTCCCTAACCGCTGCCGTATCTCTAGACAATCACGACCATAATACAGGCGCCGTATCTTTACTCGCTGCCTTATGGGACACGGAACCGTATCTCTAGCCACGCAATATTTGGCATGGCAGATGGTCCCTTAAGCACAAACACATTTAATATAAGCATAATTATCTATCATGCACATGTGTCCTGGTCTACAAAAACCTCACTGTCATTTCCGAATTCCTAGAGGTTGTACCAAGCTAGACAACACAGGGCCCGGTACTGTTTACCCTTCCTGTCCTGGTGGCATGCACAGAAAAAGCTGCAACAGAACAATTAAAATGAAGTGAAGTGAAGTGCAAAGGTGATCATTAACAAGGGAACGAAAGTAAAGTGCTGAAGAAATTGATAGGGATAAGACAAAATAAGAAATGAAATAGAAAAGACAGACCAGCAACAAAGAAAAGTAAAAAACACGCCAGCAGGGCCGGAGCAAAGGCTGCCCCCGAAACCACATCGCAGCGGATCGGATGCACGGCTGCGACACCCGCGTGACTACCTCAACAACAATCCCCCGCACACCTGACGTAACACTCAACACTGGCTTATAGCATACCGAAGTGGTGATTCAGATTTGTAAGTATCCAGCAATGGTTACTTTAGTACTCAAAACTGAAGTATATGGAAATACAAATGTAGATAGAAAAGAAACCATGGATTAAATTTTTGAATTCATAATAATGCCAAGTGGTTAATGTTCATATATTTCGTTTGACAGTTTGATCTCACACGCTTTTATTCTATCAGCAATATTTCACTCCCTAATTAGGACAGTACAATAGAACAATGGTTGCTGGCAGGAAAAATGGAATCATCATCATCATCGTACGTGTTTACATAACATTAACACATGCCCCTTAAAAGGTAAACAACTCATTTCATGTTTTCCACTCATAATCCCACGAATGAATCAATAATTGTGGTTACAGTGCATGCTAGAATGGCACGTTTGTTGTGTCTGAGTGGGCCGAGTCATGCTGTTGCTAGCCGCTCTGCCCTACATTCCCTGCATGCTAACGCACCATATTTAACAAGTTCCCCATCATCCAAGCACAGAACATGAGTATTTTCACCCTATTCGTAGCTCACAACCCTTTAGAATCCCTGCCATGTTGTATTTAGCCTTGATTTTACCATATTATATCCCTTCCCCGCTCGCACCTATGCCACGCCTCCCATTCCTTCTACGCCGTCGCCACACATACTCCTCGCGTCTCTGCACCCTTACATAACCCCTACCACATGACACCCTCCACCACAACGCCCCAGCCAAGCCCTGCACGCCCCTCACCTCCTGGCGTGGTGGAGAATAGCGTGCCTCCCGGGGTGGTGCTGTAGTCACTCGGAAGGTCCGACGGAGAGTTAATAGTAACCCTGCGAGGAATATTCTGCGGCAGGGCCTGAGCCACAGCCTGACGAGCCACGGGTGACGCCGACATGACTATTTACGACGAGATGAATGAGGTAACGAGGTGAAGATTGGGTGTGAAGGCTGGATTATGGCTGTACAGGTCCGTGTGGCTCAGTCTTGCTCCTTCAACCCAGCCACAACACCACACGCACACAGTACACGAGGCGAGGGGGTGCGCGCGCAGGGGAGGGCTGCAGCCGCTCCTCACTGCGCATCAGCCCGCCACACGGTCGGAAATCTTATTTTGAGACCATTGTTATGTAGCCTCTATGGTGCTAGCTGTGGAACCTTTTCATGATCTTAATCTTGATCTTGCCGGCACATGAGTTCTTTTGCAATAAGTTAAGCTTATGAATCGCCTGCTCCTGTAGAAAGACAAAAGACAAATATATAAAGTCACATACAAGCATGCAGAGCTATTGTTTATTTCATACATGTCATATTATCCCCCAAACTCTCTCACTGCTTTCATCATCTGTCCAATCGCGTCGCGGCTTCGGTGTCTTCCACGGCACAGCAAAACCTGGGAGCATCATACGCATTACTTCCTAAACATTACATAAGCATGGATGCCCGCTTACCTTTTCGGCTCGCCACAGGTGTGTCAGAACAGGTTACACAGACACGCACCCATAGTTTGAGGTTGTCCAACAAACACCTTGCTTGACGTGAATCATGCATTATGCAGATGTGCTGAATGAGCTACTACCGCTCATGTCTGAAGGACATCGCGAGTCAAGGCATTTATACGCCTAACGATTTATTGCGTTGGCTGGCAGGTTATAGATTGCATGCCTCCCATGGCAGATAAGGTAAGAGTATATCAACAACATGTAACGCAGTGATATATTAGATTAAGTTAAACCAAGGCCCCTCCAGTAACAGGTGTCTCAAAATGAAATGAGTCATACAAGTAGTCATTTCTCGTAACCCATTTCATTCACTAAATATCACGCTGTACGATCCACGATACTTTATCAATATTCTCAAACCATCAAATATATCTCAACCGAACCCGTTTATAGGTAGAGCAGTAGATTAGTTACCATGCATGCACCACCACAAGTTGTTACCAGTAATAGCCACACAACTACCTAGGTAAGCACTTATTTTCTTTATCAATAAGCACACGAGGCATGTTATGACAAGGCGTGTGCATGGCCAATTGAATGATTAGATACCATTAAGAGGTCTTCATGCCTGACATTAATAATAAATACCTCAGAGTAAGGGTAATAAACTAATAATATAAAAGTGTACCGTCAGCAGTCCCACGTCAGCAGTGCAGCCTCAGATTTGTTCCTTTGCTTTATTGTAAACGATATTGTCATCGACTATCAGACAAAAATATGGCAGCTTAGTGATGCACGGTGGCGTTATCAGCTTCCTTTATCAGTAAAATATGATGACTGTTAATTACGTAAGTCTAAAGGAGCATCACATAATACTGCCAAGGAAAGCATGGGGACTCCGGTAACAGTCCCTTGGGTGTGGTAGCACACACCTTACTATCTGAGGATGGTGCCGTGTGTAGGTAAGAATAAGCCATGTAGACCTTGAAGTTGTTATACAGACTCCACAGAGATTAGGAAGGACCACAGAGAGTAGGAAGGGACTGACTACACGGAACGATTTACATGACGGTGCGGAATTTCAAGCCGAGAAAATAAGCTGAATGGGATAAGAGGAGGCAGCGTTATTAAGGTCACTGCGTTGTATATGATGGACGAGACTCAGAATCTAGGTTATCTATAGCTCTGTCACAATAATGTCATGTAACTAAGGACATAGTGAGTTAGGATCTGACATGTCAACGCTATTCACTTTGAATTATACTACCTTATAAACGTAGCTTTGAAATGTAGTACTAATGGAAATTTATTCTGTAATTGAAATTTAGGTGGAAAAGGAAATAAAAAACGATTAAGAGGTGCCTTTCCTTTCCTAGGGTTTCCCAGACGCGCTTAGCAGTGAAGGTGTTAATTAAGGTTCCTTCAGTAGCTACCCCCAACATCCCTCCCCCTCCAAGCGACCTTCTTTTTCTTCTTTTTTCTTCCCTATTGCTTTCCTTAATTAAGAGAAAAACACGGGCTAAGTAGAAAGCCCTTCAGAGTGTTCGGTATTTATAAATGTTAATGGGGAGAAGGGTACAAGCAAAGACGTTACAAAGGCCTTATATACGGCCTTGGGTACGAGCAAACAAGGGCAGCGAGCGTAGGTAAAGGAGAGGAGGCAAGGAGACCGACGCGCTGTCATGCGGCCTCAAAATTGTAAACAACATGCATACCCGAGCTTATGTTGTGCTGTTGCTTTGTTGTGTAATTCATGTGTAACTAACTAACTCCTTCCTAGTGGATACATTCGTGCACCGGATTAAAAGGGGAACCAAGGAGGCAGCTTCTTGACAGGTCAGCATTATTGTAGTAGGTCAGCAACAGAGGCGGGAGTGCTGCATTGTGCTGCCTCGCTAATGCTGACTGTTGGGGTCCGTGGTAGATGATGGGAGGCGCTCCAAGGGGGGGGGGGGGGTCGATTTAGGCTAGATTATTTATTTGTAGCTGATTTTCTTTATATATATTCATATGTATTTATTTTAATTCTATGGGTTTTTTTCCCCATTGAGATTAAACTTTGTAGGTAACACAGATAACATGTATCCTACAAAGCAACATGTGTTCAAGTTTGGTATTTCACAAATATCCAAAGGTCATTCATCAAAGAAAACAAATACAGATAATTCTGGGAAAATATTTCAATTCCTACAAATATCTACCAAGATACTTTATTCACCTCTGAAGCGGAATGTTGAGGACTGGTTCTGAAATCTTGCCTGCTGCGTTGTCTTCTTCTTGTGACCTCTTTCGCTAGGATCGGTTCGTAGGTCCTCTCCTTTTTTTTTTTTTTTTTTATTACATTATTTTCATCTATTACAGTTTTACATAACCAAAAAACAAACAAAACAAGTCCTCTCCTCTCCTCTCCTCTCCTCTCCTCTCCTCTCCTCTTCCTCCTCTTCCTCCTCTTCCTCTCCCTCCTCTCTTCTCCTCTCTTCCTCTCCTCCTCTTCCTCCTCCTCCTCCTCTCCTCTCCGGTGTCATACATTGTGTTGGTGTAAACAATGTGACATGCGCGACGGTTGGAGGCTTTCGTCTGCGTCACGAGGCGGTGTTGAGGCGCAGAACATAACATGTGACGCAGAACACGTAGACGCTCCTTACCGACGCAGCTCAGGGAATGTGACGATTATGCAAGATTAAAACAGGACAATGTGACAACCCTGTGTGTGTGTGTGTGTGTGTGTGTGTGTGTGTGTTTGTGTGTGTGTTTGTGTGTGTGTGTGTGTGTGTGTGTGTGTGTGTGTGTGTGTGTGTGTGTGTGTGTGTGTGTGTGTGTGTGTGTGTTAGGCCTATAATTTAGCTTTGCATGCACCGCAGAAACGTATGCGTTCGACTTTATTAATTTACTAGCCGCAAAGCCCCCCTCCGGGCGGACTCTTTGGCTA
>JACEEZ010013438.1:85000-105000 GCA_016584305.1 Chionoecetes opilio | reverse complement strand
CGTACTTGTTGTGTCGTTTTGTTTTCTGTAGTTTTATTGAATAGCGAGTCTTAAGTTTATATACAGTGCATAGATTATAATTATTTAATATTGAAAACAAGAAAGAAAAGGATGGTTAACAAAATAGTAATCAAACCGAAGCGAGAAAGCATAGCAAAAACAAATACGTGTAGGTGAGAAAATATACAGACATAATTTTACACAATGAGAAATAAAAAGCCTATGCCTGTTTTTTTTTCTTATCTATTTTTTTTTTTTATCTTCGTACCCTGTAAAGCGTCTGTCTCAAGATTCCTATCCACTTGGTCTGCCGTTTGTTATTTATTTGTAGGTATTCTCCGCTCAGCATCTTTGTTATTTTCTGATGCGTATAATGTTGGAGCATAAAGGCGATATTACGTTTCCTTGCGGCTTTCCTTGAACAACCAGGGTTTCTGCGAATGCGAGCAGGACGACCACAATGTAAGCCACACACGCCCCTCTGTCGCCTTCACCTCAATCACAGCAGCGTGGCGACACGTTCCGCTACGAAGGCTGGGCGGCGTCACCATAGGTCTATTCGGTCTATTGCGTCACCCTAGGTCTATTCGGTCTATTGCGTCACCCTAGGTCTATTGGGTCTATTGCGTCACCCTAGGTCTATTGGGTCTATTGCGTCACCCTAGGTCTATTGGGTCTATTGCGTCACCCTAGGTCTATTGTAGTCTTGCAGCACGGCGGGATAGAAGAAGGAGCTGACTGGTAGTTTTGCCAGTTATAAATAATAGTTAACAATTCGTAATAATTTGTTATAATAGTTAACAATTTGGAATGAGCAAAGTTAGTTCTTTTGAGGAAAGATTTCTCTGACAATGCGTTGCTAAGATAATTGCACTGAGAAGCACGCTGTGTGGCCACGGAAGTGTTGTCCTGGTGATGACACCTTGGTAGGCACACCATCGCACCACCAGCCACTCGTGTCCCTGATCAACACCAGCCACGTACACACCTACAACACCATGGTGGGGCCCGTTGCCACGCACACACACACACACGCCTTGGCACCTATTTGCCTCACGCCACCCGCTGACGCTTGGCGAGGCCGCGCTGTGGGTCGTCGACGCGGCCTTGTTAGCCTACGTGCAAGATCTCACTGCACCCCCGCCGCCCCGCCCCCTCCTCGCGCCCCCGCCACTGTGAGGGCTCGGGGCTCGCGTCGTGGGCCTTTATTTAGCCGAGGGAGAGGTAGTGGCCCGTGATCACCACTGACGCCAAGCAGCTGATACCTTATAGCAAGACGCGCGTTTTTACCCAGGCCGCACAGAGAGAGCGGCGCGCGGGAGGCGGTGACGAGTGTTGCGTGTGGACTCCAGGCAGACTCATGGTTCACCTTTGGTATTCAGTGCCTGAGTAATTACAAATGTAAATGTCTTAGTGTGTTGCTGTGTCATGGCGGCGGCCAGAGCACCGTCAGCGGGTGTCTCTGTGACGGCCGTGGAGCGGGTTATGTGACGTCCACGAGTGACTCCTGCCTCCCCGCACCTATAATAATTAATAGGCCTACCTACCTATGGCGAGGGCTGGCTGCCGTGCCTCCCAGCCCGCCACCTGATGCTGGGACGCCCTTCACCGCCCAGTACCATAAAAAATAAAGGAAAGAATGTTAAGGTCTCACACTGATATTTTTTGCATCCATCAAAGGTAAATCTTTATTCATGAGACAGTTAATGTGCATAGGAGCGAAGGTATTGATATTGAAATCCTAACTGTTTTATGTGTAGTGTGTGTTGCTGTGGCTCGCTGCTCGGCTGCTGCACAGTGCACACACATCCAAAAATCGGTCTCTATGAGCTTTAAGATCTTCCGGAAGGGTAACAACTGGCGGTCGGCTGCCCAGCGCGTGATCAGACCGTGGGTGAATTACACACACACACACATACACACACGCACACACACACACACACACACACACACACACACACACACACACACACACACACACATACACACACACACACACACATGTACACCCACACACACACACACACACACACACACACACACACACACACACACACACACACACACACACACACACACACAACACACACACACACACACACACACATGTACACCCACACACACCCACACGCACACACACACACACACACACACACACACACACACACACACACACACACACACACACACACACACACATACACACACACACACATACACACACACACACATACACACACACACACACACACACATACACACACACACACATACACACATACATACACGTGTCTCACTCACAAAGTAGGTCACCCATTGAGCAAAGCAGATTATTTGGCATACACATGTCACTATTGATAAATTGTCTCAGTAACACTCATTCATTCATACCATGCAGGTCACTCGCCTCTGTAGTGACTCATGCCTATGTATTGCCTTGAGAAGCTTACTCACCCATGTATGTACTGTGACTCACCCACCACCCATGTATGTATGTATGTACCCATGTATATAACCATGTGAAAGATGAAATGCCTCTGTACACCGTGCCTAATAGCCCTTCTGATCTCCCTGTTTTCTCCAGGTGACGCCCCTCGGCCCATGCCTGCACAGGAGGAGGAGGCCGGCTGGGTGACCTAAGCAACAGCCTCCGCCCCTGGTAACTCTCCACTCGGGCGAGGTGTTGGTGTTCCTGTCAACCTCTTGAAACCCAGATCTTTCCTTTGCTATAAAAAATCGTATGTTGTTAGCCATAAAATTACGAAAAGTAACTGAATATACCAAATTAGTTAGTCTCCAAGGATACTAAACAGGTCATATCTATAAAACATTGCAAGATCATTGTAACATAACGGATATAACCGTTATTCACCAGAAATCGTCTAGTGGTACACAACTTACAATGGAAATTACATTCTGGGTCTCAAGGAGTTAAGCAGCACCTCACCCTCGCCGCCGCGTTGCCATGATAATAATAATAATAATAATAATAATATAATAATAATTTTGATATCACCCGGAGGCATACAGACAAAAAAGCAGCAACAAGACAAAGAGTTAACTTAAGTACTAGAGCAAAATTACATAATAAAGGCCCATGGCATGAGTACATTAGAGCACATAGAACCATGAGGCGCGACTGGCCTCGTAATGATAGTGGTCCAGAAAAAAAGAGCTTGATCAGATAAATACTAGAGAAATACAATGTTTTAGATTTCTCACACGTGTGCTGATAATATACGCCCTTCAAGAATTTGTAAATGAGATTTTTTTTGCCAATTATGTTACGACATTCATATACCGAGACAGTAATAGAGAGTGTTATTCATTCGTGAGTGAGCTCGGTAAAGGACATCCCGGGGCAGACTCGAAAGTTTAAGGAAAATGTTTGGGCGTATAACAATTATCAGCTCTTATGCACCGTAAGTGTTTGGATGAATAATGAATTAGTCCTATCTAATGTTATGTCAATTAAAAAGACTGATGAGTGTATATCGTATGACGAAGTATTGATTCCGTATTTGTGTTCAGTGGTACAAGTGATGTCAGAAAAACTCGTGTAAGATGATAGAAAAAGAAAATCAAAGTAATCGTAAAAAAAAAGTGATTGAAAAATGCTACACAAGGATTCCCCAAAAAGTTCCACGAGAGCGTATAAAGAAACAACAAATAGAGGGTGTGTGTTGTGTAGGGATGTGCAGGGATCTGTCTATGCCACCTCCACCACTACCACCACCACCACCACCACCACCACCACTACCTCCATCACTCCAATTACCTGACGAAAGGTAAGTGTGTGAATCAATTACTAATCTTTTTCTGAGTCTTCTATGTATCATACACTCCAATTAGCTAACGAAAGGTAAGTGTTTGTGTGAATAAATTAAATTGTGAGTCTTGAATGTATCATAACCATAGGCCATAGGGTTGAAAGTGTAGTTTGGAGGCCCTTAAGAGTCTTGAATGTATCATAAACCCATAGGCCATAGGGTTGAAAGTGTAGTTTGGAGGCCCTTAAGAGTCTTGAATGTATCATAAACCATAGGCCATAGGGTTGAAAGTGTAGTTTGGAGGCCCTTAAGAGTCTTGAACGTATCAAACCGATAGGCCATAGGGGTGAAGTGTAGTTTGGAGGCCTAAGGTTTGGAATGACATAACCATAGCCATAGTTCGAAAGTGTAGTTGGAAGCCCTTAAGAGTCTTGAATGTATTTTAAACCGACATAGGCCATAGGTTGAAAGTGTAGTTGGAGGCCCTTAGGTCTGTGATGTATCATAACCATAGGCATAGGGTTGAAGTGTAGTTGAGGCCTTAGGTCATTTGAATTATCAAAAAAAACCATAGGACCATAGGTTGAAAGTGTAGTTGGAAGCCTTAGGTCTTGAATGTATCATAAACCATAGGCATGGTTGAAAGTGTAGTTTGGAAGCGGTACTACTACTTACGAAACCGAACGAAACCGATGTAGGGTTGGGTAGGGGTGAAGGTGGTTTTGGAGGGCGGGGGTGTGTGGGATGCTATTCAGTTCAGATCGATATGTCGGGCCAAAGTAGACTTATTATATATTTTGTTAATATCGGCGAACGAAACCGGCCCTTGGTTAGGTTAGGTTAGGTTAGGTATGGGTTAGGTTAGGTATAGGTAAAGGTTAGGTTAGGTTAGGTTTAGGTTCATTTTTTTTTTTTTTTGTCATTTCTGCAAAAAAAAAAAAAAAAAAAAGCAGATATAAATAGCAGATATAAATGGCCGGTTTTGACCACTTAGCGACCAGGTATTGATCTGAAATTTTGTCAAGGGCATGTTGAGATACCCTGCATACCCCCACCACCTTCAGAACCAACATTAACCTTGTTTGAGTCCTGGTTTTAGGGTCGGTTAGGGTCGGTTAGTGTACATCGGTCGGTTTCGATAAAAAGGACCACCCGTTTGGAGACCCTTCAAGAGTCTTCAATGTATCATAAACATATTTCTATAAGTAGGTAATTGACCATAGGGTTGAAAGTGTAGTTTGAAGGTGTAAAGATACGTTGCTGTGTACGTATCCTTGCCTTGAAGTGGGCGTGCAGTATAGACACATTTTATTATTATCCAAACAACCTTCTCTCTTAGCTTAGGGCGACCACAAGGCCTTCTATTTTATTTCCTGGATGAGCGCGGCGAAGGATGTTTTGCAGACGGGGAAAAATTTGTTGTTGTGTAGTAGCCTTATAAATCAATAGAAACATGCATTATCACTTGGCATGAATAATATAAACGATAGGAATATTACCGTTACATATCAAGGAAGTAAAAGCAACGTATTTTGAAGATGTGGAAAGATTTAGTGTTGTGTTACAGCCTTATAAATCAATAGAAACATCCATTTATCACTTGGCATGAATAATATAAACGATAGGAATATTACCGTTACATATCAAGGAAGTAAAAGCAACGTATTTTGAAGATGTGGAAAGATTTAGTGTTGTGTTACAGCCTTATAAATCAATAGAAACATCCATTTATCACTTGGCATGAATAATATAAACGATAGGAATATTACCGTTACATATCAAGGAAGTAAAAGCAACGTATTTTGAAGATGTGGAAAGATTTAGTGTTGTGTTACAGCCTTACACACGAATAGACACATGCATTATCACTTGGCTAAAATAATATAAACCATAGGAATTTTACCGTTATACAAATTAAGGAAGTAAATGTTATGTGTTTTGAAGACGTGGAAAAATTTAGCCTTGTGTTGCAGCCTTACAAACCAATAAAAAACGCATTTATCACTTGACTAAAATAATATAAACCATAGGAACATTACCGTTATACAAATTAAAGAGGTAAATTCAATACGTGAATAAATTGGGTATACTGAAATAAGCACATTGACTATATTATATACTTATTACCTATGTGAATGAAGGTGTAAATAATATGAAGGTAAATAGCTACATTCTCTTGTGATGTGGCGTGGATGATTGTGGCGAGACTTGTAAAAAAAAAAAAAAAAAAAAAAAAAAGAGAGAGAGAGAGAGAGAGAGAGAGAGAGAGAGAGAGAGAGAGAGAGAGAGAGAGAGAGAGAGAGAGAGAGAAAAGAGGGATGTCAGCGGCCGAGACACCCTAAGGAGTAAGTCACTTTGTATACTCACAAGGTGAACTCTTCTGATTAGACGACGCCCGTGCTTAAGCTCAGGGACGACGCTTACGTAACGCCCCGCCCCCGCCCCGCCACGACCACGACACACACACACACACACACACACACACACACACACACACACACACACACACACACACACACACACACACCACACACACACACACTCTCACACACACATACTTGAGTTAAGGCAGCGATGTAAAGGCCGGTTCCCATCAGCCCGCTTGTACGGCCGTCTTACAACAACACCGCTCAACAATGACGTCACCATCATCACCGCTTGAGTGGTATTTGTGGTAACTGGGCACAGTTGGCAACTCCGCTCGAGCGGACACCGCCGAGCGGGAGAGATGACTTGAATTTAACTTTGTACGGCGGCCGTACACGGTACGGCGGTGCGGTAGACTTTGTTGTGACGTCATTGTGACGTCTTTGTTGTTGTATGGCGGCCGTACAAGCGGGAAGGTGGGAACCGGGCTTAAGAGTATACAAGTGTTTGTTGTTGTTGTTGTTGTCACTATTATTGTTGTTATTATCAGATTCATACTCTCTCTCTCTCTCTCTCTCTCTCTCTCTCTCTCTCTCTCTCTCTCTCTCTCTCTCTCTCTCTCTCTCTCTCTCTCTCTCTCTCACCGCCTCATATAGCGATACATCGAGTCCACATTCTTTCATCATACTTGTTGAAAAATAATTGTAGGAAAAAGAATCAGAAAGAATAAGAAAACAAGTAAAGAGATAAGAGTAAAAAGAAAATAAGTTATAGTCTATTTTTTTTAACAAGGCAAAAATTCCATTCTATTTTAAGGTCACATGCTTAAAATTTTGCCTCTGTTTACCTGATAATATGGTTAACTATGATGAAATACAACTGAAATTTAGAAGAAGCGTAGTATTCCCTTCTCCTGGCATCAAATATCAGTCAGTAAGCAGCAAGGGGTCAGGAATTTTGCCTCGTTAAAAAAAAACAGAGTATAGTAATGAAAGAAAGAAAAGTGTGAGGCTACAACAACCTTACCTAGAGGAGGAAGAGGATATAGTGGGGGAGTATTTGTTCGGAGAGGGGAATGTGAAAGTAACAAAAAGAACAATCAACAGTTTTTGGATGACCAGAGAAAATAAGAAGAAAGAAAAAGAAAGAAACTAATAAGATAGAATAAGAGAAGACAACTAATTAAAGACCCAGACAGCAAGAAGAAACACGTCAGGGAGTGCCGTTAAAAAAGGCCTGACTCCCGACCAACAACTGAACTGAAGTATAGGTATAAATTCTATGACATTGTTTTTGACGTCTATGGATTTATCTTCTCACTTTTCCTGTTGTGATTTGTTTATCAGTTTTTGTGTACGTAGGCGTTGAGATAAAGGAGAAAAAAATGGCAATATTATTACTTCGTTATATAAAAAGGTAAAAAAAAGCGAGAAATTCCGTTCTTGATGCGATGATTAAACAAGAGTATAAAACACAAAACTTTAAGAACTACTTTTTTTTTTTTTACTATAGACATACTGTACTACTTTTTATTTTATCTTTTTTTTTAATTAAATAGTTGTTTATTTTCTTAACTACCTGATTTTTTATTGTTCTTGTTACATAATACATACCCCCCAAAAAGGGCTTTCTACGCACTAAAACAACAAAATAGAGTCCGTTATCAATGCTTAGAAGAATGGCTGCTTTCCGTTCACGTTAAGATTATAATCAGCAAACCCCTTTTTAACCCCTTGAGGCCCAGAACGTAATTTTCATTGTAATTTAGCTACCATTAGATGATTTTTTGTGAATATAAGCAATGTTTTATAGATATGACCTGTTTAGTATCCTTGTCCACTAACTAATTTGGTATATTCAGTTACTTTTCGTAATTTTATGGCTCGAAAACATTATTTTTTTTATAGCAAAGGAAAGATCTAGGCGTGAAGGGTTTCACTTCTGCTGCATGGAGATGAAAACCCTGAGTGAGGTCTTGTGTAATCATCTTCAGAGGAAAGGACTGCTGATCATCATCTCATTATAGCGCTGGTCCTTCTATTAAGTCTATTACCAAATCTATTAGTCTATTAAGCTGTAAGTGCTGTGTGGTGCTTGCTTCTGTGTGTTGGTGGCTTAATTATTTATTGAAACAGGGTGCTGGCGTGGCAGGAATCGTAGTGTGTGTGTGCGTGAGTGTGTGTGTGTGTGTGTGTGGTGATCTCAAGGACGTGAATGACAGTAAACATTGAGTCCGTGGCTATCGTGTTGCTTATCTTGTGGTGTTATGAGCAGTGGGTGTGGCGGATGGTGCAACTCTCTCTCTCTCTCTCTCTCTCTCTCTCTCTCTCTGGGCAACACAACACCTCACAGCAGCACACAGAACACGTGTAGTTAACAGGGAGACCTTCTTTGCCGTTGAATTTGGAAAGTTTCAGTCCATGTTAAAGCAATACATATCTGTCAAGGTATGAATATTTGTTCCCTACTCTGTGAAGGCCAACCACCAGTACCAGCTGGTTCATCCACCTCGCACGCCTCTCGGAGCCTCACAAGCCTGCCCGAACGCATATTCCTCAACTCTATGTGACTATGTGGTTTCCGAGTGAAGACGCTTGGCTGTAGCTCCGAAACTAACCATAGGATGTTCTTGAAAATGCCCTCATTGTAATTTCCACACAAAGTTACCACCCTGCCAAATAAACCTATCCTAACGTAACCTAATCTGACGTGTTCTAGAGTTAACGCGACATATTGTTCAAGAATACGGAATATGCGTCCCGAATACCGCTTCCGACGTAACCTTGTGACCACTCGTCCCTGAGAGTCAGACCCCAAACAACATCTTCCCAGAAAACACCCTTGCATGCTTCCTATTCTGCCTTCTTCCAGGACATCTTGAGGTTCCGTGGCTGGCTCAGTCCCTCCACCATCCTCAGTAGACAAAGTTTCCTCTATCACATTTCCCTGAGATCGTTCTGGTCTTTGCCTTTTCAGGTACTCCCGTGATCGAAATAGAAGGTCATCTTGGGTAAACTTCTATTAAGATCACCCGTCAGAGTGGCTCGGTTGGTAGAATCGTGAGCTTGCGTGTAGAGTCCCTGCATTCGGTCAACGGTTCGAGTCCACCAAGTTCGTCCTGGCGTGGTGGCGCTTTGTATAGTCAATAACCTTGTAGTTGGTACTTGCAAAGTGTATAGATAGGGTCAAAGTATATCTTATCTATTAAGATCATGGGTGCTACGTTCTGATTGGGTTCCCGTCAATGTCACCTAACTGCCGATCACTTATAACCCTTCATATTCAGGTTAGGTTAGGTTTAGATAAGGTTAGGTTAGGTTAGGTTAGGTTAGGTTAGGTTAGGTTTAGGTTAGGTTAGGTTAGGTTAGGTTAGGTTTAGGTTAGTTTAGGTTAGGTTAGCTGCAGGGTGAAGGAAGTGCGGCGAATACATCACAGCTACTCCTGGGACTTTTCAACGCTTGTATGGACTGGGTATTGGACAAGGTTGTAGATCAAAGTGATTGTGGAGCATCCGTTGGCAACACCAAGATCACTGATCTTGTTTTTGCCGATGATGCAGTAATCTTTGCTGAGTCGCTGGAGGTCCTGGTGATGGCTCTCGAGGCGCTGCACGAGGAGGCAAAGCCTTTGGGACTTGAGGTCTCCTGGCTCAAGACCAAGGTCCAGGTGTTTGGAGACTTACTAGATGAAGCAGTACAGTCTGTTCATGCGTGTGGCGAGGACATTGAGATCTTGGAAAGTTTTACATACCTTGGTAGCGCAGTCCATAATGACGGCGGGTCACGTCAAGAAGTCTTACGGCGGATTGGCATAGCCCACGGTGTTATGGACTCGCTCAGCGGGAGTATTTGGCGTTGTCGGTACCTGTGCAGGAGGACAAAGATCCGGATCTTCAAATCGCTTGTGATCCCTGTCTTACTCTATGGTTGTGAGACATGGACACTAAATAGTGACTTGAAGAGACGAATCAATGCCTTTGGTAATAAGTGTCTTCGCAGAATCATGGGGTATCGCTGGGATGATTACGTGTCAAATCAGCGATTGCACCGTGAGACTGAATCGAGGCCTATTACCTGCATAGTCCGTCAGCGCCAACTTCGGCTATATGGGCATGTGGCACGCTACCCTGAAACCGATCCTTCCCATCGGGTTGTATCTGTAAGAGACAATCCGGCGTGGAGGAGGCCAAGGGGGCGCCCACAAGGCTCGTGGCTGGGGCAAGTTGATGTTTCTTGTCGAGAGCTGCTTGGTATGGGAAAGGAGCCTGCATGGGAACTCGCGCGTGGTGACCCCCGGGAGTGGCGTCGTAGGGTGGGCGAGGCGACGCGCCCCCCGGCGTATGCCCCCAATGATTGATTGACTCCTGGGAAACTGTCTTATCTTTTGATAGTGGCGAGACTTTGGCACCGCAATGACGTCATGATATAAACAACTCTTGAAACAAAATATAATTAATGTTCTCGAGGCAGCACAGTTGTTACGTGACGTGCGGGGAGCCTGACAGATAAGACTTACTGAATAAATAAGGAACAGAGTAAAGTGCATGAGAGAAAGATAAGGAAATTTCCGTACTACGTCGTTGCAAGAGTGTTGATTACTTAAGAACATAAGAACATAAGAACATAAGGAAGCTACAAGAGGCCGCGAGACCTACACGAGGTAGTTCCTGTTACTTAACACTAACGGCACCACTTCATACACTTCCCTCGCCCTTCCACTGTTGGTCACCTCCTTACACACACCACAGACACTCTTTATCATCTTACTTATATATACTACTTCATGGTCCAAATCACCTCAACACCCATGCAAGGCGGAACAGTTGCAGAGTAGAGTGATGAAGACCCTCAGTACTGCTACTCTTGAAGATTTGTAAAGGAATTTAATCTTGCTCCTCATTCGGTTCCCTGCACAGCGCACTGGGGTAAAGCAGGTCTACACTTCTTTTTTTTTTTCTTTTTTTTCATCACAAAGAACTGGCCAAGGGCACAACAAAAATGGGTAACACAAAGCCCGCTTAGTTGCCAGTCCCTATAAAGAAGACAGTAAGAGAATAAGATAAAAAAGAGGGTGAGCCAATTTAGTTCGGGAGGTGTCTTGTTACTCCTCTTTTGAAAAAATTTAAGTCATAGGAAAGTTGAAAAATAGAAACAGGAAGAGAGTTCCAGAGTTTACCAGTGAAAGGGATGAAAGAGTAAAGATACTGATTAACTCTTGCATTAGGAAGATGGACAGAATAGGGATGAGAATGAGTAGAAAGTCTTGTGCAGCGAGGCCGCGGGAGCGGGGGGAGGCATGCAGTTAGCAAGTTCAGAAGAGCAGTGAGCATGAAAATAACGATAGAAGAGAGCAAGAGAAGCAACATTGCGGCGGTGATTTAAAGATTGAAGACAGTCAGTCAGAGGAGAGGAGTTGATGAGACGAAAAGCTTTTGACTCTTTTGACTTTGCTTGACTACGTTTGTGTAAGGAGTAAATAAGTAAATCATGATCTTAATTCTTAACTTTCACATTCTAACATAACAAGCGGTACTTCAATACACTGAAATTCCTGGTAATACGAAAATTTGATCAGGAATAATAACTTGATCTATTTTGTCATACATTTGTTTTCCCTTAGTGGTGCAAAGAGAGATTGGCCAGCCATGGAAGGCACAAGGAGGTAAAATAACGAGAGAAGTGGTATTCTAATTGTATTGTTCAGGTTCGTGTGTTGGAATCTTTTAATGGAATCAGCGGTATATAGAGATCGAGATGGAAGGCAGGGGAGAGGAAGGGGAGGGCGAAAAACAACATAAAGGTGTGGTGGAAGGTTGTTCAGGTTTGTAGTCTGCTGTCATCACTACCCTTCCTCCACCTTGTATCTTTTTTCTTTTTCTTTATATCTCAAAGAACTGGCCGTGGGCATAAATAAAGGTATCAAAAAGCCCGCTAGCTGCCAGTTCTTATTAAAAAGACAGTAAGAGATTATAGAACGTAACATGAGCACAGTGGTGAGGTTTGCAAGACAGTAAGAGACAGTTTATAGACAGTAACATGAGCACAGTGGTGAGGTTTGCAAGACAGTAAGAGACAGTTTATAGACAGTAACATGAGCACAGTGGTGAGGTTTGCAAGACAGTAAGAGACAGTTTATAGACAGTAAAATGAGCTCAGTGGTGAGGTTTGCAAGACAGTAAGAGACAGTTTATAGACAGTAAAATGAGCACAGTGGTGAGGTTTGCAAGACAGTAAGAGACAGTTTATAGACAGTAAAATGAGCACAGTGGTGAGGTTTGCAAGACAGTAAGAGACAGTTTATAGACAGTAAAATGAGCACAGTGGTGAGGTTTGCAAGACAGTAAGAGACAGTTTATAGACAGTAAAATGAGCACAGTGGTGAGGTTTGCAAGACAGTAAGAGACAGTTTATAGACAGTAAAATGAGCACAGTGGTGAGGTTTGCAAGACAGTAAGAGACAGTTTATAGACAGTAAAATGAGCTCAGTGGTGAGGTTTGCAAGACAGTAAGAGACAGTTTATAGACAGTAAAATGAGCACAGTGGTGAGGTTTGCAAGACAGTAAGAGACAGTTTATAGCCCAGTAAAATGAGCACAGTGGTGAGGTTTGCAAGACAGTAAGAGACAGTTTATAGACAGTAAAATGAGCACAGTGGTGAGGTTTGCAAGACAGTAAGAGACAGTTTATAGACAGTAAAATGAGCACAGTGGTGAGGTTTGCAAGACAGTAAGAGACAGTTTATAGACAGTAAAATGAGCACAGTGGTGAGGTTTGCAAGACAGTAAGAGACAGTTTATAGACAGTAAAATGAGCACAGTGGTGAGGTTTGCAAGACAGTAAGAGACAGTTTATAGACAGTAAAATGAGCACAGTGGTGAGGTTTGCAAGACAGTAAGAGACAGTTTATAGACAGTAAAATGAGCACAGTGGTGAGGTTTGCAAGACAGTAAGAGACAGTTTATAGACAGTAAAATGAGCACAGTGGTGAGGTTTGCAAGACAGTAAGAGACAGTTTATAGACAGTAAAATGAGCACAGTGGTGAGGTTTGCAAGACAGTAAGAGACAGTTTATAGACAGTAAAATGAGCACAGTGGTGAGGTTTGCAAGACAGTAAGAGACAGTTTATAGACAGTAAAATGAGCACAGTGGTGAGGTTTGCAAGACAGTAAGAGACAGTTTATAGACAGTAAAATGAGCACAGTGGTGAGGTTTGCAAGACAGTAAGAGACAGTTTATAGACAGTAAAATGAGCACAGTGGTGAGGTTTGCAAGACAGTAAGATATTATAGACAGTAAAATGAGCACAGTGGTGAGGTTTGCAAGACAGTAAGATATTATAGACAGTAAAATGAGCACAGTGGTGAGGTTTGCAAGACAGTAAGATATTATAGACAGTAAAATGAGCACAGTGGTGAGGTTTGCAAGACAGTAAGATATTATAGACAGTAAAATGAGCACAGTGGTGAGGTTTGCAAGACAGTAAGATATATAGACAGTAAAATGAGCACAGTGGTGAGGTTTGCAAGACAGTAAGATATTATAGACAGTAAAATGAGCACAGTGGTGAGGTTTGCAAGACAGTAAGATATTATAGACAGTAAATGAGCACAGTGGTGAGGTTTGCAAGACAGTAAGATATTATAGACAGTAAAATGAGCACAGTGGTGAGGTTTGCAAGACAGTAAGAGATTATAGACAGTAAAATGAGCACAGTGGTGAGGTTTGCAAGACAGTAAGAGATTATAGACAGTAAAATGAGCACAGTGGTGAGGTTTGCAAGACAGTAAGAGATTATAGACAGTAACATGAGCACAGTGGTGAGGTTTGCAAGACAGTAAGAGACAGTTTATAACAGTAAAATGAGCACAGGGGTGAGGTTTGCAAGACAGTAAGAGATTATAGACAGTAACATGAGCACAGTGGTGAGGTTTGCAAGACAGTAAGAGACAGTTTATAGACAGTAAATGAGCACAGCGGTGAGGTTTGCGGATCAGGTTTTCAGTAAGGAGTAGAACAGCACGTGGACGTCAGCCTCTGCCTGCACTCGTCTGGCCGGGACGTCGCCCACCTGGTCGTCGTCGTAAAGGTGCCACGTGGGCTCCGGGGGGCTCCGGCAGAGGGCGGTGTAGTGGCCGGCGCTCATGGTGCCCTGGTGACTCACGACCCCGAACAGCTCGTACGAGGGACTGTGTAGGGGAAGGAGGGTCAAGCCTAGGTCTTTATATAGTCACACTCATAAAGAAACTGCTTAAGTCATTTTTTCTACTTTTCGGGAAATAAGAAAAAAACTTCCTCATTTTCTTAATTTTGATATTAATGCATTATTTATCCTTTTATATTTTGTAAATAGAGATATAGGTTTTGGGTCAAGCTGCCAGTCATCACGGACACACGATAAATATTAGTGTTGATTAAAATGTTCTTTATATTTGAAAAGTTACGAGTCCAGGAGACGAGAAAAAATTGAATAGCATTATAAAAAAAGTTTCAGTAAAGTAAAAAAAAACTGTACTATCAAGTTTTCGCTCTCTCTCTCCCTCTTTTTTTTTATTTATTTTTAAATTTATTTTTTAACAAAGGAATCATGTTTGGTACGTGTGCATTTCCCAGCCTATAGGTTCCCCCCCAGGGCTGTGTTTGTTGTTACCTGCGGTCCCGGTGGTCCATGTAGTTCTGCAGGGTGAGGCTCTCCAGGGGGAAGGTGACGCGGGCTTTCTTGGCATCGCGGGGACTGCCAGCCCTGCGGAGGAGACATGAGGACTGAACTTAAGGACCTAGGGGGGAGAGGACTTAGGGAGGAGACATGAGGACTGAACTTAAGGACTTAGGGAGGAGACATGAGGACTGAACTTAAGGACTTAGGGAGGAGACATGAGGACTGAACTTAAAGACTTAGGGAGGAGACATGAGGACTGAACTTAAGGACTTAGGGAGGAGACATGAGGACTGAACTTAAAGACTTAGGGAGGAGACATGAGGACTGAACTTAAAGACTTAGGGAGGAGACATGAGGACTGAACTTAAGGACTTAGGGAGGAGACATGAGGACTGAACTTAAAGACTTAGGGAGGAGACATGAGGACTGAACTTAAGGACTTAGGGAGGAGACATGAGGACTGAACTTAAGGACTTAGGGAGGAGACATGAGGACTGAACTTAAAGACTTAGGAGGAGACATGAGGACTGAACTTAAGGACTTAGGGAGGAGACATGAGGACTGAACTTAAAGACTTAGGGAGGAGACATGAGGACTGAACTTAAGGACTTAGGGAGGAGACATGAGGACTGAACTTAAGGATCTAGGGGGGAGAGGACTTAGAGAGGAGACATGAGGACTAAACTTAAGGACTTAGGGGGAGAGGACTTAGAGAGGAGACATGAGGACTTGTGGGCGGACGAGGCGGCAGGCAAGGGTGTGTAACTGTACATGTTATCTCTTCAGGCATAGTATAAAAGGATGGTTCAGTGGGTATTAGGGGCGCGGGATGAGGGATGATGGGCAGGTATACTAGATGGTGGTTGGGCATCCTGCAAGGTAGTATACGTACTGTACATGGTGGCAGTATCACTCTATTAGGAGGGGCACGGTGTAAGGAGAGAGAGAGAGAGAGAGAGAGAGAGAGAGAGAGAGAGAGAGAGAGAGAGAGAGAGAGAGAGAGAGAGAGAGAGAGAGAGAGAGAGAGAGAGAGAGAGAGAGAACAAAAGAATGAAAATAATAAAAACATAGAAAAGAAAATATCATGAAAGGACAAGAATAGCAAAAAACAGTCAAACAAAACACAACAAAACATTTCCAGAGAGAGAGAGAGAGAGAGAGAGAGATGACCTCGGTTTGGACTTTGGAAGATTAGAGTATAAAGAACTTGCCCGGCAGTGTGTTGTGTGGGTTACCTGCTGAGGTGTATGATGAGGAGGGGCGGCAGCTGGGTGAGGCGGGCGTGCTGGCGACACACATGGGTCTTGCGGCAGTGCGAACACTCCCACTCCTCGTTGTGGGGCCGGAAGTGCGTCTCCAGAATCTCCTGTTGAGGCGTCACAGAAAATAGACAGAAAATAGGAGAAAAAATCGATCCGTGATATTTGCATGCAAGGCCAATGGGAATAGAGACCTTAATTCCTTCCTTTTCCTTTCCTTTATTTAGTCGCCTTCACCTTTTACATCATATAAAATTCCTGCTTCAGTCTAATAACTTAATATGGCTGACGGGAACACAAAGCAGCGACTGGGCAAGAGGCGTGACGTACCTGAAGGGAGAACGTCTTGCCTCGGGGCACGGGGATACTGAGGGTGGTGAAGGTCCTGGAGGTCCTCTTCACCTCCTCGCCACTCCTATCGCAGCGCACCACCTCACGTACCGAGCCCGCGAAGTTCTTTGTCACCACGGAGGAACCTGAGGGCTGAGGGCAGAGTGGGAGTTGAGGGAGGGTGAGGATGAGTGGAAAGGGACGGTATAAAGGGAGGTAAGAGAGGTATAAGGGGAAGCATAAGGGGAGGTAAGAGAGGTATAAGGGGGATATAAGGGGAGAGTAGGAAGGGTATTAAAGGAGGGTGAGTGGTGTTAGGGGTAAGGGGAGGTAGGGCTGGTGTTGGAGGTGTTAAGGATGGGTGAGAATGAGTGGTGTTAGGGGTAAGGGGAGGTAGGGCTGGTGTTGGAGGTGTTAAGGATGGGTGAGAATGAGTGGTGTTAGGGGTAAGGGGAGGTAGGGCTGGTGTTGGAGGTGTTAAGGATGGGTGAGAATGAGTGGTGTTAAGGGTAAGGGGAGATAGGGCTGGTGTTGGAGGTGTTAAGGATGGGTGAGAATGAGTGGTGTTAGGGGTAAGGGGAGGTAGGGCTGGTGTTGGAGGTGTTAAGGATGGGTGAGTGGTGTTAGGGTAAGGGGAGGTAGGGGTGGTGTTGGAGGTGTTGAGGCAGAGTGAGGATGATTGTTGAGGGTAAGGGGAGGTAGAGAAGGTGGTGTTGGAGGTGTTGAGGCAGAGTGAGGATGATTGTTGAGGGTAAGGGGAGGTAGAGAAGGTGGTGTTGGAGGTGTTGAGGAAGGTGAGTGGTGTTAGGGTAAGGGGAGGTATATAGGGAAGGTGGTGATGTGGGTAGCAATAAGAAAACTATGTATTATGGTGACGTATGGTTTTGAATGGGAAGCTCGATTTAGAAGAATGGTGTTGAGAGAGGGTAAGGATGAGTGTGTTAATTAAGGGAAAGGGAAGGTAGGGGTGGTGTTGGAGGTGTTGAGGGAGGTGAGTGGTGTTAGGGTAAGGGGAGGGAAGGATGGTGGTGGTGATGTGGTGATGTGGGTAGCATTAAATAGGGGAACTAATGTATATATGGTGATGTTTGGTGTTGAATAGGAAGCTCAATTTAGAAGAAAGGTGTTGAAAGGTGTGAGGATGCTTTTTAAGGGAAAGTGGAGGTGGTGATGGTGATGTGGGTATCATTAAATAGGGGAACTAATGTATAAATGGTGCTGTGTGGTGTTGAGTGGGAAGCGGTGACATGAATTAGTAGCACGGGATAGGGTGTTTGGATTCCATAGAGTGTGATAGGATACACGAGTGAAAATGCAAGTAAAACATATTAAGAACCTCAAAATGATCCTCCATAGCTAATAAATCCCTCCTTACAACTTACTTAACCCTTACTTAAACTTACTTACTTACCACAAACGAGAAAAATGACAAAATAGGGAATAAAGTGCAAAATAATAAGAAAAACAAACAAATATAAAAGGGAAAGGCAAGGAGAGGAGATTTATATATAAGATACGTATCAACTTATATAACTTTCGCACCAAACCTTTTACATCACCCCTTCCTTAACCCTCTTATAAAAAAACACATGTTACTCACAAATACCATCATAACCTTCTAAACATTCCTTTACCACCCCTCATTCACCTCATTCCCCACTCACACACATTCCATCTCAACCTCCCTAACAACCTCCGTAACGTTCATCTAACAACCTCCCTAACCTTCCCCTAACAACCTCCCTAACCTTCCCCTAACAACCTCCCTAACCTTCCCCTAACAGCCTCCCTAACATTCCCCTAACATTCCTTTAACAACCTCCCTAACCTTCCTAACAACCTCCCTAACATTCCTCTAACAACCTCCCTAACAACCTTCGTAACAACATCCCTAACAACCTCCCTAACATTCCCATAACAACCTCCCTAACATTCCTCTAACAACCTCCCTAACCTTCCCCTAACAACATCCCTAACATTCCCATAACAACCTCCCTAACATTCCTCTAACAACCTCCCTAACCTTCCCCTAACAACATCCCTAACATTCCTCTAACAACCTCCCTAACCTTCCCATAACAACCTTCCTAACATTCCCATAACAACCTCCCTAACATTCCCCTAACAACCTCCCTAACAACATCCCTAACATTCCTTTACTATAACTACTTTACTATTTTACTTTATTACTACTTTACTTTCCTTTTGTATTCCCTTATATCCCCTCATTCACCTCACAACTCACTCACTCACCCGCGTCAGATCCTCGTGAAGCCAATTAAGGAGGGAGGAGAGGAAGTCGTGGGCGTTCCTCTGCTGGGAGCCACGAAACTCCTCACTACACACGCCCGCGACCTCCTGAAGCAAGCAAGATCCATAGACTTTTAAAAATAGATAGTAGATATAATCGATAGTAGTAGTATAGTAGATATAATAGATAGTAGTATAGTTTTAGATAGTATGTCTATTTTTCTTCCTTAACCCCTTGAGACACAAAACGTAATTTCCATTGTAATTTGGCTACCATTAGACGATTTTTTGTGATAATAAGCAATATTTTATAGATATGACCTGTTTAGTATCCTTGTCGACTAACTAATTTGGTATATTCAGTTAGTTTTCGTAATTTTATGGCTCGACAACTTACAATTTTTTATAGCAAAGGAAAGATCTGGGTGTGAAGGGGTTAAAGATAGTAGTATAGTTTTAGATACTATGTCTATTAATCTTGTCCTGGATGAGGTTTGATGTTAATGGATGTGATCTGATAATGATGAGTTTGATGTTAATGGATGTGATCTGATAGTGATGAGGTTTGATGTTAATGGATGTGATCTGATAATGATGAGTTTGATGTTAATGGATATGATCTGATAGTGATGAGTTTGATGTTAATGGATATGATCTGATAATGATGAGTTTGATGTTAATGGATGTGATCTGATAGTGATGAGTTTGATGTTAATGGATGTGATCTGATAATGATGAGTTTGATGTTAATGGATATGATCTGATAGTGATGAGTTTGATGTTAATGGATATGATCTGATAATGATGAGTTTGATGTTAATGGATGTGATCTGATAATGATGAGTTTGATGTTAATGGATATGATCTGATAGTGATGAGTTTGATGTTAATGGATATGATCTGATAGTGATGAGTTTGATGTTAATGGATATGATCTGATAATGATGAGTTTGATGTTAATGGATGTGATCTGATAATGATGAGTTTGATGTTAATGGATGTGATCTGATGATGATGATAGTGGTTGCAATAAAGTAAAGGAGATCAAATGTTGGTAAGCAGTTGGATTTAGTGAGGGTACTGAAGGAATATTAGACATTATATGCTAATAAACATGATTCATTATTCGATTATACAGGGGCTGCCTCGTGTGGGTCTCGCAGCCTCTTGTAGCTTCCTTGTTTTCTTCTTATGTTCTTAAAGATAGTAGTATAGTTTGAGATAGTATGTCTATTAATCTTGTCCTGAAGGGGCCACAGCGAGACACAGAAGACCCACGAAGAGGGAAAAAAAGTCACCTGAACACTAAAGAACAACAAAATAAATAGAAAATAAAATATTGTGCCTATAAAAATCTGGCATTAAAAA
>JACEEZ010013438.1:62500-82500 GCA_016584305.1 Chionoecetes opilio | reverse complement strand
AAGTCAATGGAAGAGGAGGAGAAGGAGTACAAGTCAATGGAAGAGGAGGAGAAGGAGTACAAGTCAATGGAGGAGGAGGAGAAGGAGTACAAGTCAATGGAGGAGGAGGAGAAGGAGTACAAGTCAATGGAAGAGGAGGAGAAGGAGTACAAGTCAATGGAGAGAAGGAGGAGGAGAAGGAGTACAAGTCAATGGAAGAGGAGGAGAAGGAGTACAAGTCAATGGAGGAGGAGGAGAAGGAGTACAAGTCAATGGAGGAGGAGGAGAAGGAGTACAAGTCAATGGAGGAGGAGGAGAAGGAGTACAAGTCAATGGAGGAGGAGGAGAAGGAGTACAAGTCATGGAGGAGGAGGAGAAGGAGTACAAGTCAATGGAGGAGGAGGAGAAGGAGTACAAGTCAATGGAAGAGGAGGAGAAGGAGTACAAGTCAATGGAGGAGGAGGAGAAGGAGTACAAGTCAATGGAGGAGGAGGAGAAGGAGTACAAGTCAATGGAAGAGGAGGAGAAGGAGTACAAGTCAATGGAGGAGGAGGAGAAGGAGTACAAGTCAATGGAGAGGAGGAGAAGGAGTACAAGTCAATGGAGGAGGAGGAGAAGGAGTACAAGTCAATGGAGGAGGAGAAGGAGTACAAGTCAATGGAGAGGAGGAGAAGGAGTACAAGTCAATGGAGGAGGAGGAGAAGGAGTACAAGTCAATGGAGGAGGAGGAGAAGGAGTACAAGTCAATGGGAGGGAGGAGGAAGAAGGAGTACAAGTCAATGGAGGAGGAGGAGAAGAGTACAAGTCAATGGAGGAGGAGGAGAAGGAGTACAAGTCAATGGAGGAGGAGGAGAAGGAGTACAAGTCAATGGAGGAGGAGGAGAAGGAGTACAAGTCAATGGAGGAGGAGGAGAAGGAGTACAGTCAATGGAGGAGGAGGAGAAGGAGTACAAGTCAATGGAAGAGGAGGAGAAGGAGTACAAGTCAATGGAGGAGGAGGAGAAGAGTACAAGTCAATGGAGGAGGAGGAGAAGGAGTACAAGTCAATGGAGGAGGAGGAGAAGAGTACAAGTCAATGGAGGAGGAGGAGAAGGAGTACAAGTCAATGGAGGAGGAGGAGAAGGAGTACAAGTCAATGGAAGAGGAGGAGAAGGAGTACAAGTCAATGGAGGAGGAGGAGAAGAGTACAAGTCAATGGAGGAGGAGGAGAAGGAGTACAAGTCAATGGAAGAGGAGGAGAAGGAGTACAAGTCAATGGAGGAGGAGGAGAAGGAGTACAAGTCAATGGAGGAGGAGGAGAAGGAGTACAAGTCAATGGAGGAGGAGGAGAAGGAGTACAAGTCAATGGAGGAGGAGGAGAAGAGTACAAGTCAATGGAGGAGGAGGAGAAGGAGTACAAGTCAATGGAGGAGGAGGAGAAGGAGTACAAGTCAATGGAGGAGGAGGAGAAGGAGTACAAGTCAATGGAAGAGGAGGAGAGAAGGAGTACAAGTCAATGGAGGAGGAGGAGAAGGAGTACAAGTCAATGGAGGAGGAGGAGAAGGAGTACAAGTCAATGGAGGAGGAGGAGAAGAGTACAAGTCAATGGAGGAGGAGGAGAAGGAGTACAAGTCAATGGAGGAGGAGGAGAAGGAGTACAAGTCAATGGAGGAGGAGGAGAAGGAGTACAAGTCAATGGAAGAGGAGGAGAAGGAGTACAAGTCAATGGAGGAGGAGGAGAAGGAGTACAAGTCAATGGAGGAGGAGGAGAAGGAGTACAAGTCAATGGAGGAGGAGGAGAAGGAGTACAAGTCAATGGAGGAGGAGGAGAAGAGTACAAGTCAATGGAGGAGGAGGAGAAGGAGTACAAGTCAATGGAGGAGGAGGAGAAGAGTACAAGTCAATGGAGGAGAGGAGGAGAGAAGGGGTACAAGTCAATGGAGGAGGAGGAGAAGGGTACAAGTCAATGGAGGAGGAGGAGAAGGAGTACAAGTCAATGGAGAGAGGTAGTGAGGAAGGAGTACAAGTCAATGGAGGAGGAGGAGAAGAGTACAAGTCAATGGAGGAGGAGGAGAAGGAGTACAAGTCAATGGAGGAGGAGGAGAAGGAGTACAAGTCAATGGAGGAGGAGGAGAAGAGTACAAGTCAATGGAGGAGGAGGAGGAGTACAAGTCAATGGAGGAGGAGGAGAAGAGTACAAGTCAATGGAGGAGGAGGAGAAGGAGTACAAGTCAATGGAGGAGAGGAGAAGAGTACAAGTCAATGGAGGAGGAGGAGAAGAGTACAAGTCAATGGAGGAGGAGGAGAAGAGTACAAGTCAATGGAGGAGGAGGAGAAGGAGTACAAGTCAATGGAGGAGGAGGAGAAGGAGTACAAGTCAATGGAAGAGGAGGAGAAGGAGTACAAGTCAATGGAGGAGGAGGAGAAGGAGTACAAGTCAATGGAGGAGGAGGAGAAGGAGTACAAGTCAATGGAGGAGGAGGAGAAGGAGTACAAGTCAATGGAGAGGAGGAGAAGGAGTACAAGTCAATGGAGAGGAGGAGAAGGAGTACAAGTCAATGGAGGAGGAGGAGAAGAGGACAAGTCAATGGAGGAGGAGGAGAAGAGTACAAGTCAATGGAGGAGGAGGAGAAGGAGTACAAGTCAATGGAAGAGGAGGAGAAGGAGTACAAGTCAATGGAAGAGAAAGGAGAAGGAGTACAAGTCAATGAGGAGGAGGAGAAGGAGTACAGTCAATGGAAGAGGAGGAGAAGGAGTAAGTCATGGAGGAGGAGGAGAAGGAGTACAAGTCAATGGAAGAGGAGGAGAAGGAGTACAAGTCAATGGAGGAGGAGGAGAAGGAGTACAAGTCAATGGAGGAGGAGGAGAAGGAGTACAAGTCAATGGAGGAGGAGGAGAAGAGAAAGGAAGAGGAGGGGAAGAAAGGAGAATATGAGAAAGGAGGAGGAATGAAAAGAAGAGGAGAGTAAAGAGAAGAAAGAAGCTATGGAAAGTTACACAAGATCTCCGTCGTAGCAAAAGTGAAGTACAGTAAGTGTTAGATGATTATAGGTTAGGTTAGGTTATGTTAGGTTAGGTTAGGTTAGGTTAGGTTAGGTTAGGTTAGGTTAGGTTAGGTTAGGTTAGGTTAGGTTAGGTTAGGCTAGGTTAGGTTAGGCTAGGCTAGGTTAGTTAGGTTAGGTTAGGTTAGGTTAGGTTAGGTTAGCAAAAGTGAAGTACATACAAATGTTAGATAATTATAGGTTAGCTTAGGTTAGGTAAAGTTAGGTTAGGTTAGCAAAAATGAAGTACATAAATACAAGTGATAGATGATTATAGGTTAGGTTAGGTTAGCAAAAGAGAAGTACATACAAATGATAGATGATTATAAGAACCAAATACTGAGATAGACAGATGGATTAGACATATACCATTAAAGCATATGATTAACCCCTTGAGACCCAGAACGTAATTTACACTGTTATTTGGGTATCATTAGACGATTTTTAGTGAATATAAGCAATATTTTATAGATATGACCTGTTTAGTATCCTTGTCGACTAACTTATTTGGTATATTCAGTTATTTTTCGTAATTATATGGCTCGACAACATACAATTTTTTTTATAGCAAAGGAAAGATCTGGGTGTGAAGGGGTTAAGATCCTGTTAATTGTAGTAGGCCTACATTCAACCAAGGTCAAGAGAGAGACCTTGACCTCTCTCTTGACCTTACACTCAAGCCTTATGTCTGTCCTTTACCTGTAGGCGTCTGAGGTGAAGTAATCCCTCAAAATGGTGACACTGAAGAGACACTGGATGACGGAGTTGATGTAGCAGGTGTTGCCCAGGTTAGGGAGACCGGTGGGCATCAAAGTGACCTGTGGTGGTGATTGTGGTGATGCTGGTGAGACTAGGAGAGGTGGATGAGGTGGTGAAATTGTGGTTGTGGTGTGGTGATCTTTTTATATTTACTATGAGATTTTCGCCCCCTATCCTTTACTTTTTTTGTGTGTGGTGATGTAGGAAGGGTCGTTCGTATGGGGTGGTGAAATTGTGGTGATATTGTGATGGTGGTGAGACTAAGAGTGGTGGACGAGGTGGTGATGATGGGTGATGGAAGGTAATGGTGGTGGTGAGGTGTGGTGTTAATGGTGGTGATATGATAATGGTGATGGTAGTAATGTGGTGATGGTGGTGGGACTAGGAGAGATGGATGAGTTGGTGATGATGGGTGATGAAAGGTAATGGAGGAGGTGGTAGTGATGATAGTGGGTGAGGAGTTGTGGTGATGTGGGAAGGGTTGTAGTGATGGAGGAGGTGGTGATGATGGGTGAGGCGAGGTAATGATGGTGGTAGTGATGAAGATAATAGGTGAGGTGTGGTGTAAGGGATGTGGTGGATGGTTGCAATAGAGTAGAGGAGATCAAAGTTATGTAAGGTGTTGGATTTAGTGAGGGTACTGAAGGAATATCAGACATTAAAATCCAATAAACATGATTCATTATTCGATTACGTCTACAAGTGTGGTAATTACTACTTAATGAGGTGTTTATGAGTGGTTTTGCGTCATAAGGAACCGTGAACCTTGTACCCTCCTAAACATATGATAGTTGCATAATATATACCTAATCAAACCTTAATCAAGGGGTACAAATGGCAGTGCTAAAGGGTAACATGCATTGTCAGGAGGAGTCTTAGCTAAACCATCACGAGTCTTAACACACCTCTCTTTCTCTCTCTCACAACTCTCTTTTTCATGCCTGTAGTATAGGCAATTGTTCTCCTTAATGTAGTAAAGATAATTGCTGGGTTTATAGTGGTACGAAGCCTCGACTTGTTGTACTGTTCGGGTTTAAAGTAAGTGAATTGGTAACTGGTAAATGTCCTGTTTTCAGTTAAGAAGCTTCCATACCCATTCCACCTCAAACAAACCTCAAACAAGGGATATAAATGGATAAAACCAACACCTATATTGATATAAAATACAATATAGACAAAATATATATACAAACCCATATATTGATATAAACCAATAAAGGATAAAATGCATTGTCAGGAAAAGTCTTAGCTAAACCATCACGACTCTTAACACAGACCTCTTTTTACCATACCCTTCCGTTAAACCCACCCTATTCTTACCCGAAACAGACCTATTCTCACCCAAAACAGACCTATTCTTACCCAAAACAGACCTATTCTCACCCGAAACAGACCTATTCTCACCCAAAACAGACCTATTCTTACCCAAAACAGACCTATTCTCACCCAAAACAGACCTATTCTTACCCGAAACAGACCTATTCTCACCCAAAACAGACCTATTCTTACCCGAAACAGACCTATTCTCACCCAAAACAGACCTATTCTCACCCAAAACAGACCTATTCTCACCCAAAACAGACCTATTCTCACCCAAAACAGACCTATTCTCACCCAAAACAGACCTATTCTCACCCAAAACAGACCTATTCTCACCCAAAACAGACCTATTCATACCCGAAACAGCCCTATTCTCACCCAAAACAGACCTATTCTCACCCAAAACAGACTTAGTCTCACCCGAAACAGACCTATTCTCACCCGAAACAGCCCTATTCTCACCCAAAACAGACCTATTCTCACCCAAAACAGACCTATTCTCACCCAAAACAGACCTATTCTCACCCGAAACAGACCTATTCTTACCCGAAACAGACCTATTCTCACCCGAAACAGACCTATTCTCACCCAAAACAGACCTAGTCTCACCCGAAACAGACCTATTCTCACCCGAAACAGCCCTATTCTCACCCAAAACAGACCTAGTCTCACCCGAAACAGACCTATTCTTACCCGAAACAGACCTATTCTCACCCAAAACAGACCTATTCTCACCCGAAACAGACCTATTCTTACCCGAAACAGACCTATTCTCACCCGAAACAGACCTATTCTTACCCGAAACAGACCTATTCTTACCCGAAACAGACCTATTCTCACCCGAAACAGACCTATTCTACCCAAAACAGACCTGTCCTCACCCGAAACAGACCTATTTCACCCGAAACAGCCTATTCTCACCCAAAACAGACCTAGTCTCACCCGAAACAGACCTATTCTTACCCGAAACAGACCTATTCTTACCCGAAACAGACCTATTCTTACCCGAAACAGACCTATTCTTACCCGAAACAGACCTATTCTTACCCGAAACAGACCTATTCTCACCCGAAACAGACCTATTCTCACCCGAAACAGACCTATTCTCACCCGAAACAGACCTATTCTTACCCAAAACAGACCTATTCTCACTCGAAACATACCTATTCTCACCCGAAACAGACCTATTCTTACCCAAAACAGACCTATTCTCACCCGAAACAGACCTATTCTCACCCAAAACAGACCTATTCTTACCCGAAACAGACCTATTCTCACCCGAAACAGACCTATTCTCACCCGAAACAGACCTATTCTTACCCAAAACAGACCTATTCTCACCCGAAACAGACCTATTCTCACCCAAAACAGACCTATTCTTACCCGAAACAGACCTATTCTCACCCAAAACAGACCTATTCTTACCCGAAACAGACCTATTCTCACCCGAAACAGACCAATTCTCACCCGAAACAGACCTATTTTCACCCGAAACAGACCTATTCTTACCCGAAACAGACGTATTCTTACCCGAAACAGACCTATTCTTACCCGAAACAGACCTATTCTTACCCGAAACAGACCAATTCTCACCCGAAACAGACCTATTTTCACCCGAAACAGACCTATTCTTACCCGAAACAGACCTATTCTCACCCGAAACAGACCTATTCTCACCCAAAACAGACCTATTCTCACCCGAAACAGACCTATGCTTACCCGAAACAGACCTATTCTTACCCGAAACAGACCTATTCTCACCCGAAACAGACCTATTCTCACCCGAAACAGACCTATTCTTACCCGCAACAGACCTATTCTCACCCGAAACAGACCTATTCTCACCCGAAACAGACCTATTCTTACCCGAAACAGACCTATTCTCACCCAAAACAGACCTATTCTCACCCAAAACAGACCTATTCTCACCCGAAACAGACCTATTCTCACCCAAAACAGACCTATTCTCACCCGAAACAGACCTATTCTCACCCGAAACAGACCTATTCTTACCCGAAACAGACCTATTCTCACCCAAAACAGACCTATTCTTACCCGAAACAGACCTATTCTCACCCGAAACAGACCTATTCTTACCCGAAACAGACCTATTCTACCCGAAACAGACCTATTCTTACCCGAAACAGACCTATTCTACCCAAACAGACCTATTCTCACCCAAAACAGACCTATTCTCACCCAAAACAGACCTATTCTTACCCAAAACAGACCTATTCTCACCCAAACAGACCTATTCTTACCCGAAACAGACCTATTCTACCCGAAACAGACCTATTCTCACCCAAAACAGACCTATTCTCACCCGAAACAGACCTATTCTTACCCGAAACAGACCTATTCTTACCCGAAACAGACCTATTCTCACCCAAAACAGACCTATTCTCACCCAAAACAGACCTATTCTCACCCGAAACAGACCTATTCTTACCCGAAACAGACCTATTCTCACCCGAAACAGACCTATTCTTACCCGAAACAGACCTATTCTTACCCGAAACAGACCTATTCTCACCCGAAACAGACCTATTCTCACCCAAAACAGACCTATTCTCACCCGAAAACAGACCTATTCTCACCCGAAACAGACCTATTCTACCCGAAACAGACCTATTCTACCGAAGTCCTATTCTCACCTTTTCGACTAGTTCCATTTCTTACCAACAGTCCTATTCTACCAATACAGCCTATTCTTACCCTAAATGCGACCCATATTCCAGCCCACACATTCCTTACCCTACAGACCCTATTCTCACCCAAAAGAACCTATTTTACAATAAATCTAGAGTGGAGTCACTCGGTCAGAATCCATTCTTAGCTAAATCAACCTCTTCTTGACCCAGAACGTACATGTAATTTCTACCATAACGTTTTTAATTCACCTTTTGGACCTGTTTTCCTTTCCACACTAATTGTATATCAGTTACTTTTCGATTTATGGACAACATGCATTTTTATACAAAAGGATCTGGCGAATGGTTTAACCAGCCCTCTTACCTGCCCTCCATACCACTCCACCCAGTCCTCTCAACGTTTACTACTCTTAGGGATGGTCACCTCGGATGGCGAGACCTGAGGTCTTAGCTAAACCGTCACAGCCTCCTCCTGACTGCATTCTTCTACTGGTTTTGCTACCTTACGCGATCTGCGATTAGCCAACTTGCTTTAGCCTTTCAGTACCGTCCTTAGAGGGTGTATTGTTACCGAAGTTTCACAAGTTTTTAAGCAAAGAAGAGGGAGGGTTACCGACTCTTTTGCTTACTCACAAGTCTAAACGTACTTACCTGAGGGGGGGGGGATACGAGATGAGGAGGTTTTAGGGAAGGGGTGTAATTTTGTAGTTGTAAGGGGGGGATGAAATTACTAAGAAGGGGAGGGAAGGGGGTAAAGGGTAGATTACAGAGAAGGGGGGGGTACAGTATTACAGAAAAGGGTTAGAAGGGGGGTAAAAGGGTAGATTACAGAGAAGGGGGGTAAAAGGGTAGATTACAGAGAAGGGGGTAAAAAGGGTAGATTACAGAGAAGGGGGTAAAAAGGGTAGATTACAGAGAAGGGGGGTAAAAAGGGTAGATTACAGAGAAGGGGGGTAAAAAGGGTAGATTACAGAGAAGGGGGGTAAAAAGGATAGATTACAGAGAAGGGGGGTAAAAAGGGTAGATTACAGAGAAGGGGGGTAAAAAGGGTAGATTACAGAGAAGGGGGGTAAAAAGGGTAGACTACAGAGAAGGGGGGTAAAAAGGGTAGACTACAGAGAAGGGGGGGGGATGTTTACAAGTTTATTAAAGAAAAGGGTTAGGGGAGGAGGGTAAAATGGGTAGATTACAGAGAAGGGTACAAGAGTATTAAGTAAGAGTATTATTATAAAAAGGGTAGATTACAGAGAAGGTACAAGAATAAAAGAACACATAACACAGAAATATAGAACAAGGTTGAATGGGAAAGCTTGGTGTGAGGTTGAATAGGAAAGCTTGGTGTGAGGTTGAATGGGAAAGCTTGGTGTGAGGTTGAATGGGAAAGCTTGGTGTGAGGTTAAAATGGGAAAGCTTAGTGTGAGGTTGAAATGGGAAAGCTTGGTGTGAGGTTGAATAGGAAAGCTTGGTGTGAGGTTGAATAGGAAAGCTTAGTGTGAGGTTGAGATGGGAAAGCTTGGTGTGAAGTTGAGATGGGAAAGCTTGGTGTGAGGTTGAATAGGAAAACTTAGTGTGAGGTTGAGATGGGAAAGCTTGGTGTGAGGTTGAGATGGGAAAGCTTGGTGTGAGGTTATGGGAGGACAAAGTGATGACGAGTTGTTACTTTATCTTCAATTGGTGTAATTTAGAATACCTGAGTCATGGTATATTTTTTGTCTTTTTTTCCAATTTAATCATGTGAAAGTCAGTGATTTATTCTTTTGATATATATGAAACACTCTCTCTCTCTCTCTCTCTCTCTCTCTTCTCTCTCTCTCTCTCTCTCTCTCTCTCTCTCTCTCTCTCTCTCTCTCTCTCTCTCTCTCTCTCTCTCTCTCTCTCTCTCTCTCTCTCTCTCTCTCTCTCTCTCTCTCTCTCTCTCTCTCTCTCTCTCTCTCTCTCTCTCTCTCTCTCTCACCTGCTGGGCGGACGCGAGCTGTTGAGACTCACTTGAGCGACTCCACTTGGCCACCTCCTCCTGCAGCTGCTCTTTCTCCCGCTGCAAGAGACCGGGAGAGCGTGTGACGAGGGGGGGGAGACGGCAGGGTGGGGAAGGAGGGGAAGAGGTTAATGGGAGGAGGGAAAATAGGGCGAAGAGAGGGAGAGGGGAGGGCGAGGAAAGGAAGGGAAGAGAAGGGTTAATGGTAGGAGATAAAGTAACATATGAAGATGATGATGATAGTTAATGTGTGTACTAATATGGTGAGGAAATAATACAAGGGAAGAAGGGGAATGGTTAATGGGAGGAGAGAAAATGATGGGTTGTTGTAATGTAATGGTATGTGATGGTATGCTGGCCTGGTTTTCTTGCTTACCTGGTACGTGGCAATGGTTCTCTCATAATCCCTCAGTTTATTGGATAGATCCGTGATGTTCAGTTTGTTCACTCTGTCTTGTTCTATGAGGTGAGTGGTTCTGTTCTGTTTGCCAAGGGAGAAAGATGAATTAGTCTGTGTTCTCTTGTTTTGGTTTGTTTTTATTTGAACAGGAATTTGAGTAAGAGTTATGGAAAACTAGCAGGATACCCGGCGTTGCCCGTGTTTATTTTTTTTTGCATAATAATTTGCATAATAATATCCCGTTCCGTCCCTTCCCGTCCCGTCCTGTCTCGTCCCGTCTCGTCCCGTCCCGTCCCGTCCCGTCCCGTCCCGTCCCGTCCCGTCCCGTCCCGTCCCGTCCCGTCCCATCCCGTCCCGTCCCATCCCGTCCCGTCCCTCCCCTCCCTAACCAATAATATCCGAAAAATGAAAAGTCTCCTAAAAAGTCTCCGAAAAGTCTCCGAATTGAAAAAATAAAAGCGTAAAAACCTAAGTTAGAGCCTTCCGGTTCTAATGAGACCACTTAAGGCCTCTTCCATTTGTGCCCAAGTTCCAGGAACCAGTTCTTTCAGTTCAGGGTTGGGTTCAGTTCCTGGTTCTGGGTTCGCGTGTCACAATGGAACGCAAAAACCCCGTTTTTTTGTTTGCAAACAAACTCAGCTGGCGAGGCAAGAGAGAGAGAGAGGAGAGAGAGAGAGAGAGAGAAGAGAGGAGAGAGAGAGAGAGAGAGAGAGAGAGAGAGAGAGATTAAAAGTGGTAACTCAGCTGTGATGTGAAGGGAGCATATCAAGTTTAAGATCGCGGTAACGCATTCCTCCACCAGTGCCCCTTGTAGGCCTGTCTGACATCCTCTCAGACTCGTGCATGCGGAAAACCCTTCACGATAAGAGAAATAGGGCCCAAGGCGGCCATTGTTTGTTATGAGCTGAAAACTCTACCCAGGCTACCGACGTCCCAATGTGGGTTTGAAGAAAGTTCAAGGGTTTTGCTGAGTCACTACGCGCGTCGCCTCGGACCCAGGTTTTCGTGCGCAAATGGAACGCCTGAATTCTTGGGTTCCGTGAACTGGTTCCTGAAATGTCGCAAATGGAAGAGGCCTTTACAGCCTTCTCCGACGAAAACTGTGGGAGGAGTACGGTAACAAACATATGGACATTGCCCTTTATATATTAGATACGTAAATAAAGTTCGCTTCCTTACCACGTGAATTGTCTTAAATAAGAATAAAGAAAGCCAATTTTGTTTGAGAAGTGCATAGAATCTGAATTGCTATCATCTGCTGGTACTTTAATTATTATAACACTCATTTATTTAACCACCACCACCACAAAGCAATCCACTCCTGTCCCCTCTACCACACTAAAACCACTCGTATCTTTACCCTTACCACCACACCACCACCACCACCACCACCACCACCACTACCACCCACCACCACCACCACCACCACCACCACCTCCACCACCACCACACCTTAACCTTAATCTTCCACAAACTCCACCACACCTTATAACCACTTTTATCACCACACTTACCAACCTCTCACCCCCCCCTCACCAATACCACCAACACCCCCGTCCCCTCATTAACCCCTCCACACCACCACCACCCTATTAACCCCTCCGCACACCACCACCTCACCACCACCATACCTGAGCCCCGGCAGTTTTCCTCTTCTCCTCCTCCATCTTCTGAGACAGCCGTACCACCTCTGAGCTCAGCGCCGCGATTGTCTGCTGTTTGTTGGCCTCATGCTGTTCAATCTGCTTCTTGGCGTTTTGTAGTTGAACCTGAAGAAGGGGAGGAAGGGGGTCTTAATGGAGGTCTTAATGGGGGAGGTCTTAACCCCTTCACGCCCAGATTTTTCCTTTGCTATAAAAAATCTTATGTTGTTAGCCATGAAATTACGAAAAGGAACTTAATATACCAGATTAGTTAGTGGACAAGGATACTAAACAGGTCATATCTATAAATTATTGCTTATATTCACTAAAAATCGTCTAATGGTAGTCAATTTACAATGGAAATTACGTTCTGGGCCTCAAGGGGTTAATGGTGGTGAGGAGAGTGAAAATGTGTTGTCTTATGTTATTAGTATATTGCATGACTATTATTTCTGTTTTACTGATGGGTGGTTCTGTTTCAGTGTGTGTGTGTGTGCGTGTGTGTGTGTGTGTGTGTGTGTGTGTGTGTGTGTGTGTGTGTGTATAAATGTAGGAATTCTTTGGGATCGATCTGTTTCTTTGGTGTCTTCAGGGCGTTAGGGGTTCAATCTCTCTCTCTCTCTCTCTCTCTCTCTCTCTCTCTCTCTCTCTCTCTCTCTCTCTCTCTCTCTCTCTCTCTCTCTCTCTCATAAGCACCTCGTAAGAAGAGAAGGTCTGCTCGAACTCCTGTATCTTGGTGTTCCGATCGTTCAGGAGGGTCTTGTTGTGTTGATCCTGCACCAGTAACTCCTGGATCCTCTTCTGCTGCTGCTTCTGTAGGAGGGAGGAAGGAAGGAGGGGTTAAGATGCTTTGAGAAGGAAGGAGGAGGGAGGACACACACACACAACACACACACACACACACACACACACACACACACACACACACACACACACACACACACACACAGAAGGCCCTCAGGAGTGATTTAGTACCTGTAGGGAGAAGTTATGTTCCTTCTCTCCTCCGTAGCGTCAAGGGCCTCCTGCATATGTTGCTTGAGTGCTGCTGTGGCCTGTCGGTGCTGCGCCTGCGTCTCCTGCAGCTGCTCCTGTAGGTGAGAGGAAGCTGTGAGAGCGTCGTTTGGAAATGATGTTATGATGAAAAGGAGAGGTTGATAAGACGTTTGGAAATGGAAGTTGTGGTGGTGGAAGTTGTGGTGGTGGTTGTACAGAAGAATGTCAGACCGAAACCCAAATTTAACCTCCCACAAAAAACAAAAACTCAATTTTAACCTCAAAAAAAAAATTTAACCCCGCCAAAAAAACTTAAAAAATAAAAGAACTACTCACCTCAAAAAAACAAAAAAAGCAAAACTTTACCCCCCCCCCCCCCAAAAAAAAAAGTTTACCCCCCAAAAAATAAAAAGTTTATCCCCCCCAAAAACGAAAGAAAAAAACTACCCCCCCCAAAAAAAAACTACCCCCACCAAAAAAAAAAAAATTTACCACCCAAAAAAAACGCAAAAAAACGTAACTCCCCAACAAAAAATTCAAAAAAACCTAATTTAATCCCCCCCAAAAAACTATAAAAAACTTAACCACCCAAAAAAAACTCAAAAATCAAACATAACCCCCCCAAAAAACTCAAAAAACTATTAACCCCAAAACAAAAAACTTAACCCCCCAAAAAACTAAAAAACAAACTAAACCCCCCTAAAAACAAACAACTGTACATACCGCGTAACACCCTGTGTTGGTCTCCACCGTGCGCTGAGCCTTTCTTGCTACCTCTCCAGGCATCCACGCCAGGGCCTCCACCTTCTGCTGCAGGGTGGCCACGCTCTGCTGGCCCGCCGCCTCCCGCTGCTCCAGCTGTCGCTCCTTGTGCCGCAGCGCACCTGTGGCCGCGGGAGAGGGGTCAGGAGGAGGTCACAGATTGTAAATGTCATAATGGGGTTACGTTGAATGTTGTTTAGTGTATTTAGCCTATTTATTAATGGATTTGTATATTTTTTAAATTTATGTATTTAGTTTTTTTTTGTCGTGTCGTTTGAGTGAAGCTTTTCTATCTATTTCCTACATTAATGTCTAAAGGCTCCTTAATAGGCCTCTCCTCCATCAGTGCCTCCATAATCTGTAGGCTCATATCTCCACACATATTGCCAATCTCTCAATAAACTAGCAATCGTGCTAACTATTATATACATCACAAGACGTATAGTACCAAAGACTACTGCATACAGTAGTCTTTGATAGTACCATCCAATACGTGTCTCTCTCTCTCTCTCTCTCTCTCTCTCTCTCTCTCTCTCTCTCTCTCTCTCTCTCTCTCTCTCTCTCTCTCTCTCTCTCTCTCTCTCTCTCTCTCTCTCTCTCTCTCTCTCTGACGCATATTTACAACATATATGAGTTTAACAATGATTTTTTTTCTTACATATTCGAGTGCTTCTTACATATTCGAGTGCTTCTTACATATTCGAGTGCTTCTTACATATTCGAGTGCTTCTTACATATTCGAGTCCTTCTTACATATTCGAGTGCTTTCTTAACGTACAACAAAGAAGTAAATAAACCAACGTATTGAGATGCATACATGTATCATAAAGTAACCACACGATATAAACAATAACGTAATTGATAAAAATAAACACTCAGAAACCTCAAACTCATATTACTCTTTCTTTAACTCCCCTTTGTATGGCATTGCTACAGGGTATTTACAGTACTCTCTCCATCTTGCCCTTGTATCTCCCCCCTTCCACCACCCCGTCAGACCACAATACTACGTCCCTTCTCCCTTCTGCCTGGTCCGCACCTGGTAAGAGGACACCATCTGTTCGCACTCGCCGATCTTACTCGTCTTCTCCGACACGTCATCGTTGAGCGCGTCGATGATCTTCTCTAGCTCACCGACGTGTTCATGCAGCTTGCGGGAGGTCTCGAACTCGCGTGCCTGGAGAGAGAGAGAGAGAGAGAGAGAGAGAGAGAGAGAGAGAGAGAGAGAGAGAGAGAGAGAGAGAGAGAGAGAGAGAGAGAGAGAGAGAGAGGCATATCAGTTATTACTAGGGTTTATAAGCATATGAGAGACAGACAAATGAGTGGATTAAGAGAGAGAGAGAGAGAGAGAGAGAGAGAGTATAGCATGGTTCTATGTCTATATAGTATACAGTGCAAGCAAAGTCAGACCTGTGCCGCCCCAACTTTCTGGCGCTCCTCCTCCAGACGTCGTGTTGTTCTCTCCACCTCCTCCTTCAGCGTGCTCTCCCTCAGCCTGGCCTCCTCCTGCCTCTCCTCCAGTGACTTATCCTTGTCGTGCAATTCCTCCTGCAGAAGAAAGCATCAGAAAAGGGAAGAGGGAGGTGTTAGGTGACTTCTTGTATGCTATTATAGTGCCATATAACCTCTGATGTCTGGCACATTTCCCCCTTTTTTTGGTCATTAAATCAATCAATCTTGTATGCTTTAGGTTATTCTCTCCTTTCCTATACACTAAGTAGTTATGTGTTAAGTTTTAGGCATGCTATTGGGGTTATAAAGGAGAGTGGGGATGTAATAAAGGGAAGATAAATGGGGCGTACATAAAAAGTTAAAGATGAACGTAAAATGTCATGCATGTGAAGCCCATTAACCCCTTCAGGCCCAGAACGTAATTTCCATGTAATTTGGGTACCATTAGATTATTTATAGTGAACATAAGCAATATTTTATAGATATGACCTGTTTAGTATCCTTGTCGACTAACTAATTTGGCATATTTAGTTACTTTTCGTAATTTTATGGCTCGACAACATACGATTTTTTATAGCAAAGGAAAGATCTGGGCGTGAAGGGGTTAAGGATATCTAAGTATTGAGATGGACGTGCCCTTGTGTACAGCCTCATTATTCAGCTTGTATAGTGAAGGAGGCAAGGATAGGACACAAGAGAGAGAGAGAGAGAGAGAGAGAGAGAGAGAGAGAGAGAGAGAGAGAGAGAGAGAGAGAGAGATAACAAACATACGGAATGAACCAAAGAGAGTTAAATAAGATGAGAAGAGAATACGAAGGAAGGAAAAGAGTAAGAAAGGTCCTGTCCCTCCAGTGGTTCCCTTCAGAGCATTCATTACCTTGCACGTGGTGAGCGCCTCCTCCTGCTCCCGGAGTCTGGCGTTGAGGTGAACCACGGAGGCACTGAGCTCCTCGGTGGTCTTCCTGGCGCGCTCCTGCTCACGCACTAGGTCCTCGTGGTCACGCTGCGGCACATAAGAACATAAGAAAATAGGGAAGCTACAAGAGGCGGTGGGATCTACACGTGGTAGTTCCTGTAAACGTGATAGTTCCGGAAATGCCACGTCACGCCAAGAAGGACGGATTGGTGGATGATGGGTGGTTATTTGCGCGAGGGAGTTACGTGAATGATATCAAATGGCAGGATGGAACTACACACTGGTATATACTTTATGCCTCGCTGCTGGGAAATGTCATGAAAATTAATCAAATAAGTTAGTGTGTTGACATGGTTATGCACAGTCATGTAATTAAATTGCATGGCATTCCTCATTTTACTTAAGTACAAACACACCAACTTCTTATCTATCAAACACATACACACACAAAAAAAAAACTAAGAACACTGCAAAATGTCAGTCAGCCTACAAAAAGCTGCTCCTATAGCTATACTCTTTATGCCACCGGTCAGCATCATTCAGTATTTGTTTTCCTAAGCCTTTGTGTCCCCTTAAGAACAGGTGGTTTTCTGAAGGTCTGAGCCTCACTACCCGTGCTGATGAGTCTTACTGAGCCTCACTACCCGTGCTGATGAGTCTTACTGAGCCTCACTACCCGTGCTGATGAGTCTTACTGAGCCTCACTACCCGTGCTGATGAGTCTTACTGAGCCTCACTACCCGTGCTGATGAGTCTTACCTCACAGGGTGTGAGTTACTTGTGCTCACCCTCCGTGTGCGCTACTGACGCAGCTCACTACCTGCCGAGCAGCTTCTGAGCCCACTCCTGCTGATGGCTCTGGCTCCTCCCGTGCTCGATAGTCTTCGAGCACAGAAACCGTCTGACGGTTTGGCTCTCCTCCCGTTTCTGAGATGCTTTGAGTCACGAGTGTGTGAGTCTTTGAGCCTACTACCCTGCTGAAGTCCTGGTTATCGTGCCGTGGTCTTACTGCCCACTGTTGCTTGAACTGACTGAGCCCTACCCGTGTGTGGTCCTTCTGAGCCTGCACTACCCTCGCTGATGGTCTTACTTTAGTACCACTCCCCCTAGCCGCTGCTGTCTCACTGGCTTCACTACCGTGCTGATGGTTGTAGGTCCCTACTCCATGGTCTACTGGCTTCCTGCGATGATTGTCTGAGCCCAACCGTGCGATGGTCTGTACTGACTCACTACTCCCTGCTGATGCTGTTTGAGTCTACGTCGATGAGCTTACTGGCCCCCTACCTGCTTGGTCCCTGCAGCGTGGACTTTTTCCCCTCAGTGCCGAGGCCACCGTCTCCCTCGCCATCTGCCTGCTGCTCTGTTCCTGCACTGCTGCTCCCAATGAACAGTCTGCGGTTGGCTTCCTCCTGTTCCTGCAGCTGCTGTTTGAGTGACGAGATGTGCTGTCATGGGAGGGCGTCCTGCAAACCGGTTGTGGCTCCTGCAGCTGTGTCGCTGGAGGACGTCACGCTCGGGTTTCTGTCTCCTCCGCCTTCAGCTGCTTCCTACATCGCGTGCAGTCTTACTGTGCACTCCTCCTCCAGCAGCTGCTGTCTCAGTGCTGTAATCTGCTGTCTGTTGTAGGTCCCTTGCTCATGCTGACTCGTGGCTTCCTGCAGCTGTTGTCTGAGAGAGGCGATGGTCTGTCTGTTGATATCCTCCTCCTCCTGCAGCTGCTGTTTGAGTGACGCGATAGACCGCTTACTGCTCTCCTCTTGGTCCTGCAGCTGCTGCCTAAGAGAGGCCACCGTCTCCCTCTTATTGGTCTCCTGTTCCTGAAGCTGCTGTCGCAATGCAGACATATTCTTTCTGTTGGCGGTCTCTTCCTCCTGCAGCTGCTGCCTGAGAGAGGCGATGTACTGCCTCAAATGGGAGTCTTGCTCCTGCACCTCAGTGGAGTCCTGCAGCTGCTGTCGCAGGGAGGCGATCACAGCTCGGTTGCTGTCTTCCTCCGCCTTCAGCTGCTTCCTGAGGGCCTCGACGGCCAGTCTGTGACTTGCCTCCTCCTCCAGCAGCTGTTTTCTGAGGGCTGCTCCCTGCTGCCTGTTGTCCGCTTCCTGATGCCGCAGCTGCTCCTGAAGAGACCCGATGGTTCTCCTAAGGGCACCCTCCTCCCCTTGCAGCTGCTGTAGAGAATGGGAGTCTTGCTGCAAAAAGACAGGGTACTTCATGAATAAAGGAACCACAAAGCACGATTTGTGGAAAGTTCAGTTTGAAGCATATGTACTGAAATATCTGTCCATTCCACAACGGATCCTACCAAATTTGAAACGGAGGTCCAAACACATCTATAATAATATAAGCGAAAGTGTGTCTGTCTGTCTGTGTGTGTGTGTGTGTGTGTGTGTGTGTGTGTGTGTGTGTGTGTGTGTGTGTGTGTGTGTGTGGTATAGGTTCCGCCCCCCGTGGCGGAATCCCCTCATATGGCAGAGTTTTGGAACCGGCTTGACCAGGGGAAGGTTTTAAGCACACGTATGAGATGATCCGATCACTTTTTTTTTTTTTTTTTTTAGTAGCCTATTAGCGAGAATTGTGAAAAAAAAGTGGGTTGCGAGAATTGAGGAAACCTTGATGTAGGGTGATGGGTAATGGGTGAGTGAATGGGTGGGGTGATGGATAATGGGTGTGGGGATGAGTGAATGGTGTGGGGGTGATGGGTGATGGGTGAGGGAATAGGTGGGGGGTGATGGGTAATGGGTGAGTGAATGGGTGTGTGTTGATGGGTAATGGGTGAGTGAATGGGTGGAGGGTGATGGGTAATGGGCGAGTGAATGGGTGGGGGTGATGGGTGAGGGAATAGGTGGGGGGTGATGGGTAATGGGTGAGTGAATGGGTGTGGTGATGGGTAATGGGTGAGTGAATGGGTGGGGGGTGATGGGTAATGGGTGAGTGAATGGGTGGGAGTGATGGGTAATGGGTGAGTGAATGGGTTGGGGGTGATGTGAATGGGTTGGGGGTGATGTGAATGGGTTGGCGTTAATACATACATTTCTACATCCATGATTTCAGGAAAGTTAGAAGGGGCTACCTGGAGAGTCTGTGTTTGGTGGGCCGAAGGCCCACCAATAGCCCTCCGCAGGAGCTAGCCAAAAAGTCCGCCCGGAGGGCGGCTTTGCGGCTAGTTGCAGAATAATACATGAACAATGAAAACCCGAGTTCGAGCTCCCTCAAGGTCACTTCGGGGGAATATCCACATATTTAGCACCCGGGCAACGTCTAATGAAGATATATACAAGAAGAAATAGAGCCAATAGCTAGAACAACAACAACAAAAGCAACAACAACTATTACTTCTGCCAAATCTTACCTGGGCTTCTACCACCTTCTTCCTCTCCTCCTCGAGTCTGCGGGAAACTCTCGCTACCTCCTCCTTCAGTTTATCCTCCGTCTGCTTGGCCTCCTCCTCCATCTCCTCCAGCAGGCTGTCCCGCCCCTTCAGCTTGACCTACAGATGGAAGGGCAGGTCTCAAGAACAAGAAGTAACGGATTCAAGCTGGAAAAGCGTAGATTTAAAAAAGAAATAAGGAAAAACTGTTTCAAAAATAGGGTGGTAAATGATTGGAATGGACTCAGTAGACAGGTAGTTAGTGCGGAGTCAATAGGGAGCTTTAAAAGGAGGCTGGATAATTTCATGGATGGGGATGAAAGGTGGATGTAGGTAGTGTTAAGTAACAGGAACTACCTCGTGTAGGTCTCGCGGCCTCTTGTAGCTTCCTTATTTTCTTGTTCTTATGTCACTAACGCCCAACTCCACAAACAGCGAAAAACTAAACTACTTCGAGTCTTCATTATTTAACACCTGATTTGTTTAATTTACGAACATTATTTCAGCCAGTCAATATTTCACAGTCAGTTGAGTTAGTTTATAAGTGTGTGTGTCACTGTAACATAAGCTATAATAATGTTACATGGAGCACTCATAGATACTTCAAAGAACTCGCGATCCAGTGTTATAAAGAAGTTGCTACTGTACAAGATCCTGACCCTTGACTGTGGTTTGTTGGTGCACACACACACACACACACACACACACACACACACACACACACATTGATTTAAGTTTGTAATGTCTCGTGTGTGTAGAG
>JACEEZ010013438.1:55000-60000 GCA_016584305.1 Chionoecetes opilio | reverse complement strand
CTGAGTCCATTCCAACAAGAACGATAGATTAATGGTATGGACTTATAGAGAAATGGATGTGTGTGAGCTGTATGTGCAAATTTTATGAACAAAAATATGATAGTTTAAAGACGTGTCATTATACTACCTGACGACTAGACGACATTGTTATTATCATTATCATCGTTGTTGTTGTTGCCTTTGAAATTCCTCCCTGACCTCCTCACCTCGCCTACGAATGCCCCCCGTGGTTCCTCCTCCAGGCGACGCACCCCAAGGTCATCCAAGGCCCGCGAGGCACGTCCCGTCTCCCCCGCCTGCCCCGCCCCCTCCCTGGCCCTGCCCCTGAGGGAGGAGGCGGCCTCTCCGGGGGGCGTCTCCGTAACGGCCTTGAGGATGGTAGGAACTGCAAGGTCTAGGTGGGAGGGCCCTGTCGCCTCCTGAGGAAGAGAAACGTTGTGATAATAATAGTGATGATAATAATAATAATAATTTCATTTTCACCCGAAGGCATACAGTAAATAAACAAACCAAAACAACTTCATTATAATAGTTGTGTTTGTGACTTTTTGTAACTGTTTTATTTATTAATTTATTATTTTACGTTTGAGCCTATAGCGCCTGTAGACTTTTATCTTCCTTCCTTAGGGTTTTTTTTTCAAGAAGGCTTTTTTTCAGGTGTTTTTAGATTAGAGTTTATCTACGTATCTATGTTTATCTAGTTATTCTTTGAGTTGATGCACAATTTTCGCCTCTTTTACCTCTTCATATCTAGCCCATTCTAGGTAGTGTTGCATCAATAGGGGAAAACTGTACTCTAACTTTTTTTCTTCTTTTTTTTGGTCGTGTGTGTGTGTGTGTGTGTGTGTGTGTGTGTGTGTGTGTGTGTGTGACTGTGTGTGTGTGTGTGACTGTGTGTGTGTGTGTGACTGTGTGTGTGTGACTGTGTGTGTGTGACTGTGTGTGTGTGTGTGTGTGTGTGTGTGTGTGTGTCTGTGTGTGTGTGTGTGTGTGTGTGTGTGTGTGTGTGTGTGTGTGTGTGTGTGTGTGTGTGTGTGTGTAGCCTCACCTTGGCGGTCAGGTCGTCATCGGAGGCGTGACTGGTCTTGCTGCGCGTCGACAGGTAACCCGCGGAGCCTCGCCACGGCTGGGGAGAGAGGAGAGGAGTGGCCGAGGTCATGAAACGGACACACATTCAGACATTCCTTAAATAACCTCGGTAGAAAGCATTTATAGCACCTTAAAATATAAATCCTTTGCATTGCGACGAACGTGAGGCAAAGAAACAGCATTTATTACCCCCCCCCCCCACACCCACACACCAATTTAACACCAACCACACCACAACGGACCAACACCACACAACACCACAACTAGCTATACTTAACCCCTTCACGCCCAGATCTTTCATTTAATACATGAGATTGTCTGTTGTTAGCCATAAAATTACGAAAGGTAACTTAATATACCAAATTAAATAGTCGACAAGGATACTAAGCAGGTCATATCTATCAAAATATTGCTTATATTCACTAAAAATCGTCTAATGATAGCCAAATTACAATGGAAATTTCGTTTTGGGTCTCAAGGGTTTAAGATTCCAATATGACCGCCATACTTACACTGGACTTCTTGGACGGAGACTGGCTCTGCTTCAGGTACAAGTAAACGTCCTGCCACTTCCTCTCCTTGGCCACGTCCTTGGGCGTCTTGTTGCGGTGGTCTCGCGCCCCGCCGTCCAGGCCGCGACCTACCTGAAGGGGGAGGAGAGGCGGGAAAGTAGGAAGGAAAGTAGGTTAGACTGCGTTTTGTGCTGCTTATTTTATGTATGTTGTTCGGCATTACTGTTATTTATTATCGTCGTCATTACTATTGCCATCTAGAAAAATGAGCAGTTGTTGAAGAAGAAGAAGAAGAAGAAGAAGAAGAAGAAGAAGAAGAAGAAGAAGAGAAAGAATAATAATAATGATAATAATAATAAGAAGAAGAGGAAGAAGAAGAAGAAGAAGAAGAAGAAGAAGAAGAAGAAGAAGAAGAAGAAGAAGAAGAAGACGAAGAAGAAGAAGACGAAAAAGAAGAAGAAGAGAAAGAATAAAATTTAAAAATAATAATAATAATAATAATAATAATAAAAATAATAATAAAAATAATAATAATAATAAAATAATAATAAAAATAATAATAAAAAGAAAAGAAGAAGAAGAGAGAGAAGAATAATATATGATAATAAGAGAAGAAGAGAGGAATAGAAGAAGAAGAAAAGAAGAAAAGAAGAGAAGAAGAAGACGAAGAGTAAGAAGAAAGAATAATAATAATGATAATAATAATATACTAATAATAATAATAATAATAATAATATAATAAGAAGAAGAAGAGAAGAAGAAGAAGAAGAAGAGAGCGAAGAAGAAAGTAAGGAAGAAAAGAAGAGATAAAAGACGGAGAAGAAGATCGAGAAAGAATATAATAATGATAATAATAATAAGAAGAAGAAGAGGAAGAAGAAGAAGAAGAAGAAGAAGAAGAAGAAGAAGAAGACGAAGAAGAAGAAGAAGAAGAAGAGAAAGAATAATAATAATGATAATAATAATAAGAAGAAGAGGAAGAAGAAGAAGAAGAAGAAGAAGAAGAGAAGAAGAAGAAGAAGAAGGAAGAGAAGGAAAAAAAATATGCTGGTGATAATAATGATGAGGACACAAACGAACACGAAAGAATAATAGATAGACGAATATATAAACAGATAGATAAACGGACATATAGACAAAATAAACTAAAGCAAAGAAGTAAAGCACTCTAACTCTAAAGCAAAATGTAAGAGCACAAGATGAGGATATCAGTGAATCATTTTCCTTGACGCTTCTTCTTCACGCTACCGTAGATAACACTATAGTCGCCAGTCACTCGCCACTGCACTAATGTCGCCAGGCACAATATATTACGAATTTTAGCATCACTACAGACTTTTATGTGCCACTGAAGAGGCATGCACAGTAGTTTATATTATGTACATCACACTACATGTCTCCAGTGGCACATAAAAGTCTGTACTGATGCTAAAATTCGTAATATATTGTGCCTGGTGACATTAGTGCAGTGGCAAGTGACTGGCGACTATAGTGTTATCTACGGTAGGGTGAAGAAGTGATGCTAAAATTCGTAATATATTGTGCATGGCGACATTAGTGCAGTGGCAAGTGACTGGCGACTATAGTGTTATCTACGGTAATACTCCGTCGTTAACCCCGTCAGGAGGCGACACCCACCAGCCATTTCACCACCCGTAGGTCCCCGTGGGCGGCGGCGAGATGCAGGGCGGTGGACAGGTCATGGTCGTGGGCGAAGAGGAGCTCGGTGTCGCGCCCTTGCAAAACCTCCAGAGCCCCTTGTTGCCCTCCGTATGCTGCCCATAACGCCGGGGTTCTGCCTGCGGGAGGAGAATATAACCAACCACTGTAGAGTCCTGATAGAGTCCTGATAGAGTCCTGATAGAGTCCTGATAGAGTCCTGATAGTCAAGCATAACAATATTTATGACATCGACTGGCAGCAACATTGATCAGTCATGCGTTAAGTCAATCAGTCAGTCAGCCAGTCATCCAATCACACAGTCATCCAATCACCCAATCAGTCAGTCAGCCATACGATCCTCACCTTTATCGTCGCGCGCCCCTGGGTCAGCACCGGCCCTCAGCAGCTCCTCCAGGATGGCCACGCCCCCCGCCTCGGCAGCCAGATGGAGGGGCGTGCCACCTGGTAGAGAGAGCAACACTATAGTCGCCGCACGTTAAGTTGGCGAAAATTAGCCAGGGTAACTATGGGTATACTTCCTGTTGAGACCTAAGATAATATATTGTGTTCTTGCATCAGCCTTATTTTTCCTATCCCTTTCCATTTCCTTGTCTCATCTTTGTCTATATACTCGCCGCACGTTATGTTGGCAAAAATTGGGCCCCTTCACCCCCCCTTCCGAACGCACGGGATTGGCTGAGGTGTTGGGTGTTGGGGCTTTAGGGCGGAACTTGGAGTAAGGCATTCTCACCCAACACCCATAGTCAAAGATGAGACAAGAGAGTGGGGAGATCATAGGAAAACTCAGGCTAATACAGGGACACTATACAACCTCTAACGCCTCAACAGTATACCCATAGCTACCTTGCCATGGCTATACCTTAGATTCACTTAGTACTCACTTTGATTCACCTTAACTCATCGTGACGCCCTTTTCCTCCCCCCTGACTTACCCTCATCCCCATGCTTCTTACTCCTGCTGTTCACTTCGGCCTTGTGGTTCAGCAGGAGCCTCACCACCTCCACCTCCCCTGCCTCACATGCCTCGTGAAGGGCCTGCCTCCCCGCACCGCCGCCCCCATCCGCCTGCCCCCCGTGTTCTAGGGCCGCCCGCACCCCTTCCGCGTCCCCTGCCCGTGCCGCCCTCACCTGTGGCAGGAGGGACAGGTAGAGAGACTGAAGGAGGTGCATCTGATGACGTAGTGATTCAATGATGACGTGTGAATGGAGAAAATAATATGACTACAGTAAACCCTCTCTAATTCGAACTAATAGGGGACGATCCACCTCATGGTTGTCGAGAAAATTGATATTTGTATAAATGTACGAATATGCTATTTTCTCGGTTATTTACCAATCAATATTTGTTTGCTTTTCCCCAAATGATAGCCCTTGATCTACTTCATATTTACTTCTCTATACATGTTGCACTTATCTGCCATAGTTTTTTAGTTATTGAAAAAACGTGATTAAAAAAAAATAAAGGCAATGAAAATTGGAAAATAGGGACTTCTAATCATTGTAACTGAAAACTGACTCCAGATTCGTGTTCAGCATGCCCGAAAACTGCTAGGAACTAATTTTCAAGCAAATCTACGTATTTTTCAAAAAATATTGCATTTTTTGCAAGGGGGTAGGTACCCCCTTGCAAAATTTGTAATATATTTGTAATATATTTTGAAAAATAGATTTGCTTGAAAATTAGTTCCTAGCAGTTTTCGGGCATGCTGAAGACGA
>JACEEZ010013438.1:0-52500 GCA_016584305.1 Chionoecetes opilio | reverse complement strand
CTATAGACTTTAGCACTGTTTGACTTCCTGTCTTTTTTTTCCATCATTTTTAGAATCTCGTGACCTAAGCTGACTTGTCTTTCTGAAATCTCTATTTTGCCTAATGATCTATAAGGCAGAATCAGATTTTTTCTTTTTTCTTTTTGTTTTTGCCTTCCTAGTTTTCTTCTTCATCTTTTTACAATCTAAGAAGAGGGTGGCAAGAACCTCTTTTTCTTTCGATTTTGTCATCAAGCCTCTGCAAAGTATATTTTTACTGAGAAAATGTCACATTCGCCTACATTATAAAAGAGTATGTAATAGACCACCACTGTATATATCACACGTACACGACACTCGCTATCTGCACATACATTGAAAATAAAAGGAAACTAAGAACTGTATACGTACCTTATTTTCCTGACTATTTGCCTTGAGCACAGCACTCAACATGACGCAAGATAAAGATAGTGAGTGGTCGATAGATAAGAGAAAGATAGTCCTCCTCGTCTTTCCTTCTCTGATAACCGTAAGAGGTGGACTATATGTTATCTATCGCCTCTCCAACAAGGATAAGGTACACCAAACATCACAGCGGCCTCAGTACCCGCTGGACGGCTACAGAGAGCTGGGTCTTGCGTGGGAGGCTTCTGTCCCGTCTTCTGGTACAGTTGCGGCTTTCTTAGCGACCTGGCTCCTCCCACTAATAGAGGTACAACACATGAGGACCCACAGTGTGTTACCTAAGAACATAAGAAAATAAGGAAGCTACAAGAGGCCGCGAGACTTACACGAGGTAGTTCCTGTGTTGAGCAGCAGGACCAATATATTAAAGCCCAGAGGGATGAGGATGTTTTGCAAGGTGTGTTGGGATTGCTACGGGCCAGAGGGTAAGACGCCACTGTTCCTGCCATGCCGTCACACCTTCTGTAGGGAGTGTATCGATACCCTGAATGTGAGTGGCTCCCTGAAGTGCCCCTTTTGCTCCACCCTCCACCATGGCGTCCACGTGGAGAGTCTGCCCGTCAACGTTGACATCCTTACGACTGAGTCACCGACCAGCGAGACGTCAGCTCCGGCAGCCATCCCGGTGGAGGCTGAAGGACTAACGGTAGCTACTTGTGGGGTCAAGGAGCGTCGAGGCCAGGGAACACAAGCACTTAGAGACGGAAATTTTAGCCTGACTAGAGTGAAATGCAACTAAGTTTAGGAAAGAGACTACACACACACACACATGCGCGCGCACACACACACACACACACACACTTAAAGCTTTCACGTCTCCTATAGCACGCCCCATCGCTGCCTCCTCCTCGCGAAGCTAAGATACGACAAGTCTTCAAGGAATGGATGGATGGAAGGAGGGAAGGAAGGAAGGAAGGGATGCAGGGTACTACCGAGGCTTGGCAGGGGAAGCTCAAAGACTCACGGAAGGAGGACAAGGGAAACATCAACACCCCATGTCCCCAGGTAAGGATGCGAGGGCCAGGAGCTTCGTCAGGGTGTCACTATTGATTGTTTAGGTTTACGAGTTATTGGATGAACTCCGAAGTCTTCTATGTTTATATAGAGATATGTATATAGAGTTATTTATATAGAGTTATGTACAGCTATTTATAGGTGCGAATTAAACTGTGAAAACGTGTATATCCTTCAATTAGCAGAAAAAAACTACATATTTGAGGTATATAGCATTAAATAAGTAACTGTGTCTTACCACTTAGATACGTCGGGGTGTAAAGTATAGTGGAGGGGAGGAAAAGGAAAGATGAATGATCACTTTATTCATCATATGAGTTATAACCATGGCAGTTTACGGAGATGACTTAACTTTCTTTCTCCATTGGTTCGTACAACACTATAGATAAATCCTTCCACAGTCTTTCCTTCCTTAGTCTTTACTCCGTCACATAACGCTTATTATTATTATTATTATTATTAGTAGTAGTAGTAGTAGTAGTAGTATAACGCTGTGTCATAAAGGGGGTTGCAGCGAGACCACCGAGAAATATTATAGAACAAACATTTCCGAAGATAACAGTATATCTTTTATACTGATAAACATTATATTAGGTAGGTAAACTTGTACGGGGAGCGGAGCGGGTTGTATCGAGACCACCGAGAGACAAGGCCTGTTACATCGCCTGGTGAAAGGCTGTGACGTCACAGCATGAGGATCTCCCGCGCGCGACACCGATGACCATGGCTCAGTCTATTGTGTCTACATACGAAGGCGGTCAGGGCGTGTGTATGTGGCGTACTTGTATCATTTTTGCTTTTGTTACGGCAGGAGCTATTTTTCAAAGTTACCAGCAAGATGCCGTCCTTGTGCTGTGTGCCCAATTGCAATGGAAACTACAGAAAACGCCCCAGAGTGAGTATACTCTCTTTCCCAAGAGACAAGGTGCTTGCCAGCCAGTGGCTCAGATCAAACGGGACAATTTTTCACCGACGGCCAGTAGCAGGGTGAGTCTATGATCTTTGTAGTATTTGTAGTAGCTTTATTAGCTAATAATGAAAGAAGTGAGACGGTAAGTCTAGCATATCTAGCATACTTATAAGGCATACAAACGAAATGTTTGTAGCATTACAAATGGCGGATGCTATGTCACAACAAATATTACTAATATTTTGAGAATTATCATTTGTGTTGTGTTACGTTCATAATTCACCTCCGTCACAGCTAGTGGATCATGCTGCTTTGGCTGACAATGTTTTTGAACTAATGAAGGATTAGCAGCTGGCACTCGTGAAGAATGTGGTTCACGAATGTGGGTGTTTCGTGAAATATTGTCAGCGCGAAATCCTGTAGACCCCTCCATTCACCTCTCTTATTTCACTGGTTATACGACTTAAAACTGCTGCCCTGATACATGTTACAAGCCACATAGAGGCACTAGCTTTCCATGAGAACACTTACAAGTAATAATAGTTACTCATAAGACTAAAATATTCACGTCAAAAGTAAAGCCTTTTCAGGTGTAGGTTTCAGGTTCAATATCTTTTGTCTGAATACCAGTGCATCTAACTACTCTCATAAAATAATATGTATCTCAGAGTACTCTGTAACATGCTTTAGGGCAGCAGTTATGCTGTAAAACCAGTGAAATATGGAGGGTCTACAGGATTTCGCGCATTGACAACATTCCGCACAAATCAGGACCCACATTCTCCACGAGTGCCCAGCAGCCTCTGAAAGAATGGTGATATAAAAGTAATTACACTTTACATAATTATCCATTGGTATCCATACTAGAGATGTCGATGAAGTGTGGGGGTAACACCTTAGTATCGGTGATTTTTTTCTGATTCTTGAAGTGTTGTGGTGTTTGTTGCTTGATCACCCCGTTTTGTGCTTATACTTGTGAATGCTCTTGTGAAATGTCTTGGCTTTCTTGCTTGCTAATCAATGTTCTTGCTGTTTCCTTATTTTCCACATCAGTAACAAAGTTTGTTTCTTCACATCTGCATCCTGTTCATCTGCTAGGAGTAAAAATGTTGCAAGTTTTTAAGCATTTGTCAGTGTGTTGTCTTGTAGAAAGTTTAAGTGTTTCCTTATGTCTTTATATTCCTCGCACTGTAATAGGAAGTGTTCTAAAGTTTCCTGCAGTCCAGTGTTACATGTCGTGCATGCTGTGTTCCCGAGGGTGTGTCTGTTCCTGTAGTTTAGTTTAGTTTCAGTGTATTGCTTCTGCATCTTATCAAAGTTGTAGTGGATTCATCATTTATCATAAATTCTTTCTTTTATGTGTGTTTTGTATGTTCTGTAAAGTCTAAGTGTCTCTTTTTCAAGTAGTTCTGCTTTCCATTTCTAGGTATCATGCTCTTTTAATTTTTAATTTGTCAGTTATTTCGTGTTGTGTACTATACCAAGTTGGTATATGTTGGTATTATGCTCTTTTAAATAACTGTTGACTGTTTCACTTGCTCTTGCTGCTAAGATGAGTGTCAATGTCATGTTTAGGGCACCTGATTCACTTTGTGCTAAAATAAGGCCATCATCTGCATAAAACAAGGCAAGGATAAAGCAGTTCTCATCTTTAAATCCAATATTTGTTTGATTCAGGTGTAGGATGATGATATATGTTATCATTAAGAACAGTGATGTTGAACCATTGCAACCTTGCCTTATTCCGCTGGTGACATCCATGTTTGTTATGATCTCATTGTTTAGATACAGGATGGTCTTGTCATTTAGGTATATGTCACTTATGACGTCAATTATGTGTGGATGTATCCTGAACTTTTTTAGGCATTCAATTAGGGGCTTTCTTTTCACACTGTCGAAGGCTTTCTTGAAATCTATAGCGATGGTTATTAATGGTCTCTTCATCTTGAAAGACCACCACCACCATCACCACACCACCACCACCACCAAACCACCACCACCTCTACCACAACAACCACCACCACCACCACCACCACCACCTCTACCACAACCACCACCACCACCACCACCTCTACCACCACCACCACCACAACAATACCACCACCACCACCACCACACCACCACCACCACAACCCCACCACCACCACCACCACCACACCACCACAACAATACCACCACCACCACCACAACACCACCACCACAACACCACCACCACCACAACAACAACAATACCACCACCACCACAACACCACCAGCACCACCTCTACCACCACCAGCACCACCTCTACCACCACCACCACCACCCCCACCCCCACCACTACCACAACAACAACAACAATACCACCACCACCATTGATGATAATGACAGGGATTCAGATTAACGACATAAATAAGAGCGTGAACTGAGAAAGTAAACCTGTACGGGGAGCGGAGCGGTCCAGCGCGCGAGATCCTCATGGTGTGACGTCACGGGCGATCCACCAGGCCTTATCATCTCGGTGGCCACGGTTGCAGTGTCTATGATTAGTTCGTCGTATGATTCGTGTTTCTTTTTTCCATCAGGAGAATAAGAAGCCAAAAGACCTCAGCCCTTGGGCCGCGCCCTCCCCGGACTTACCGCTGCTCAACTTCGCCTTCATGGGGCGACTCGACAAAGTGAAGAGGGAGCTTGACGAAGAAGGCACCAGCGTGAACATGTCCGACCCAAAAGACGGTAATTCCTGAGGCGTGTGTTGAGGAGAGGCAAAGACAGGTGGTGGTGTGGGTTGTTGTTCTTGTGCACATTGTTAATTACTGATAGGGAGGTTGAGTGTCCCTGTGTTTTATGTATATACTAGCCGCAAAGCCGCCCTCCGGGCGGACTTTTTGGCTAGCTCCTGCGGAGGGCTATTGGTGGGCCTACGGCCCACCACCTGTGTTTGGTGGGCCGAAGGCCCACCAAACACAGACTCTCCAGATAGCCCCTTCTAGCTTTCCTGAAATCATGGATGTAGAAATGTATGTATTAACGCCAACCTATTCACATCACCCCCAACCCATTCACTCACCCATTACCCATCACCCCCCACCCATTCACTCACCCATTACCCACCACCCCCACCCATTCACTCACCCATTATCCATCACCACACACCCATTCACTCACCCATTACCCATCACCCCCCATCTATTCCCTCACCCATCACACATCACCCCCCACCCATTCACTCACCCATCACCCCACACCCATTACCCATCACCCCACCCATTCACTCACCCATTACCCATCACCCTACATCAAGGTTTCCTCAATTCTCGCAACCCACTATTTTTTCACAATTTTCGCTAATAGGCTGCTAAAAAAAAAAAAAAATTAGTGATCGGATCATCTCATAAATGGGCTTAAAACCTTCCCCTGCTCGAGCTGGTTCCAAAAATGTGCCATATGAGGGGATTCCGCCACAGGGGGCGGCACCTGGAGCGGACACACACACACACACACACACACAGACACACTTTCGCTTATATTATTATAGATTACCCATCACCCTACATCAAGGTTTCCTCAATTCTCGCAACCCACATTTTTTCACAATTCTCGCTAATAGGCTGCTAAAAAAAAGAAGAAAAAAAGTGATCGGATCATCTCATAAATGGGCTTAAAACCTTCCCCTGCTCGAGCCGGTTCCAAAACTGTGCCATATGAGGGGATTCCGCTACAGGGGGCGGCACCTGGAGCGGACACACACACACACACAGACACACTTTCGCTTATATTATTATAGACAGTACGTTGCTTCGTTGGGTGAACAGTGTGTGTGTGTGTGTGTGTGTGTGTGTGCGCGCGCGTGCGCGTGTGCGCGTGCGTGTGTGAAGGGGACAAGTGTGTGACAGAACTATGCTCATGAAAAACAATGAAAAAAACCGCTAGTGTCACCCCGTACTGATCCCCTTCCCCCCCCTCTCCCCCTCCCCTTGAACAGGCCGCACGGCTCTTCACGTCGCCTGCCTCGCCGGACACGAGGGCATCGTATCCACTCTGCTTTCTTACGATGCCAACACACACGCCAGGGACCACAGCGGTAAGCCCCTCCCACGTGCTCTGGTATGCAAGGATATAGACGGTATAGACGCCTCGGTATCCTTAACCCCTTGAGACCCAGAACGTATTTTCCATTGTCATTTGGCTACCATTAGACGATTTTTAGTAAATATAAGCAATGTTTTTATAGATATGACCTGTTAAGCATCCTTGTCGACTAACTAATATAGTATATTCAGTTACTTTTCGTAATTTTATGGCTTGACAACAAACAATTATATTATAGCAAAGGAAAAATCTGGGTGTGAATGGGTTAAATGTGGTTAAGTTAATCTAGTACGCCATTAATCCCACGACATTCGACAGGGATTGCTATGATGTTATCTGAAGGTTGTTAAATATGAATTAAGTGTACTACAGACTAACACTGCTCGTACTATAGAAAGACAAGTCCTGGAAAGTTTAAGTGAGCCCCACGACCCAACACTTGTACTTGAGGTTGGTTGCTGGAGGGACGGGCTTTGGCATGTCATGTTTTGCTGATTCCTTGTGTGTTGTGTCTTTCCCTCGTCAGGAAAGCGACCTCTCCACATGGCTGCCGAGGAGGGACACCACCACCTGCTGCCCCTCCTGCTGGCCAGATGTCTTATGGAAGCACGAGACAATAAAGGTAGTTATCCTCACACACACACACACACACACACACACACACACACACACACACAACCTATCTCATGTCCTTATCTCTTCCTTACTCAACATTTCCACCTTCCTCCCGTGCTGGAATCAGGTCTTCGGGCGCTTCATCTGGCGGCACAGAGGGGACACCTGACGTTCCTGAAGGTGCTGGAGGAGAATGGGGCCCACCTGTCTGCCGTGTGTGGCATCGAGAACTCCACCTCACTCCACCTGGCGGCTGAGGAGGGTCACGTGGAGGTCGTGAGGTGGCTGGTGGAACAGGGTGTCTCCATCTACATCCGGGACACTAATAGACTGACGGCGGAGGACCGAGCAAGGGCGAGACAGCACTTGCCGGTTGTGAAGTACCTGGAGACTATTTCTGTCGGGGAGGTGAGTAGGTGACAGAGTAATAACCTAACCTAACTAACCTAACCTAACCTAATCTAACCTAACCTAACCTAACCTAAACCTAAACCCAACCTAACCTACATGGTGAGAGGAATGAATGGAGGAGGTGAGGAGGGGAGGGACTGGGGGAATAAGGAGGAGATGAGTGGAATTGAGGGGTTGGAGGTGAAGAAACTGTGAGGAAATGAGGGGATGAGTGGAATGGAGGAGTAATGAGAGTTTGAAGTAATGGTGGTGAATGCTGGAGGAAACTGAAAAGGTACACTGTATAATCAGTAGCACGTACCTGCATGATATAACGAATGAATTAGAACAGACACAAATAATTGCAATACATACATACATACACGTCAAGGACATGTTTTCCATCACCTTAGGACCACGAAGACTTGCCGAAAGGAGATGCTAAGGCAAGAGCCAAAGTGAAGCTTAAAGTGTTCAACGAAAGACCTGAAGTACCTAAGAAGCCTCCTCTCACCTTGAAGCCTTCCACACCGCAAGTCAAGCCTCAGGTAACAGTTTCCCCACAGAATACTCAAAGAAGGAAGGAAGAAAAGAAAGAAAGAAAGAAAGAAAGAAAGCTTTCCTATCCTTCTTCCCCTTTTTCCTTCCGTTCCTTCCTTCTCTTCCTTCTTTTCTTATTTTCCTCCATCACGTAAAAAAAGGACGTAATTTTTTGTGACTAGCTGGAAAAGGAAGAAGGAAGGAAGGAAGGAAGGAAGGAAGGAAGGAAGGAAGTAGATTGTGAGAGAAACCAGACATCTAATTAGTACACTACTGACAACCCTTCTTATCAAAGCCTTTATAATTAGAAAAAAAGAATGGCTTTTAAAGGCTTTGCTTCTAATGATTTATATCGTAACCACTTTAATTCAATTCAATATCAGTTTCGGTTAAGTTTTGTGAGATGTGTATATTAGTATGTGCGTGTATGTGTACTTACTACGTGTGTGCGTGTATGTGTACTTACTACGTGTGTGCGTGTATGTGTACTTACTACGTGTGTGCGTGTATGTGTACTTACTACGTGTGTGCGTGTATGTGTACTTACTACGTGTGTGCGTGTATGTGTTACTTATACGTGTGTGCGTGTATGTGTACTTACTACGTGTGTGCGTGTATGTGTACTTACTACGTGTGTGCGTGTATGTGTACTTACTACGTGTGTGCGTGTATGTGTACTTACTACGTGTGTGCGTGTATGTGTACTTACTACGTGTGTGCGTGTATGTGTACTTACTACGTGTGTGCGTGTATGTATACTTACTACGTGTGTGCGTGTGTCTGTGACCGTAGTGGCTGCTGGAGGCGGCTGGTGACGGCGACGTGGGGCTGGTGAGGCAACTGTTGGCGGAGGGCGTGTGGGTGGAGGCGCGTGGCAGGAGCGGGGAGGAGGAAGGTGCGTGCCAAGCCTTCGGGAGGAGTCACTTGCCTTATAACAGCACCACTACTAACCCTAACTAACTAACTAACCTCTACACTAACACCACACTAACTACCTTCCACACCACTACTAACCCTAACTAACTAACTAACCTCTACACTAACACCACACTAACCACACTAACTACCTTCCACACCACTACTAACCCTAACTAACTAACTAAGCTCTACACTAACACCACACTCACCACACTAACTACCTCTCATTGCCTGCCACTATAAGCTGCAGGAGTGAAGGATTAGAGGCTCCTAAACATAATATATATATGACTATTTGTATAGTTATCTGATTCTGTTATAATCTTTTCTTTTCTTACATAATTTTTTGTGATTACGTATTCATCGGATGCTTATAACGCGCAGGTTCTATGAAGACGAGTTGTAAAATAGATTATCTTCCTTCTCCTCCTCATCTTCTTCTCCTCCTGCTACTTCTTCCTCCTTATCTTCTTCTCCTCCTGCATCTTCTTCCTCCTTATCTTCTTCTCCTCCTGCATCTTCTTCCTCCTTATCTTCTTCTCCTCCTGCATCTTCTTCCTCCTTATCTTCCTCTCCTGCTACTTCTTCCTCCTTATCTTCTTCTTCTCCTGCTACTTCTTCCTTATCTTCTTTTCCTCCTGCTACTTCCTCCTCATCTTCTTATCCTCCTGCTGCTTCTTCCTCCTCTTCTTCTCATGGTCCTCCTGACGCAGGGCTCCGGGCGTTGCACTTGGCGGCGTGGGGAGGCTACGGGGAGGTGGTTGACGTACTACTACAGGGTGGGGCTGAGGGCGAGGCGGAGGCGGCAGGTGAGGACCCTTGACGGACACCTTAACAGTGGTGATGGTGACGGTGTTGATACTGACAATGGAGAGTGTGATTATGGGTGGAGCAGAGGGTGATGCAAGGCTAAGGGAGGAAGGCAAGGCTCTCTCTCGGCTTTGGGGTGATGATATAGTGTTGATAGTGACCGTAATAATGTGGTGGTAGTGATGTTGAGGGCTTGGTTTGCTTCCCAGGGCGGCGGGCGGTGCACTGGGCGGCTTTGGGCGGTCACGTGGAAACCCTACAGGCGCTGAAGAAAGGAGGTTGTGACATGCACGCCCTCACCCCAGACGGCTCCTCGGCTCTTCATTTGGCGGCGGAGCAAGGCAGCCTGGAGGCGTGTCAATGGCTGGTGGAGGAGGCAGGGGTTGAGGTGACCTTGGTGGACGGTAAGGGACGCACGGCCCTCGAGGTGTCCAAGGAGGAGGGGTCCATGGAGATCGTTGACTTTCTAGAGTCTCTGAGTAAGGTGAGTGGAGATGAGAGGAGGAGGAGGAGGAGGAGGATGATAAAAACACAGAAGCAACTAGAGGTACGTTCTAGTCTCTGGATAAGATGAGAAGAGGAGGAGGAGGAGGAGGAGGATAAAAACACAGAAGCAACTAGAGGTACGTTCTAGTCTCTGGATAAGATGAGAAGAGGAGGAGGAGGAGGAGGAGGAACATAGAAACACCCAGGCAGCAACGGAATTTGAGATATGGCAGACATAACCTTACGTGGGATGTGAGTAAAATATTCCTTGATGTGTTTTTATTACTAACCATCCCAACCACCCTTACAGAAAAGGCCTCAATCAGCACAAAGAGAGGAGGCTGCCAAACCCTCCCTCAGGTTTACGTTTAAAAAACCAATTAGGAAACAGGTGTCAGTCGGCGGCACTAATACTGACCTCGCCGTAAACAAATGCAAAAGGCTTAGTCTGGGAGAATTGTCGCACCATCCAACCACCAAAATCGGAGAACCAAAACGTCAATCGTCACCAAACGAGGCATCGCCAGACTCACTGCCCTCCATACGTCTGAAGACATTGAAGGGCGTCTTGCATGTCCACACACAGGTCAGAGGAACGTGTGTGTGTGTTTGAGACTCGAAATCAGAAACCACATCTCTATAGGCACGGGGCATTGACCAGAGAGTGTGTGTGCGTGTGTGTGTGTGTTTGAGACTCGAAATCAGAAACCACATCTCTATAGGCACGGGGCATTGACCAGAGAGTGTGTGTGTGTGTGCGTGTGTGTGGTCTGTGTGTGTGTGTGTGTGTGTGTGTGTGTGTGTGTGTGTGTGTGTGTGTGTGTGTTTCAGGCGTGGTCGAGAAATCAATCATATAACTGAAAACAGGCAAAGTGGCCAGGATACTTCGCCATCTCTCATACGGTTTTGAAGGGAAATTTCAGGACAATTTTGTTGTCTGGCAGGTGAACCTTAAGCGCCTGAAAGACAGACTTCGCGTGCTGGAGGAGCTGCGTGCCTGGAAGGACCTTCAGTCAGCCTTTGTCGCGGATCACACGGTGCGTGCCCTGCCAACTCTTCCTTCACTTGCCTTAATGTTACATACGAATCGATCATAAGACTCATACTAAATTATGTCTAGCGAAAGTCTTCCACAGAGCAATTCACTTACACTGATGATGGTGGGTAAACAAAGGGTCAGAGATGGAGATGACCCGGGGTAAACAAACTCTTTTCGCAGTTCGAGGAGACAAATACGAAGATTCACGTTTTCTCCTTCTTCTGCGAGGGAGAGAACCTTGGCCAGCGAATTGAACGTCAGAGGGAGCGTGGCGCGCCCTTCCCCGCCCACCTGGTGCACAGCTGGACCCTGGGCCTCACCCTCGCCCTCAAGGTGACCAGAAGGATGGAACAGAGAGGAAGAGGCGAAATACACACTGATTTTGTTCTAACCATCTTACTCTTCCCATGCATGCCAGCAGCAAATTTACATAATTCAATTACATATATTGTTACATTTTTTTATTTGAAATTTATTTAAGAGGAAAAAATGCTTTGTGACACACACAAGCGGCAGAAGGAGTTTTCAAAGTAACAAAGACCTTATGTATTTTTTTGAAGAGTCACGGTATACTGTCTTGTCGCATAACACGAACAACAGAGAATTGCTGCCTCACGCCCTTTTCACCTCCTCACTTCCCCTCAGCACCTGCACGCCAAGGCTCTGCTGCACGCCAACATAAGACCCCAAAACATATTCTTCAGCGGATCGGGGGCACCCATCATGGGGGCACTGGGGACTCGACGCTTCTTCCAGCCTCCCGACCTGCCTCCCTCTCTAGCAGACGCCGACGAGGAGAAATATAGGGTGGGTTCTCTCTCTGTTCCTATTCTAACAAGTTGGTAATCTTTCTCTGTTTTCAAGGTGTTCCGAGAGCCATGTTATGTTACAGAGTCCTGAGGTGAGGGAAGGGAGGCCTTACTCATCCCTGGCAGACATGTGGGCCCTCGGTTGCTGCCTCTACGAACTGGCGGCACAGCGGACGGCGTCTTCCTACTCCCAGGTGCTGTACTGGGTTGTGTATGTGCTGTGCTGTGTTGTGTCTGTGCTGTGTCTGTGCTGTGTTGTGTCTGTGCTGTGTCTGTGCTGTGCTGTGCTGTGCTGTGTCTGTGCTGTGTCTGTGCTGTGCTGTGTCTGTTGTGTTGTGTCTGTGCTGTGCTGTGCTGTGTCTGTTAGATGGGAGATGTGGTCTTGTTGTGATGTGGCGCACTGCTGTTGAAAATCAGAGAGGCTTGAGTATGAGCGGGAATCATGCGTGCGGAGGAAAAGTGATAACAACGCAGTGGAGGAGAGTTCGTGGGGCGAGAGGGAAAGTGAAGGATGATGATGACGATAGTGATAACCATAACAAGAGTAATAACAGGAATAACAAAAACTATCCTAACATCTTCAGGTGACGGTTCCAAATGACTATGGAGACGAGTACAGGGACTTAGTGGCAGCCCTTCTGGACCCGCTACCTGAGAAGCGCCCAGCAGCCTCCCAGGTGCTTCATCTGCCACTCCTGAAGGTGAAGTGCTCGCCTGTTGTTGGGCCTAGACGGGGCTGCTGACTAGATAGCCCGCTGGTGGTTATAAAATGGGCAGAAAGGATACATTAATTGTTCATGTGTGTGTGCACATGGCAACGCAGCAGAATGTGCCAGATGAAACACAGTTATACATAGGAAGAAATTTAATTAATGAAACGATAAGCTTTTGAGCCCCACTCTCTTCAGTAGAGCCGAGTGTTCCTCCCTCTCCCACCCACTCTTCAGTAGAGCCGAGTGCTCCTCCCTCTCCCACCCACTCTCTTCAGTAGAGCCGAGTGTTCCTCCCTCTCCCACCCACTCTCTTCAGTAGAGCCGAGTGTTCCTCCCTCTCCCACCCACTCTCTTCAGTAGAGCCGAGTGTTCCTCCCTCTCCCACCCACTCTCTTCAGTAGAGCCGAGTGCTCCTCCCTCTCCCACCCACTCTCTTCAGTAGAGCCGAGTGCTCCTCCCTCTCCCACCCACTCTCTTCAGTAGAGCCGAGTGTTCCTCCCTCTCCCACCCACTCTCTTCAGTAGAGCCGAGTGCTCCTCCCTCTCCCACCCACTCTCTTCAGTAGAGCCGAGTGTTCCTCCCTCTCCCACCCACTCTCTTCAGTAGAGCCGAGTGCTCCTCCCTCTCCCACCCACTCTCTTCAGTAGAGCCGAGTGTTCCTCCCTCTCCCACCCACTCTCTTCAGTAGAGCCGAGTGCTCCTCCCTCTCCCACCCACTCTCTTCAGTAGAGCAGAGTGTTCCTCCCTCTCCCACCCACTCTCTTCAGTAGAGCCAAGTGTTCCTCCCTCTCCCACCCACTCTCTTCAGTAGAGCCGAGTGCTCCTCCCTCTCCCACCCACTCTCTTCAGTAGAGCCGAGTGCTCCTCCCTCTCCCACCCACTCTCTTCAGTAGAGCAGAGTGTTCCTCCCTCTCCCACCCACTCTCTTCAGTAGAGCCAAGTGTTCCTCCCTCTCCCACCCACTCTCTTCAGTAGAGCCGAGTGCTCCTCCCTCTCCCACCCACTCTCTTCAGTAGAGCCGAGTGTTCCTCCCTCTCCCACCCACTCTTCAGTAGAGCCGAGTGCTCCTCCCTCTCCCACCCACTCTCTTTAGTAGAGCCGAGTGCTCCTCCCTCTCCCACCCACTCTCTTTAGTAGAGCCGAGTGCTTTTCCCTTTCCCACGCGTGACGTCCGCCACGTAACTCCCTCACCCTGTCATTACCACGCCCTTCATCGTCTCCCTCAGAACGCGTTGAGGCAGCAGCTGGAGGACGCAAAGCTTCTTCAGGCTTCACCAGGACGTTGTGCGCCACGTGGAGGCACTGAGGCGCGAGGCGGCCACCTAGGAGGACGCATGGGCCAAAGCCAGGGAAGAGTCTTTACTCTTAAAGAACTGGCTTTGGCATGGGGTGTCTTGCAGCCATCAGAGTCTGTTTACACACTGAGGCGGAATAGTCAAGCCTTGAGGACCCTTGAGGACCTCAAGGTCCCTTGAGGACCCTGGACTTGCAAAAGAGTTTGTCATGTCTTTGAGATGCTCAAAATTAATGATACGTGATGCACGTCAATTTTACTTCGCAATAGTTTTTGTCAGTGTGACTTACGATACCTTTCTCTGTGTCCCGTATATGATGAAACGTGTCTATACGAACCCTTCATATATACAGAGCTGGGCACTAAATACATTGAATGTATTTGAATACTAAATACTAATGATAATTATACATAATACATCAATTGTATTTAAATACATTTGCAAATACATTTTAAATACACACAAATTATAACATCTCCGAAAAAAAGTGGATTTCCTTAGGATTTCCATAGAGTTTGGGTTTCCTTAGAAATTTCCTTCTCAGGCCTAAATTTCCTTAAAATTTAGAAATCTCCTTGGAAGTGGAAACACTGGTTCACGGTAAAATCAGGGTTTCCAGATAGTTGGGCGGGCTTATGGCCAAATTAACTGATATAAAAGTATTTACATTTTCATATGAGTTTTTAAATACAATGTATTTAAATACTCATAAAAGTATTTGAATACTGTATTTAAATACATGACAACCAATGTATGTATAAATACATTTCTAAATACAAAAATGTATTTTAATATCTATTTAAATACAAATTTATTTAAATACTGCCCAACTCTGCATATATATTAGAAATACCCGCTCGGCAAGGGAAGAATCCTAGGGACAAATTCACATAACTCTCTCAGGCCAATCCTGCTTTTACTCAGGTATGATCTGGGCATGACCGCTGCTTCTCCAAAAACTGATAGGCTCACCCAAAAAGTAACAAAGAAATGCAGTTTAAAAAAAAGGCAAAACGATTACCTGGTTTTTTTTCACCCTAATGATATTCACAAAATATGTAATGAGGTATGGCAAACTGATTATACATATTTTGTAGAATTTGTTTGACATACTTCATAAATCTCGTGTTAATTGTTCATATATAGGTCATGTTTACCGGTATTGCTTTATTATGCGTCCCGTTACCTGCCATTCAGAGTGCGCCATTCACTCACCACTGAGAACCCAACAGCAAACAGATCATCGAGGCGCCAGGCACGTTATTACCTTTCATCTGATCTACCTTTCATCTAACTCAGTGCTCTTCAACCTTTCTTGATGTCGTCCACCCCTAGTAGTGATTTGGTAAGAGCTGTCCACCCCTATTTTTTTCTCTTTAAAATCTCACGGCTCTGACATTTCAAAGCTTACTATATCATTCTACAAAATATATAGGTAGGGAAAGGCAGCTTCACTCATTTTAAATTTACAGTTTACATATTTTTCTGTATAATAACACATGCAGTCTAAAACTAAATATACTATGAAAAATTAAACATACCTTCGGAATTAAACTACAAATGCATTTTTATTCCTGAAACTAAAGTAAAATTTCACCTAATATGCGTTATATTTGGTAATCCAGAAAACAGCCTTTTCCTTCAAGAAACAAAAATCAGTGGCTTGGCTGCTGTTGCAATTTGTCTGCTATCAGCTTGAATCGAGGCATCAGACATTTTCAAGTGTAACCCGCATAAGAGGATCCAAATTCAGAATGGCATTCCTTTTCTATGCTTGATTAAAACTAAGCTTGAAAAACTTTGCTGACACAGACATGATGTTGGCATCTGCACAAATATGGCTGTTACCTTCTCAGCTTACTCCTTGTAGTCCTGACTATCAAGCAAGACAGCCCAGCAATGCAATGCTTAGGAGGGCTAAATGTTTTGAAAGCTGATTTTTTGTAATAATAATCCACTGGAAGCTCCAATAGGGCATCATAATGATCAGTTCCATCATCTGAGAATGGATAAAGCTTCCACATGTTCGAGGTCTGAGGTGTCATGGAAATAGAAGTCAAGGTTTTCCTGCATCAAAGTCAGGTGTCTGGTAATCCAGGGGGACATTCGTACCTCCAGTGTCTGCTCTGCTGTCTGCATACCATGTTCCTAGCCACTGCCAGCCAGCCATATAGGTATCAAAGACTTCAAAATCAGAACACCTCTTTTCTACATTGCTTTAAATGTTTTCACCTTTAGTTTTGAATCCATTTATTTTCCCTATACTTATGAAAATATCCCCACCTTTACCTAGTTTTATACCATATATTTATTTTCCCGTATCTATACCGAGTCACCGACACGTGGGCATGATCTCGTCCACCCACCTATCCACCCCAAGACAGTCGTCCACCCCTCACTCAATCTCGTCCACCTTTAGGTGGACCGTCCACCCAGGTTGAATAGCACTGATCTAACTCATTACTGTCATCATAGCTCCCTATCACAGCTTTCGAGTGAGCGAGGCTATTTTTTGGGAAGGTCAGGAGGGGAGATGCGAAAGAGCACTTGCCTCCCCCCACCCCCCCCGTTCCTCTCTGCACATGTATCCCCCCCCCACCTCCCCTCTCATCTGTTTGTTGGCTGAGGAAGCTAAGCTGCTGAGGTTGTATCAGTGTCTCTGAGGCGATGCTGAGGAGCAGGCTTGTAACCCACTCGCTGGAATTTCTTCTTATTCATTCTTGATTTTACTTTTGCACCGAACAATATTTCTCTCCTTCATCCAGTTACAGGAATCCCCTGACTTTTTCTCTTTTACATCTCTCTGATCTGAGATACATATATACTCTCTCTCTCTCTCTCTCTCTCTCTCTCTCTCTCTCTCTCTCTCTCTCTCTCTCTCTCTCTCTCTCTCTCTCTCTCTCTCTCTCTCTCTCTCTCTCTCTCATGAATGGAAACGTAAAGGATGTTGCAAGTCTCCACGAGACCCCAAGGGCAACATTTGGATGGGAACAAGAGAAGGAAGAAGAAGAAGGAGAAGAAGAAGAAGAAGAGTGTGGTGAGGAGGCAGGGGGGCATGGCAGCCTTAGCAGGGGCTGGCAGGTCATCGTAGCAGGGTTTGTTATAAACGTGAGTAGTCTTCTGCAAGCACAATGTTGCTGTTGTGACGGTATCTTAGGTGACAGTGTTGGTGACATTACGTCTCGGTAACTGGCCTGCAGATACTGTCATCGGCGGGCAGCAACTGCTTCGGAGTATTGTTTTCACCGCGGCTGCTGGAGTTAGGGTCGTCTCCAGCGTTAGTGGCTGGCTTGGCAAATGTATCGTTAGCTGCTTCCTACTTGCTGTGCCTGACTGTTGTGCCGCTGCTGCACCGCTGGGGATGCCGCTACCTACTGCTGGCAGTAGGCCTTGTCTGCAGCGCCTCCTTCGCTGCGGCTGCTCTCTCCTTCTCGATGCGAGATCATTTGCTGCGGCTGCAGTCGTTGCAGGTGTGTATGTGCCAGGGTGATGTGAGGTGGGTAGGATGGATCTCAAAATTCTAACAAGTTATTCCCAACAGGCTCATGCAGACAGGTGGTGTTCGTTGTGGTGCAAGTGGCTGTGAGTCGGTGCTTTCAACGACGGCGGCGCCCATTGGCTATTGGTTTGACAGTGGCGGGTAGCTCAGTCAGCCAGATCGTGATACCGCCACTCGTTGTTTTCATGCAGAGCCACTACAGCCTCAGGGCAGCTCTGCTGATGACTAGCGTCCTGACGCTACACATCTGCGTCGCGGCACCACTTATGCCGTCAGACCGTGAGAGCAGCGGCCTGCAAGGGATGAATTACTTAGCGATTGTGCGGCGGCGGGACGTGGCGTTAATGTGCCTTGTATTGGCCCTAAACAATGCCACGGTGTCCATCTTCGGGGTCACGGTCCCACTAGCCCTGCTAGACGCCGGTCGCAGCTCACACGAGACGGCACTGTACTTAAGTGCTTCAGGTGCGGCTATCCTAGTGGCCAGGGTGTGGGTCGGCACACTGCTTTGCTACTTCCGTCAACCCATAACTGTCGTCAGACTGGCCTCCGCCCTGACCGCCGCCACCATCCCCGGTGAGTGCTCATCACACACACCATATCCACTTTCCCATGAGAATATTGTTCATTTCATCTGAACTGAGTATTCCAGACTGAACACCATCTCCGCAGTGTGGTACTGGTGCGAACGGCTGGTGTGGCGGACGGCGTGGTTTTGTGTGTGCGGGGCGAGCAGCGGCGTGGTCTCGGGCCTGGTGAGCCTGGTGGTCCTGGAGGTGGTGGAGCTGAAGTGGCAGGCGGAGGCGCTCAGTCTCGTCAGTCTGTCCACGGGAATAGCAACGCTGCTGGTCGGGGAAATAGTAGGTGCGTAGAGTATAATTATAGGATGTACTGGACTCACTCCATTTCGACAAGCTTTACAAGTTTTCCTTCCCCTATTTCACTGTAGATGTTATCATGCCCTTGTCCAATGTAGTGTAACTATCCTCAAAGCCTCATCCTTCCTCTCCAGCTTCACATAATGCAAAGTGTCCGTACAATACGCCACACACTCACCTTTGACAGACAACCACTTTGGCCTGGCACAAAATGCCCCGCACCACCAGCAGATGCCGCCCCTTCCTATCCATAACCTAAATCATTGCTATCCGCAGAGTTGGCGCGGGTGGTGACTGGGAACTATGCCTCCAAACTGCACGCAATTAGCTGCCTCCTCGCGCTAAGCCAGGTGTTGTGGGAGCTCCTTGACGCTGAAGTCCGTGGAGCGCTCCCTCGGCCTGCCCGCTCACGTCTCATTATCGAAGAGGTGGAGGACGCCCCAGAGTATAGAAAGGCGCGACTGAAGCCTTTTATATAGCTGGTGCGGCGAGTTGTTCCCATGACAAAGGAACATTGGAAAAAAGTTTATCAGTGCATATTGATTTTCCACTCTTGTATAAAGAAAAAACGTGCCAAGTGTTAAAAGATAAACATATCAAAGGAAAATTTGCAGAATGATTCCTTGAAGACAAGAGTGAAAAACATAGATTGATGGAACAATATTATCTTTAGTTAAGAATGAGTAAGAAAAATCACAATGATGATATTCATTTCTGATGTGTCTAGACAAATGTTACATTGAAGGAGGTGAACAAACGTGGAAAACTAAATATTACATAACCAGTCACACAATGGTGTGAAAGAGCAAATAGCACTCGTTACCCTTTGCATCGGTACAATGGACACAGCAGAGGTAGGAAAGCCTTAGGCAGCGGAATGAGGTCCAGGAAAAAAGATAGGCATGAAGCTCGCAAGTTCAGAAGAATCGTGAAATAACGGTAAAGGTAGCAAGGGAAACAGCAGTGTGATGACATGTAAACAGTGGCGTAGCTACAGGAGGGGGGGGGGAGACCGGCCCCCCATTAGAATCATGTGCCCCCCAGGTGCCCTCCCACTGGCCATGGCTGCCGTATTCTATATAATGGTCAAATACCCACCACTGATCTGATCTTAGAATAAGCCCTTATAGCTACCCTTCTATGGGGCATCAAAGTGGCCCCTGAGCTTCGCTTGCCTTGTTAAGACCCCCTTGATAACTACGCCACTGCTAACAAAGCAATCCAGTAGCTACTTTAACAACCTACAAACTACGTAGCAAGGAAAAAAAATGATATCCTTCCCACAATCCGCTGGGACACTGTTAAAGAGTTCGAATGAAGCACTAACGAACCCTTTCAATATATGCTTTAAAAAAATACTACAAAACTATACCAACACTATTACTAACTCACATTTACTAACATTTAAGACTTAAATAACGTTACAGGTCAAGAACTATTGGTCAAAGGTCAACAGGTAAGGGCGTGGGAAGGAAATAAGCGAAAGATTTAGTGTTTCGAAGCAGTTTTGAGTTACTTGAATAATCCGATACGAACGACAGTCGAGAGCTAGCCGGCGAGTGGGCAGGACGCGTGTGCAGGCAGCTGGGAGGAGGAAGGGGATGATTTTAGGCCTAACAACGCTTTATATTGTTGCTTTTCTTCATATTTCTGCAGCGTCAGGTAGGAGAGAGAGAAAGGGAGGGAGTGGGAGAGGACGAGTGCACGCAGGGGCGGATCTAGGGGAAGGCCGCGGCCACCCCTGCAATCTCATTGGCCACCCCAGATCTGAGTCAGAGGTCTAATGAAAAGCCAACCATTGTTTTTATGGCTATGCCATGGCCACTCCACACTAGATCTGTGTCCAACCTTGGCCACCCGAGTCACCATGTCTTGGCGGCGCGACTGTGAGTGGGACAGGGAGGGAGGGAGTGAGAGCTTACGTATGATTTGAGGTTGTTTAGTCCTCCTGCAAAGTAATGGCTGTTGCCTCGTTATCTTTCTACCTTATGTAACGTCAGATCGGCTATGGCCAGTGCCGTATAGCTACGGGAGGACACGTGCCCCCCCATGATAATCCTTAACCCCCCAGGTCCTTTCCCCATACTGACCATGGCTTCCGTAATCTGCTTGGGCCTGTGACTGACGATATGCACTAATACCCTTCTGTGGCATCAGAATGCCCCTGAACTCCGCTTGCATAGTGCCCCCCATACACAGTTGTACCCCTACCCCCCCAGGTGCCCCCCCATTGATAGATACCTAGCCATGCCACTGCAAGTGAATGATCTCGTAGTTATTTATCAAGTTGGGGAAAGACTGAGACGAATAGCATTTGATTCTCCCCAATCCCTGCATAACTCACAGCATGGAGATGGAGGTGTTGAGTCAGACAAGACGCTGTACTGTTTGTTCCGTTGTGTTCATCATTCATCAGTGGTCTTTATGGCCTTTGGATGCCGACAGTCCCGACACTCACTTATGTATATTTATAAGTGTTTCAGAAAGTGGTTTTACCGTATGTTGTTATTTACATGTTGAATAGAAATGTGTAAAATAATGCTATAAGATTATGGTATGTAAAATGTACGCAATGCTAATAATATCATAGCTGAGGTTCCTTTGCGAGAAGTGAGGACTTCACTCGAGAGACGCAGAGTAAGGGGCGATCTGATAGAAGTTTTTAAGTGGATAAAGGGATTTAATAAAGGAGAGGTAGGAAAAGTTCTTACGGCTTTTAACCAGGGTAGAACAAGAAGTAACGGATTCAAGCTGGAAAAGCGTAGATTCAGAAAGGAAATAAGGAAAAACTGGTTCACAAATAGGGTGGCGAATGAATGGAATGGTCTCAGTAGACAGGTAGTTAGTGCAGAGTCATTAGTGAGCTTTAAAGAGGAGCTGGATAGGTTCATGGATGGGGATGAAAGGTGGATGTAGGTATATTAGGTGACAGGAACTACCACGTGTAGGCCTCGCGGCCTCTTGTAGCTTCCTTATTTTCTTGTGTTCTTCTTGTGTGTGTGATTTTTGCACCTACCTGAGATCGCTGGGGAGGTCGAGGAATTGGTGCGGGCGAGGATTTTGGTGGCCTCGGGGAGGAAATTGGCATTGAAATGTTTTCTCCGTATCTCTATTCCATCTTCATTATGTCGCTTTTGGTTTTACTCTCTGGCCCGTCGGAGCTGAATCTATGATATACTCTTTTGTTTCACAGTAAAACATCCTGGAGGAATCTATTATACTATTCACTCAGGTTGTAGCGCACGCCCCTGAAATGGTAGGTACGATAAATGTGAAATGTATGCACTCACTCACCTATTGGTTACATACGAATGATTCACACAGGCCTGACAATAAAAGAATGATTGAGATGGGTACAACAGCGTGGGTATACCCAGCTCGTTTATTAGGTATTGACAGATAATGATAGGAAGTGGCAGTAGCAGTACTTAAAGAATCTCATTAGCCAGAGAGGTAAATGTTACAGACAGTTTCCAGAAATGTGGTGGTATATGTTACTGTTAGTGAAGTATAACTATTAAATGTTCATGGATGATGTGAATTCAAGTAACATCTCATTGCATAGCTTAATTAAGAAGAAAGGTTAAAGGTAAAAGAGAGAAACTGGTTCACAAATAGGGTGTTGAATGATTGGAATGGACTCAGTCGTCAGGTGGTCAATGCGGAGTCTATTGGGGTCTTTAAAAGGAGTCTGGATAAATTAATGGATGGGGAAGAGAGGTAGATGTAGGTAGAGTTAAGTAACAGGAACTACCTCGTGTAGGTCTCACGGCCTCTTGTAGCTTCCTTATTTTCTTATGTTCTTATGTTTACTCAAGATGAGATCAAGAAGATGGATCAGATTCTGGCCGCCTCTTAAAGTGAAGATTAATTTGTTGCTTCAGTTCTTTCAATTCTTTTTTCTGGTCCATGCATAGATTGATAAGGACGTGTACTTTCTCCTCGAGGCTTTCTAGAGTGGTATCTTGTGATTCGTCTTTTTCATCTATAATGCTTGGCTTGAAGATCCTCTTTGCCATGCTATCAGCAAAGTTGTTTTTCCTATTTTCATTTGTGATAAGGTACTTTGTTATTAGTTTCTGGACACGTGGGAAGCAAGCTTTAATTTCAAGAAAGAGGTTGCTCTGAGCTGCGATTTGGAAGAATCTTGCACACTTTTTGAACTCATCAACTCTGTCTGAAGGTTGTCTAATAGCAAGATTGGCAATGAATCCTCCCATGATGATGATGAATGCCCCAAACATTGGTTGTCCCATATATGGATGGACTACATCGTCTTTCACAAAGGTGTCATCATAGTTGAGGTCACCAAGAAGCCATGTCATCATCTTCATCATGGCTTGAGGCATAGACCTAAAGGCGGGTTCATTAGACAGCAGCAAGTGGAAGATATTTGCAAATACAAACAAAAGTAATGCAATATAACTGAGGGCTTTGATGTAAGTCCAAAGAAAGTACTTTGTGATTGGCATGAAGACAAACAATAGTGGTAGTTGGTTCAGTTTGTCAATCATCAGAATCCACTCCAGCAGAAGTGCAATGAGGCCACAATGCCACTGCCAAGTCTGCAACACACACAAAAAATATTGTTAAAATTATGAATTTTTTTTTTTGCAGTTGCTCAATGAAATGAATTAGAGTACTTTTATAGGAGACTCTTATAAAGGTACTCTGAAATGAATGATTGTGAAGACTATGCATAGCTGTTGTCGGGGAACCTTGTACAATGTTGTGCTATTTTTTGGTTCAACGTCTGAAGTAATTACCACATTAGTGCAAATTATTAAAGAGTTTATGGTAAATTTTTACGATGGCACCAAACTTCCCTACACAATTTGGAGCATGATTTTTGTTTACCTTATTGTATTCTAAGAGACATTTTCTCTGAGCTTTCCGTCGCAAATTAATAGTTTCGGAGATATAGAACATTTTAGGTGAGGGGAGGAATATGTCTCTTTGTTTACAAAATGCCTCCCTCTTCCTCTTCTTGTGACCTGCATCGCTTTTGTTTCGGAGGCGCACCCGTGGCTACCTAACCTAACCTAACCTCACCTCACCTAAACCTTTAACCTCCTAACTGGGTCCAATAATAAAAAAGGTTTAATAAAATACCAAACAAAAGAGATGCAGGTCACAAGAAGAGGAAGAGGGAGGCATTTTGTAAACAAGGAGACATATTCCGAACCCCACCTAAAATGTTCTATATCTCCGAAACTATTCATTTGCGACGGAAAGCTCAAGGAGAAAATGTCTCCCTTAGAATACAATAAGGTAAACAAAAATCATACTCCCAATTGTGTAGGGAAGTTTGGTGCCATCGTAAAATAATACCGAGTTTATTGCCTTGTAGGCTACTGCAGACAAAAAAATTATAAAAACTCAAAACATCACATTTGTTATGCTTACATTCAGAACTGGGTGCAGATATTCACATATTCCTAATGGCAGCAGAAGAATGATTGTGAAAATGACTTGGAGGATCCTCAGTAATCTCTTATTCCGGAAGTACTCGCTCCTGATCTGTCAAGAAAAATAGCAACAGTGAAATTTATATATATGTAACTTGCAGAAAATCCTTAGCAGGCAGTCTGGGTCCCTCAAGATTTTAGCAGAAAAGGTACAGGAAATTACTGAGGCAAATGATGCATCAGTTGTTACAAATGGTAAAGAGGTAGTGAAAGCATGAAGAAAAGGAGATAAGAAAGAAATTGAACAGTGAAAAAAATAATTTTGAGGAATGGGGAAAGATGAGGGAAGTGTCTGTACTGGATGCATAGTATAGGAATGAAGTCTTTTTGTCAGAGCTGGGCGCGCAATTTTTTTTCCTTAGTCCGCAAAGCACAAATTTTTGCGATCGAGTCCGCAAAGCGCAAAATTATCGAAAAAAGGCGGAGCGCAAGCGCAAAAGCGCAAATTTCTAGCGCAAAAAAAAAACGACCGCAAATACATTTTTTTAAAGCGCAAACATAAAAGTTACAGCGCTGAAGCGCAAACCTCATTTTTTAGTCTGCAAACTGAAAAATTCTATGTTAAATTAATATAAAGTGTATAAATGATTAAAAGATTGAATGTTTACAATATTTGAAACATTTATTGAACACAAGTTTATATAAAAAATAAGATAATATTGTCAAAACAACACAAAATAGTTGCATTATAAGACATATTAAAGTAACATTTTAACGAAAAAAATATCAGCATTTTGTTTGCTATAGTACGATTATTGCAAAAATCGCTAAATTACGAAAATAGTTTTTACGTAATTCTAAATAAACTAAAATGAAGCACGCGCCCCATAAGTTAGCCAATGAGCGCTCATCTAAGCCGTAGCAGTAGCGTCGCCATATGGCGCAACAGCCAACAGCAGAAATGCCAAAGTCGCACACGTACATACATTGCATGTAAACTACAAATATTTATAAATTATAACATTATGGAGATATTATTCACAAACTGATTACTGATTATTCGATTGGTGGTAAATATCAGTTGTTATACTGAATATCCTCGTTCATCCGTAGGACGATCTGACATGCTTACCAGATGAATCCGTTAGTTAGAGACTAATAGAGAGGAGTGGTGGAGCGAGCAACACACACACCCACCACTGACAGAGGCTACGAAGGCACTGGCTCGCACTGCTTGCAGCTCTCTGTGCCACACTCGACTGTGGCATGAGCTTGCTCTTTTCTGCAGCGTTTTTTAAATAAAAAGTAAACGTAAATATAAATGCTATATTTGACGTATCTTTTAATTTTTTGATTTTACGTCATTTGAGTTTCTCGGCAAAGTTTTTCTGCTAAGTTTGCGCATTTGCGGACTTATAAAATATCGAGAGCGCAAACTCCAAAAGCGCAAATATTTTATATGGAGCGCAAATTACGCTTTTGTTTGCGCTCCGCCCAGCTCTGCTTTTTGTACTACATATTGTTCATGTTACTCTTCTCTTATAACTTGTCTCTTATTTCTGTGCACACATTGTACCAAGTATAGGTTGTTCCTCTTGCAAACTATCAATATTTACCATCTCATTTGTAAAATGTTACCGTCTTTCTGTTTTTAATCCTATTTTAGCCTTTGCAAACACTAATTCTGTTTCCCCTGTCAACTGGTCTCACATATTCTTGTGGTCTATCTGTCACATATTCTTGTGGTCTATCTGTCACATATTCTTGTGGTCTATCTGTCACATATTCTTGTGGTCTATCCTCACATATTCTTGTGGTCTATCTGTCACATATTCTTGTGGTCTATCTGTCACATATTCTTGTGGTCTATCTGTCACATATTCTTGTGGTCTATCTGTCACCCATTTATTGCACCACTGCTAACAACACTGCTTACATTTTCCATCTATTGTATCGCTTCCCTTTTTTTTTTCTATGTTCTCCATTACGTATGAAGATTATGATGTTTTACATGAATATCAAAACCCACTGATTGTGATCATCTCACCCTGTATAGATAGATGCCTTCGAGGAGCAGAATGAAGGAAGTCATGACCAGGAGCAAGAGCCTGGTCAGCAGCACCCATGATGAGGGCGGCATGTAACACCGGCTGGAGCCACCACTGAACATCATCCCGGCACCGGCTGCTTCGGTGCCAGCAGAGGTATTGTTTGGCTCTGCGTGTGGCCCACAAAACTGCTTCTGATCAATGTTGCATTTGTGCTGTATCCGAGCCCAGTTACTGTGAAGCACAACACATAGGCTCACTTGAGAAACCTTAGAGATACATTTGAATAGACTATGAATAAGAAATATTAACTATAAGTGATAACTTATAAGTGATGAATCCTGAAGTGTTGTTTACATATACAGTACAGTACATACATATATTTTTAAAGTGAAGAGATTAGCTAGCCTAATTTTGCAGTTCCTGGTGTTTACGATCTCTTACAAAACAATACCTTATATGAAACTGTGTTTGATAGAGCACACGAGAAGCCTTAGTTTAGTAATGAAAATTAAATACGAAAAAAATGCACATTATTTGTGTGTGTGTGTGTGTATATATATATATATATATATATATATATATTATATATATATATATATATATATATATATATATATATATATATATATATATATATATATATATTATATATATATATATATATATATATATATATACAGTAAAACCCTTATAACTCGGCACGATAGGGGCTCTGGCCCTTGCCGAGATATTCAATATGCCGAATTATGCAAATTCCCGCCTCTGATATGGTGAAAAAAGAAAAAGAAAAAAAAAATGTAAATAATTGTATTTTTTGCCGACTTTCTGTTTACATGTTCACACAAGAGGTTGTGAGGGCATGATATACCGAGTGAAAACCAAAAGATGCAGTTTAGGGGAGGTGGTAGCAGAGTGGGTAGAGTCACTGGGTGGCGTTCTCGAAGACCCAAGTTCGATCCCGAGTGAGACCCATAAATCCACTTTAAATCTTTCTGCACCGTCGAGTGGCCTAAGAACATCCACATGCCCTGTCCATTAACTCTACCTTCGATTGTGAGTGCATCGGAGGACACAGGGGGGCGGCATGAGCCTCTAATCACACGCCTCACTATAAAAATCCTGCCTGCGCCACCACGGGCAAGGGCCAACCATCACAGCCCTCAAGTGAGCCTCCAGGGCCTACCATCTGAGCCCTGGAGGTCACTGCCTACAGGCGCTATAGGCATAGATGGAAAAAAAAAAATTAATCTTTGTCTTTGCCTTGCCGAGTTATATCAAATTTCGAGTTATACAATGCCGAGTTATAAGGGTTTTACTGAATACTGTATGTATTGTGTGTGTGTGTATAATATATATATATATATATATATATATATATATATATATAATATATATATATATATATATAAATATATATATATATATATATATATCTGTATATATATCTATATATATACAGGGAGGTCCCGAAGATAGAGCAGTTAGGTTCCACCTGGCATACTCGTAAAGCGAAATCTCGTATAACGAAACACATAACTAATGGTGAAATATAGGTTTGGTTTCCAGGACCATCAATTATAAAAAAAAAAAAAAAAAAAACAACAACAACGTGTTTTTCAAGCTAAAATAAACTATAGCAAACACAACAAACACACAGCGTCTATATTACCACACTATACTACCTATTCTGTAGAAAAAGCATTCTGAACAGAAAATAGCACACAAAATAACATAGCTGCACATTAATTAAACAAAACATGCATAACAAGCAAAAAAGACGTTGTACGTAGGGGACGCCCCGTGATCAAAAAAGGGTAGTGTAAGGTCCAAGACACCCGGCTAAAAAACCCTAAGGATCAGGGCCCCGCCATATGCTTAATTACCCTTCGGCATTGCTTGCAGTCCCCAAAGGTTTTGGGGCCCGCACACCTGGCTAATTACCACTAAAGGGTCAGGGCCCCGGCCATTGCTTAAATTACCCCCTTTGGTCACTGCTGCAGTCCCAAAGGTTGGGGCCGCACACCTGGGTAATTTCCACTAAATTTGGCCGGGCCCCTATCTTAATTTCCCCTTTAGGTACGGCTTGCTAGGGAGACCTGACTGGGGCAACCAAATCCCCCTTTTTCCAAAGGGGGTGGTAGGGCGAGTATTTTTTAAATTTATAATTTTTCTCACCCAGTTTGAATGTCGTAGCATTGGATTTTTTGATCTCTTTTATTGAAAATAGACCCTAAATTTACACATCTCGTACATGGATTCTCGTATACCGAATGCTCGTATAACGGACCTTCCTGTAAAATATATCATATAATCTGTATATAATATTATATATATTGTTTATATTTTTAAAATATAATAATATAATAATATATATATAATTATAATATTAATATATCTTATTATATTATCGTAAAAATTTTTATATATCTGTAATAATAATATATATGTATATATATAATAATTTTTTTTATATATATATATATAAATTATATATATAATTTTTATTATATAATATATATAATATAAATATATTCGTTTATACTATAATAATCTGTATATAATCATATAAACTGTAATAAAAACTATAAATATAATTATAATATATAAAAATATAATATAATTAAACGTAAAAAAATATAAAAAAAAATAAAAAAAAATAATAGAAATAAAAAAAAAAAAACAAAGTTAATAGGAAAACAAAAAGAAATAAAATCCCGGGGGTAATTTAAAAAGGGGAAAAAAATAATAATTAATCTGTATATAAATAATAATCGGATAATATATATAAATACGAAAATAAATATTTAAAATCTGATAAAATAAAATATATATATAAATTAATTGAAAATAATAAAATTTTTAAAAACTTTTTTATAAAAATATATAATAATTAAATATTTTAATATATATATATATATATATAAAATATTATATAAATATATATCTGTATATATCTGTATATATAATTATGTTATATATAAGAAAATAATAAACGATAAAAAAAAATCGAAAAAAACGTAGAAAAAAAAAAAAAAATAAAAAAAAATAAAATAAATAAAACGGGATAAAAAATAAAAAAAAAAAAAAAGAAAAAAGCGGGTAATATAAATAATAAATTTTAATAAAAGACACATAAAATATAAAATAAAAAAAAAAAATAAAAGACTATATATAAAAATATAATCGGGAAAAAAGAAATAAAATCGTAAAAATATAAAATATTAAAATTTTGGGATATATAAAAAAAAAATAAATAAACGTGTATAAATAATAATAAAAGATATAAAATATAATAATTTTAAAAATAAATTAATAATATTTAAAATAAAATATAAGAAAATAAATAAATATATAGTTAAAATATTAAATAAAATATATAAAATAATTAAAATAATATTATTATTGATATATATAATATAATAAATCTGGAAAATATATATAATATCGATATATATTAATATAATTATAATATATATATATAATATATTAAAAATTTTATATAAAATAAAAATATTTAAATATTTTATATATTGTATAAATTAATCTGTTATTAATAATATCGTAAATATATTATATTTTTATATATTTATATATCTGTATATAAAATATATATCTGTTATAAATTAAAATACAGAAAATATAATTATATTATACAGATTAATATATATGTTAAAATATATATATATATAAGTTTATATATATAATAATATATATATATATTAACAGATATAATTTTATACGATATATATTAAAATCACAGATATAAACAGATTATATATATAATAATATATAAATTATATCAAAATTTTAAAAAATTCAGATATAATATACAATATATTATATATTAATACAGAATTTTAATAAGATTATATATATATATAATATATTATATATTAATATATAATAGATAAAATATAAAACGATATATTACAGATTATATACAGATATATATATAATATATATAATTAAAAATAATATAGTTATATTTTTATTATATATATTTAAAATACAGAAAATTTATTATATAAATAATATATACAGTATATATATTTTATATATATTATATACAGATAATTTTAAAATACAGATTATATTAAAGATATATATATATATATACAGATATATAATAAGATATATAAAATTAAAATATATAGAATATAAAAAAAATAAATATATATAAATATATACAGTATATATATAAAGATAAAAATTATATATAAGTATAATAATAATATATAATAAAATATATTAAGAAGATATAATAAGGATAAATTTTAAAAAATATTTTAAAAATATATATAATATATATAAATAATAATATATATATATATAAATATATATATAAGATATATATATATAATTAAATATATATAATTTTATAAGATATATATATATAAATATGTAATATAAATTTAAAAAAATAAAAAGAAATATATAATATTAAAAAGATTTAAGATAAAATATAAATAAAAGTATAAGAATATTATAGAATAATAAAATAATAAAAATTTTAAAATATATATATATATAAGTAATAATATAAAATAATTATAATAGAATATAAAAAATATCTTAATAATAATAGAAGATATATATAAATAAAGATAAGAAAATAAAGAAAAAATTTAAAATAAGTATTAAAAAGAAATATAAATATAGATATTAAAAAATATAAGATATATATATTATGTTAATATTAATATATAAATAAACAGATATATTTTAATATATATTTATAAAACAGAATATAAATTTTAAAATATAGATATAATAAGAGTTATATAATATATAAAATATAACCCATATATAAAATATAAAATATAATATATGAAATAGAAAATATATAATAATATAATATATAAGATATATTATAATAAAATTAAAGAATATTTAATAATAGAATAAATATAAAAAAAATTAAATATAATAATAAATAGAATATATTATATTTAAATTATTATAATATAATATATATAATAAAAATATTAATATATAGATATTATAATATTAGATAGTATAAATATAAAATAAGATATATAAATATAATATATAACATTAAAAAAAAATATAAAGAAATAATAATTATAATATATAAAATAAAATTTTTATATTAATCTATATAAAAAATAGATATAAAATAATATAAAATATAAGGGAAATAATAAAAATAAATATATATAGAAGAATATAGATTAAAATAGATATATATATATATTATAAATAATATATTATAAAAAAAAATATATATAAAAATTATATTATTATAATAAATAAAAATTTTGAATAATAAAATTTTTTTTTAAAAATTTATTAAAATTTATATATATATTATATATATAAATTTAATATATATTATATTTATAATAAAAAGTATAAAAATTAATATATAAAATAGATTATATAAAAAATTAAATATATTCTTATTATTGTATATATATAATTAAAATTATTAATATAATTTTTATTATATATATACTGTATAATATATTATTTTAAAATTTTTATATAATTATTTTTAAAGTATAAAATTTTATAAATAATATATATTTATATAATAAAAATTGATATATAATATTTTTAAATATATATATTTAATATATATAAAAAGTATATTAATATATAATACTTTTAATATATATATATATATTTTTTAATATATATATAAAATATATATATATATATATATTTTATAATTTTAATATAATATAATATTACAAATTAAAAAAAAAATATATAATATAGATAAAATTATATTTTATTATAAAGTTTAATTTTAAAATTTTAATTTTTTTTAAAAGAGTTTAATTTATATTATATTTTAATATTTTATAATAATTTTAAAAATTTTATTTTTTTTTAAGTTTTTTTTTAAATTTATTTTTTTTTTTTTTTTTAAATACAGTTTTTCAGTTTTTAATGATATAAATATTAAAATTTTTATTTATTTTTTTTATTGTGGGAAAAAATTATTTTTTTTAATTTGTAGTAATTTTTAATTTTATTTTTTTTTTTTATTTTTTCAAAAAATTTTTCTAGTGTAGATAGATAGACAGTTTATATGATGATAGATTATACAGTTTTAAATATAAGATATCAGTTATTAAGTATACGATTAATTTTGTATACGTTAATGTTTGATATCGATTTGAAAATTTTGTTACGTATTGTATTCAAATTTTTTTTTTTATTTATTTTTTTATCTTATATTATCTGTATAATTATAATTATATATATAATTATATATATAATTTCTGATATAAATCTATATATTGTATTTTTAAAATTATATATCGTATTTAATATATTTCTGTATATATATATATATATCTGTATAAATATATTATATATCGTAAAATATTTTTTATATATATATAATAATATTTATATATATATATGTATATTTATATTAATCTGTATATAATATTAAATATATATGTATATATATATTATATATCTGTATATATTTATATATATCTTTTAATATAATATATATATATATATATATATAATATATATATATATTATATATATATATTTTATATATAATATTTTATATATATATTATAATTAAATTATTTAAATATATTTATATATATATATATTTATATATTTTGTATATATTATTAAATCTGTTTAAAATTATATATATATATATGTTATATATATTTTATTATCTGTATATACGGACGAAAAATATTGGCGGCGTGGGCCCCCCTACCCTAAACGGAGAAAAATTTTCGTAATAATTATGAAGGATGGCGGCTTACTTAAATTTTTATATTTTGACGGCATCCCACTACTCTAACGTTATTAAGCAATAAAACAATTTAATCCCCTTTTTGCGTAGTGTGGATGAGGGATTTCTGCCAACATCAGAGAAGCGGTGATTTACGTTATAAAAAAAGGGAAACCGGTTCCAGAGCAAACTACAGAAAAACTAAACATACTCTCATTTTTTTTATTTGGGATTTGGCAATCTGAAAGGGGAAGGGGCATTCCTGTGTTGGTTTAGTTGTCACGAGCTCAAGGTCACGACACCCCGGTCCATTTCAGCCGTGCAGGGAGGTGCCGCGGAGGAGTTTTCCAGCCCCCGGATTTTTAAGACAACAGCGTTTTTTTTCCTCTACTGCCTCTTCTGTGTACTATGGGGAGGTATGACAGTGCAAGTGATGACTTAGGTATTTTGTACTCCACAAGGCAGGGGGCATCAGTGAAAGATATTGCTGAAAACACGGGTTGTGTGAGAAGTGCAGCCGTTGGGGCAAAAAATTTCAAACTTGGTGAGAAAGATTTGCCGCGGAAAAAAATTTTCCCCGGGAGGCCCCTAAAACCCACCCAAGAACATTAAAAATCACAAGCGTATGTTTAAAGGGCCCCGTATTTCCGGAGACAATTTAAAGGGAAAAAAACCATTACTGCTGGGTGAATGTCTGTCAGGACAGTGCGACGTCGAGTCCAGACGACCTTGGATTTTAAAACTTTGTTCGCGACCTAAATCTCCAAAAGAGGTTTTAAGACAACAGACTTAGTTCTGCGCAAGTACCTCCCTTGGGGTATGAAACTGGAAAGGAACTTTTTATGAGAGGGAAAAAATTTTCTTTCCAGCAGCAGGAAAAAAAAAGTTTCGCCTCCCGGGGGAGTGTCCGTACGCGCCAAAGTTTACACACAAAACTGAAAATTCCAATTCCTTAATGGGGGGGGAGTTCTCTTCCATGGGGTTTGGGGAAATTGTGGGGCTCCCCAAAAAAAAAGGGCAAAGAAACAAAAATTTTTTTGGAACTGCGGTGACAACTGCCTGTGCTTCGAGGTGTGCCCAAACCCACACATTTGTGCGGATAATGCAAACCCTTCCACAAAGCAAAATCGGTTTTACAACCCGGCTTCATGACTGCTCTGGGGACTTCATTTAGGATTTGGCCCGCCTATTTTCCCAACCCCAATCCCCTTGAAAACTTGTGGCCATTTTCAAACGCAATTTTTGTGACCATGATACCTCCACCTTCCGACTAGAAGCGGCACCTCAAATTGTGGACAGAAACCCTCTGTCCACGTTACAAACTTGATAGAAAGGCCCATCAGTTTGAAAGGTGCATTTGATAAGGGGATGCAAAAAGTATTTAAATTAATAAGTAATCACTTTTATGTACCATATATTTTTTTTTCGCGTTGGGTACGGGGTGACGACGCCCAAAATTTTCGCCCCCTACTTATATAATCGATATTATAATTATATATATATAAATTTTTAAAAAATATTAGGGTGGTCCAAAAAAAGAAAGTTGAATTTTCGCGGGCATGTTTGCCAAAAGTTTCCCGCGTTCAAAAAAGCAAAAAAAAAAAAAAATAGCAGATTGGATTTTTAGGGGGCCATCAAAATCTCTCAACTTTTCTCAACAGTTCAATAAGTCACAAACTAATAGGAAAAAAGAAAGGGAAAAAGCATAAAAGTTTTTTTTCCCGAAATTTTTTCAACAATGGGGGTGAGGGTAGTTGCGCCGGTGAGCTCCCACCTGGGCGGTCCTGCTTTGGTTTTTTCATCCTTTGGTTTGGAGTCGTGTCGATGAAAAACATCGCCAAACCCCACGCTCGGCCCCCTCGTTTTTGACCTGAGGTTTTTTCACGTGGGCACCCCCTTCTGGTACCAGGTTTTTCTTCCCACTCGTAAAAGGGAGGGAAAGGAAGGAGTGTCCCCCATTTGTTGAGGCGGACTTATAAATATCGGAGGCAAACTCCAAAAAACGCAAATAATTTTTTTTATGGGGGCGCAAATTCGCTTTTGTTTTCGCTCCCCCCAGCTCGGGTTTTTTTTACTACATATTTTTCATGTTCTCTTTTCTTTACTTGTTCCCTTATTTCTGTGCAAAACATTGTACCAAAAATATAGGTTGGGTTCCCCTTTTCAAACAATTAAAAAACCATCTCATTTGTAAAAAAGTTACCGTCTTTTTGTTTTTTTAAACCATTTTTGCCCTTTTCAAAAACAATTTTTGTTTTCCCCTGGTTCAACTTTTGGGCCTCACATATTTTTTTGTTTTGGTCTATCTGTTTACATATTTTTGTGGTCTATCTGTCAATATTTTGTGGTCTATCTGGGCCATATTTTTTGTGGGCATCCTTTACTATTCTTGTGGTCTTTTCTTTTCACAATTTTTGTTGGGCTATCTGTCACATTTTTTTTGTGGGTTTTTGTAAAATATTCTTGTGGGCACTGCACCCTTTATTGCCCACGTAACAACACTGCTTCCCTTTTTTCCCTCATTGTAAACGCTTGGGCCTTTTTTTTTTTTTATGTTTCCCTTACGTAGGGAAAATTATGATGTTTTTTTCTGATATCAAAAACCCCCTGATTGGGATCAAACTCAACCCCCTATAGATAGATTTTCCTTCGAGGAGCAAATGAAGGAAGTCCTGACCCAGGAGCAAAAGCCTGGTCCAGCAACCCATGATGAGGGGGCTGTAACCCGGGTGGAGCCCCCCTGAACTCATCCCGGCACCGGTGCTTCGTGCCAGCAGAGGATTGTTTTGGGTCTGCGTGTGGCCCACAAAACTGCTTCTGATCCCAATTTTGGGATTTGGCTGTATCCGAAACCCTTTAAATGGGGAAACACAACACATGGCTCACCCTTTGGGAAACCCTTTGAGATCATTTGAATAACATGAATAAGAAATATTAACTATAATTTATAACTTATAAGTGATTTAACCCGAAGGGGTTGTTTCATATACAGTACAGTACATACAAAATTTTTTAAAATGAAGAGATACTAGCCTAATTTTTCAGGGTTTTGGGGTTTTTCGACTCTTACAAAAAAAATACCTTTTTAAAGAAAAAAATTTGTTTGATAAGCCCCCCAGAACCTTAGTTTTGTAAAGAAAATTTAAAATACGAAAAAAATGCCCCATTATTTTTTTTGTGTTTTTTTTTTTTTATATATATATATATAATAAAATATATAAAATATATATATATATATATATTTTTATATATATAATATAAAATATTTTGAAAATTTTTATTTTATACATAAAACCCCTTTTAACTCGGGACGATAGGGGCTCTGGCCCCTTTCCGAGATATTTAATTTTGCCGAATTATGCCCAAAATTTTTCCCCCCTTTCCCGATATTTGGGGAAAAAAAAAAAAAGAAAAAAAAAAATGTAAAAAATTGTATTTTTTTTCCCACTTTCTGTTTAATGTTCACACAAAGGTTGGGGGCATGATTTTACCGATTTAAAACCAAAAGTCAGTTTAGGGGGGGTGGGAGAAAAGGGGGTAGAGTCATTTGGGGGCGTTCTTGAAGACCCCAAATTCGATCCCCAGTGAGACCCAAAAAATCCACTTTAAATCTTTCCACCGCCCAGTGCCTAAAAAATCCACATGCCCTGCCCTTAAATCTACCTTCGATTTTGAGTGCATTGGAGGACACCGGGGGGGGGGATGAGCCTCTAATCACACGCCCACCCATAAAAATTTTGCCTGGCCACCACGGGAAAAGGGCCCAACCCTCCAGCCCTCAAGTGGCCCCCCAGGGCCCTTTTCCATCTGAACCCTGGAGGGCCTGCCTACAGGGGGCTATGGCAAAAGAGGAAAAAAAAAATTAATCTTTGTTTTTTTGCCCTTTCCGGGGTTATACAAAAATTTTTAAAAATCCCAAAGGGCCCAGTTTAAAGGGTTTTTTTTTAATACTGTAAATTTTTGGGGGTGGGGTGATTAATTTTAAATAATATAGTATAAATTAAAATATAAATAAAAAAAGGAAAAAAAAATAAAAAAAAGGATAAAATTATAGGGGGGAAAGGGGGATAGAAGAGGTTAGGAAATGTAAAAGGAAAGAAGAAAATAAAATAATGGTAAATATAGGGGTTAGGAATTTTAAAAAAAAAAAAAAAAAAAAGGAAAAAAGTTTTTTAAAATTTAAAATAAAGCTTAAAAGGAAAAAAAAAAAAAAAAAAGGTTATATTAATATATAATATTTGTAAAAAAATTCTTTTTTTAACGAAAATGAAAAAAATAAATAGCTGAATTTTAAAAAAAAATTTTTTAAAAAAACCTTCCCCCGAAAAAGGCCAAAAAACTTTGATTAAAAGGGTATAAAAGGGGGGTTTTTAAGGTCCCAAGAAAAGTCTTTTAAAAAAAAAACCCTTTTAAACCCTCCCCCTTTAAAGTTTTTAATTCCCTTTTGGAATTTTTGGAGTTTAATTGGGAACCCCACACCCTTGTTTTAAATTAAACCCAATTTTTTAAAGGATTTAAGGGGCCCTTTTGCTTTAATTAAAACCCTTCCATTTACCAAAATGCCCCCGTTTTCCCCTTGGAAGCGAAATTTTTGGTAATTAAATTTTTTAAAAAAAATTTTTGGCCCCCCCATATTCCCTTTTTTAAATTTTTCAAATTTTTTTATGGATACCTTTTAAAACCAAAATTCCCCCCCTTTTTCCCAAATGGGGATTTTTCAGTATTTTAACCCCCGGATAAACCCCCCCCCCACCCGTGTTTAAAATGTTCCCTTCCATTATTTGCCATCTCCCTTTTTAAAAATTTTTTTAAATAACCCAACCTTTACAGAAATGGCCTTAACATCCGTTCAAACCGGAATTTCCCCGTATTTTTCCCCTTCCTTTTATAGGGGAATTCCCGGATAAATATTCCCCCCCCCCTTTTATATTTAAAAATTATTTTAAAATTATATTCCCCGTTTTTAAATTTAAAATTATATATATATATATATATATATATTTTAAATTTTATATTTATATATAATTTTTATATTATATTATATTATATATTTTATATTATATTAATTTTTAATCTTTTAAAATTTATTTTATATTATATATATATAATAAAAATTATATATTATATATATTATAATTTTAAAAATATATATTATAAAATTTTATATATTATTATTTAAAATATATATACGTATATATATTATTATATTTTTGTATTTTATATTTTAAAATAAAATTTTTGTATAAAAATATTATTGTATATTTAAAATAACTATATAATATATATATTATATTATTATATATAAAATAAGAATAATTTATAATATTGTATATATATAATAAAATTTTATATAAATATATTTTTAATTATATATTATATATTATATATATATTTTTATAATAAAATTCTTTTAAAAATTATATTATATATATATCTGTAAAATAATTTTAAAATTTTAAAATATATATCTGTATATATATAAATTATAAATTATTTTATATTTTATATTTGTATATAATATCTAATAACGATTAAATTTATATATATATTATAAAATCTTTTATATAAATTCTATATATACTAAAAAAATTATTCCCCCTTTTCGTAAAAAATCTGTATAAAAAAAATAACTTTAATATATTTTCCAGGGACCATCAATTAAAAAAAAAAAAAAAAAAAAAAAAAAAAAAAATTTTTTTAACTTAAAAAATATAGAAAAAAAAAAAGGGTTTTAAATTTTAAATATATATATTTTTAAAAAAATTCTAAAAAAAAAAATCCCGTAAATTAATTCCTGTAAAAAAAAATTTATTTTCCCCATAAAATATTTTAATCCCGTAATATAAAAAATATCTTTCCTTAAAACTTGGGAATTAAATAATTTAATAAAAATATTAAAATTTAAACTTTTATTAAATAAATTAATAAAAACCCGGTATGTTTTTTACCCTACCTTTAGGGGGATATTAAAAACCCTTTAATATTAATATTTAATTATTAATTTTTTAATTAATTTCGTAATTATTTTATCATATAAAAAATAATTTTTTTCTATATATTTCTATAAAAATTTATAAACATTTTTAACAAAAAAAAAAATTAATAATATATATATATTATAAAATATATTAAACTTATAATATATTATATATATATTTATTATATAATTTTAAAATTTATTGTAAAATATATAAAATATTTTATAAAATATATATAGAAATATTTTATTTTAGTTATATTTTTTGTATAATATTTATAAATATATATTATATATTTATATATATTATCTGTTATAATATATAAAATTGGGGGATATTATATATAAACATATATATAAAATTTTGTATAAAATAATATATATATATATATATATATATATATCTTTGTATATTTTAAATAATAAATTTTATTATTTCTTAATATATATCTTTTATATATTATTTATATCTTTATATATTTATATATATTTTATTATTTTATATATATATTTTAAAAATTTTTATATATATATAAAATAATTTATAAAATATATATCTTATATATATTTTAATATATCTTTTTACTATATTAAAATATTTTGTATTTTATTTTCTTTTAAAATTTATATATTCTTTATATTATATATATTAATTTCTGTAAAATATTATATATATTTTAAAATTTTATATATTAAACTATATATTTATATATATATATATAAATTTTATATTAATTAAAATATATATATTTATTTAGAAAATTTAATTTAATAATAAAATTTCTGTATATATAAAATTTTTATATCTGTTTTATATTATATATATATCTGGTATATAAAATTTTATATATTGTATATATATAATATATTATATTTTATTATATTTTAAGATATAATATATATATATATTAAATATATATAGTTTTTATACGATATATATAATATCAGATATTAAATATATAGTTTTATATATATATATATATTATAAGATATTAAAATAAATTTATATATAATTTTAAATAAAATATAGATATAATATCTTATATAAAATATATATAATATTTACGGATATATATAATATTAAATATTGGGGTATATAAATTATATAATATATATATAAGAATTTTATATATACAATATATTTTTATATATTATATATATATTTATATTTATTTTATATATAAATTTTAAAATAATATATCAATAAATATATACGATATATATAAGATTTATTATATAAAATATATATATATAATATCAATATATAATATATTTATTTTTATTTTTATATATTTTAAAATCGATATATATATAATATTATATTATTAAAGATTTTCTTATTTTTTATATATATATATATATACGATATATATATATAAGATATTATATATCTTTTTATATATTTTATTTTTGATATATATATACAAATAATTTCAAAAGATATTAATATATCGATATATAATATTGATATTTTAAAAAATTATTAATATATATTATATTAATTTTAATATATATATATATATAATATATAAAATTTAAAATTTAAAATAATATATATATAAAATTTTATATATATATACTTATATATATATATTTATAAAATTTTATATATAAAATATATTATTTTCTTTTAAAAATTATTAAAATAATTTTATATAATATATTTCTGATTTTATTATATATAAATTTATATATATTTTATAATTTATTTTAAAATATTCTGTATAATATATATATTTTGTATTTATATTAATATTTATTTTTTATATATATTATATAAATATTGATATTTTATATATCTGTATATAATATTTATATTATTCTATATAAAATTTATATTATATATATATATATATATATATATTTTAAAATATATAAAAAATATATATTATATACGATATTTTTATAATATTTTTAAATATATATATATATCGAATTATTTATATAATAAAATCTTAAATTTTATATATAAAATATAATATATTTTATTCTATAATATATATATACAATAATTTTATTTTAATATTATATAATATCTTTTTTAATATAATATATAAAATATTTTTATTAAATAATATAATAACCTTTTTATAAATATATATATATTATATATTTATTATAATATATATTAAGATATAAGATAACTTATATAAAATTATATATATTGATATATTATATTTACGTCTATATAATTTTATATCTTTTAAATAAAATATTTTATAAATCTTTATAATATATAATAAATATATAAATATTATATATATTATAGATATAATAAAAATATATTTCAGAAAAAATTAAATATATATATATTTTAAAAGATATTAAAATATATATTTAAATACAGATTTTATATATATAATATATATATATTTAAAAATTTTTTATATTTTGTATATTATATACGTATATTAATAAAATATATTTTATTAAAATATATCTAAAATTATCGTATATTTATAAAAATCTTTTATCCTATTATCTAATTAAAATAATATCTTATAATTATCAAAATTTTTATTATCCCTATAAAATATATTTTAAAAAAAATATTATATATATATATCTTTATATATATTTGTAATATTTAAAATATATAATTTATATATATACTATATATATATTAATTTTATATATATATATAAAATATATAAAAAATATATATATATATAATATCTATTGTATAAATAATAATTTATATATATATGATATATATAAACGCTATATAATAAATATATATATATAAAATTTTATAAGTATTTAATTAATATATAAGGGTTTTATATTATTATATTTTAAAATATAATAACGTATTATAAAATATAACTATAAAATATATATAAAAATAATATCGATATATTAAAAATAATATTAAAATATTATAAGATATATATTTATATTATATATATATATAATTTTATATAAAAATATATTTTATATATTAGGTAATATAAAATAATATATAATATATATTATTATATAATATATATAATAAATATATAATTTTTAACCTAAAATAGATTGGGGAATATATTATATATTAATATATATATATATAAAATAAATTATATATATATCATATATAAAATTATATTTTATATTTATTTTATATTAAAATTTTTAAAATATTAAATAGAATTTTATATATTATATTATTAAAATGTATATTAGTATATATTTTATTAAAATTTTATTATATATAATTTTTATTAAACTTATTTTAATTTTATTTATAATATATTAAAATATATATATATATATATATATACTTATATTTTATATATATATTAACCCTAAATTATTATATTAACCCTTTTTTTCATATATATATTATATAAATAAAAATTTTAAACTATCTATAAAAACTATTTATTATAATATATATATAATTTAAAAAATATTATTGTATATTAAAATAATAGATATATTTAAAATTATAAAATATATATATTGTTATATTTATATATATTAAAATTTTCAATATAATTTTAATATAGATATAATATAATATTTATATATTTTATAAAAATTAAAAATTTTGAAAATTTTTAAATTTTAATTTTTTTTTTGTATTTTATTCTTATTTATTATATATTATATTTTATATATATCGTTAAAATTTTATATTATTTATATATATATATAAAATTATATTATAAACTTTTATTATACTTTTATAAATGATATTTTTTTTTATATTATATATAAAATTTATTAAATATTATATTATCTTTATTAAACTACAAAATTTTTATTTTAATATATTTAAATTTTTATATATTAAAATTTTATATATGAAAATATATAAAACTTATTTTAAAATTATTATATTATATATTTATATATAAATTTTATATCTTATATATATTAAATATTTATTAAAAATTTTTATATTTAAAACGTCTATTTATATATATTATCAAAATAATTTTAAAATACTTTATTATATATCTTATAATTTTCTATTTAATTTTATTTTAAATTAAAAATATATATAAAGATTATTAATTTTATTACTATTATATTATATAAAATAAAAATTATAAATAATTAAAATTTAAAACTATATAATATAAAATCAATATATATATTATTATATATCTTTTATTATTATATATTTTTATATTTTTTATATCTGTATATTTTTAAAATTCGGTTTTCTTTTTCTTTTATTTTATTTCTGCCCATATTTTTATTTTATTTATACTTTATATATTTTATATCTTATTCTATTTTTCTTCTTCTACTATCTTTTATATTATCTATTTTATTATTTATATTTTTATAAATTTTCTTATTATTTCCCGTTTATTAATTTTTTTTTATATTCTGTTTTTCTATTTTTATTTTATATTTTATATTTTAAAATTTTCGAAAATTTTTTTTTTATCTTATTATATATTATTAAAATTTTTATATTATTTGGTTATCTATATATTTAATATATTTATATATATATATTTTATATATATTTAATAATTTAAAATTTTTCTTTATATATATATATATTTTATAATTTATATATTGTATATTAAAAATATATTTTGTTTTATATCTTTTATATTTTAAAATCTATTTTTATATTATCTGTATATATATATTAGATATATTTATATTATATTTATTGTTTTTATCATATAATATTTTATATATTTTATATATCTTATTAATAATTTTTTATATATTATTTTATAATATCTATAATAATATTATATATATATAATTTTTAAATATTATATATAATATATTAATATATTTTAAATATATAAAATATATTTTTTATATCTTATATATTATTATTTATATTTTATATATATCTTTATATTTTAAAATATATATAATATAAATAAATTTTATATATATATTAAAATATTAAATTATATTAAATAAAATATAGATTATATATATTTTATTTATTAAAATTAAAATATAATATATTTAAAATTTTTATATATTTTTCTAAATAATTATTTTAAATATAATATATATTTTATATATTATATATATAAATTTTATAATATATATATCAATTTTTTAATATATATATATAATATATTATACCATATTTTAATAAATAATTTTAAATTTCAAATATATTAATATTTTTATAAGATAATTTTATAATATTAAATATTTATATATAAAATATATATTTAAAAATAATTATTTTATATAATTAAGATATATTTTATTATAATTTATTTAAATATATTTTTATAATAGATATATATATTTTATATATAAATATTAAAATATTTTATATATATATTAAAATATATATATATAAATATATAATAAAATATATATATATTTTATATATATTATATAATATATTTATATATTATTATATAATTAATTTTATATTTTAAAATAAAAATATATTTTATATTAAAATATATTATATAATATATATATAATTAATATTTTATATTATATATTTTATATAAATATATATATTTTAAAATATAATATATATTTATATATATAATAAATTTTAAAATTATAAATATATATATATACTTATTTTAAAATATATATATATATATTAAAAATATTTAAATATATTTTTAAAATATAATTTTTATTTTTTAATATTATTTTATTAAAAATAATATATATCTTTTATATATATATTATTTAATTTTATATTATTTTATAATATATATAATTTTAAAATATTTATTTATATATAATATATAAAATTATATTATATATATATAATTAATTATATAATAATTATATTAATTTATCAGAAAATTTTTCATTAATTTTTTATATTAAAAATATATTTATATAAATAATATATCTTTTTAAAAATTTATTTTTATATAATATATATATTTTTAAAAATATATATATATATATATATATAAAACTATTATTATAAATAATTTTTTTTTTTTTTTATATATAAAATATATAATTTAAAATATTAAAAAGCTTAAAATAAAATCTATATTACAATATAAAATATATATATATAATATATTTATATATAATATAAATTTTATATATTATTATATTATTAATCCCATATTATTAAACATATAAAATTTTAATTATTAAAATTTTATTTATAAAATTTATATTAATATATTTTATATATATATATATATAAAATTTTTAAAATATAATTATATTTTTTTTATATATATATATATATATTTATACTATTTAAATATTTAGATATTTAAAATTATATATATAATAATATATATTTTTATTTTATTAAAATAAAGATAATAAAATTTTATATTAAAAATATTTATTTATAATCTTTTAATAAATTTTTATAATTTAATAAAAAAATTTTTTTTATTATAAATATCTTTTTTTAATTTTCTTTTTAATTCCTTTTTATTTTATTTTATTATCTAATCTCTTTTTTATTTTTATATTTATCTATATAATTAAAATTTTAATATTTTTTTTCCTTTTTTATTTTAAAATTTTTTATTCTATTATTTTTTTTTTATTTTCTTAATTTTATATATATTTACTTGTTTTTTTTTAAAATCTTTCCCCATTTAAAATTTATATTATATTTCTTATATTAATTATAAAAATTATTTTTATTTTTATTATATTATTATTTTATTTATTTTATTTTATTTTTTTCTATATTATATATATAATTAAATATATTCAAATTTATAATTAATATATATATATAATAAATATATATATATTTATATAGATATATTTAAAAAATAATAATATAAAATATAAAACGATAATAAATAAATATTTTATTAAAATACGATCTTATCAAAATCAGATATATAAATTAAGATTAATTTCAGGGTATATAATTTTAAATAGTAAAAATAATTTTAAAATTTTAATATTATATTTAATATATTTTGTTAAAATTTTATTATATAAAAATTTATATTTTATATATATAAAAACTTATATAATATTTATTATATATTTATTATATTATTAAAATTTTTTCTATTATATATATTATTGTATATAAAAATTTAAAATTTATAATATATTTTATCTAAAAAATATTAAAAAGTATATAAAAATAAAAAGTTTTATATAAAGATCTTATATTGATATTTTATATATATATATATAAAAATAAAATTATTTTTATATTATTTTAAAATTAATAATAAAAAATTTTCCGTATATATTTAAAAGAAAACGATAGATATAAATTCTATATTATATAAAATAAAATCTATATATATATCGTATATAAAAGATATCGTATATAAAAATATCTTTATAAAATATATATATTTATATATATAATCTGTATAATAATATATATATATATTAAAATTATATTATTTTAAAATATATATATCTGATATATTATATATAAAATCTGTTTTATTATATATTCTGTATTATTATTTTATATATTTAAAATAGATATATATATTTAATATAAAATTTTAAGATATTTTAAAATAAACTTTTATAATATATATATATTAAAATTTTATATAATATTTATATAACGATATATATATCGATTTAATACATTTTAATATATATTTTAAAATATATATATATTTTATATATATATATAATATTGTTTTATTATATATTTTATTATATATATTAAAATATTAGTTATTTTTAAAAATATATCTTTATATGTTAAATTTATATATTATTATATGATTTATTTTTTATTATATCTTATAATATAATTTATATAAAATTTATAATTTATAATATTTTTAATATTATATTTTATAATATAAATATATATATAATTTTGTATATAATATTAATATATATTTTATATAATTTATAATATTTATATATATATTATATATTTTATATCTTTATAATTTTATATTTTATATTTTTAAATATATATTAATAATTATTTATAAGTATTAGTATTAATATATATATATTATTATTATAAATTTTATATAATTAAAATATATAATAAGTTTATATATATTTTATATAATTTAATAATATATATATTTTTAATAATATAAAGAATATATTAAATATTAATATAATATAAAAATAATATATATGTATTTTAAATAATATATATAAATAATAATTATAATATTTTAAAATATTTATAAGATAAATATATAATATATATATAAGGGTATTTTTTAATATATATATGATAATATTAAATATATTATAATATATTATATAATAAAAATAATATATTTACAGTTATTAATTTTAATATTAATATAATATAATAATATAAAATATATATATGTTTTAATAAGATAATAATAAATAATATATATAAAATATAATATATTAAATATATAATATATAATAATTTTAAAAAATAATATATATAATATATATAATAAATAAATATATATAATATATAATAATATAAAATATATATATATATATATAAAATTAAATATAAAAAAGATAAATATATAAATATAATAGATAGATAAAAATATAAAATAATAATAGATAATATAAAATTTTTATTATTAATTACGAATATATTTTACAGATAATTGATATACGAAATATGAAAATAAATAAGATATATAGATAATATATAGATTATAAAATATAATAGATTACAATTTTATAATATATAATAATATATATATTTATAATAAAATTTTTATAATATACGTTTTATTATAATATTATATTATATATAATATATATATATATCTGATTATATATCTTAATTTATATTATATTAAAATTGTATTATATATATAATCTGTATATAATTTAAAATCTGTAAAAATTTTATTATAATCTGTATTATATTTTAATATTTTTATAAAATTATATAGATAATTTATAGTATATAATATTTTATATATTTTTATAATATATATATATATTTATATAATTATATATATCTATATATAATATTTTATATGTATATATATATTATTATAATATATTATATAATTTTATATATATATATAATATATTATATAATATAAAATTATATTATATTATAATATATTAAATATAATATATTATATATATATAATATAAATTTTATATTATTTGATATATATATATTATATATCTGTTTTATATATATTTTAATTATATCTTATAATATATTTATTTTATTTATATACGGACGTAAATATTGGCCGTCGGTCCTATGCCTAACGGCGAACACTTCGTAATAATTTGAAGGATGGTGCTTATTTGAATTTTTAATTGACGGACCCCACTACGTCAAGTTTTTAAGCATAATCAAAAAATTTATATCCCCTTTTTGGCAGTGTGTGGATAGAGGGTTTTCTGCCAAAACATGAGTACGGTGCATTTTTACTTTAAACAAGGCAAACCCGGGTTCCCCGAGCAAACTACGAAAAACTAAACATACTTATATTTTAAATTTTTTGGGGGATTTGGCAACTCTGCAAGGGGGAAATGGGGGAGTTCTGTGTTGTCAGTTGTCCTGAGCTCAAGGTCCGACACCCATGATCCATACAGCTTGGGAGGGGTGCCCCGGAGGAGTTGCCCCGCGGCATTTTAAGACAACAGGTTTTTCCTCTATCTTGTCTTTTGTGTACTTGGGGAGGTATAACCGTGACAATGAGACGTTAGGCTATTTCGCACTCCACAAGGCAGGACACCAGTGAAAAATTGTGAAAACACAGGCGTTAGTGGAAAGTGTCAGCCCTTGGGTGCAACAAATTCAAAAATCTGGTGACGACGATTTTCCGCGGAAAAATTTCCCGGCAGGCCCCGTAAAAAACCACCCAAAAACATTTTAAAATCATCAAGCGTATGTTTATAAATGCCCAGTTTTCCGGAGACAAATTTAAAAGGAAAAAACCTGTACTGCTGGGTGAAGTGTCTGTCAGGACAGTGCGACTCGAGTCCGACGGGCCTTGGGTTAAACACTTTGTTGGGGACCCAAACCCCTCCTAAAAGAGGTTCATAAGGAAAACAGACTTCAGTTCTGCCCCAAGTACCTCCCTTGGGATACTGGAATGGAAAGGGTACTTTGGGGTGAGAGGGAAATTTTCAGTTACCAGCAGCAGGAAAAAAAGTTTACCCTCCGGGCAGTGACCGTACGCGCAAAGTTCACCACAACACTGTAAAATCCCCAAATTCCTTAATGGGTGGGGGTGCTTTCTTTTTCCCTGGGTTTTGGGAAAATTGTGGTGCTCCCCAAAAAGATCAATGAACCAAAATTATTTTTGGAATGTGTGTGACAATCGCTGATTGCTTGAGGTGTGCCAAAACCCCCAATTGTGCGATAATGCACCCTGCCCAAAGCAAAATCGGGGACAAACCCGGCTTCATGACGCTTGTGGACTTATGAGGATTGGCCAGCCCCTTCTCCGCCCTTTAACCCCTTTGAAAACTTGTGGGCCATTTTCAAACGCAGTTAGTGACCTGATACCTCCCCGCTTCCCCCCTAGAACGGGACTCCTCCCCAAAATTTTGGACGAAAACCCCCTTTTCCACGTTACAAAAAATTGAAGAAAAATGTCCCATCACGTTGAAAAAGTGATAGGGTAAGGGGATGCCAAAAAGTATTAACATAAGGGAAGAATCAGTTTTTTGACCATATATTTTTTTTCTGCGTTGGGCTACGGGTGACGAGCCCAAAATTTACGTCCCTACTGATATATATCGTATATATATATATATATATTAATATAATATATTATATATTAGGGTGGTCCAAAAAAAAAGAAAGTTCGAATTTCTCGGGGCATGTTTGCCAAAACGTTCCTCGTTGCAAAAAAGCCCCGAAAAAAAATAGCAGATTGGAGGGGTTTAGGGGGCCATCAAAGTCTCTCAACTTTTCTCAACAGATTTATTATAAGTACAATACTAAAGGAAAAAAAGAAAGGGAAAAAGCAAAAATGTCTCTCTAAATTTTTTAACCAATGGGGGGGAGGGTGTTGCGCCTGAGCTTCCACCACCTGGGGCAGGTCCGCTGGTTTTCTCATCCTTTGGTTTTGGGGGGTCGTTGACGATGAAACATCGCCCCCCACGCTCGCCCCGTGTTTGTGACCTGAGTTCTCATGGAAAACCCCCTTTGGTAGCAGGGGTTTTCTTCCCCTCGTCCAAGGGAGGGAAAAAGGGAAGAGATGTCGATGTTGAGGAGGGTGAGCCGCGAAAAGAGGCGGGAGGTGAGGAGGGAGCCAGGGGTTGATGAGCTGATCCGCAGCCTTTTTTGAACGGGTTCGGCGAGGTCCTTTTCCTTTCCCTCTCTTCAGCAAACTTCTTTTCCCTCCAGCTGATCCTTCCCAGAAAAGAGACGCCCCACGAACAGCGCCCAGGTACCAGAGATGGCGGGAGAAAGTGGGGAGGGTGTCTTTTGATCGCTCGTTTATTCCTGAAGGGTGCGGTCCTTTACGAGGTTGAGGTCGTTGTACGAGCTTTGGTCGCCAGCCCCGCCTCCCTCCCCGCGCGCGAGTAGAGGAAACGACGAAGAGAGCGTCTCTTCAAGCCCTTGCCTTCCCGCGTTGTCATTTGCACGGGACCGGAACATGCGGTTTGAAAAGTAGATTTTCCTTTGCCATCCCAAAGGGCGTGGTGGAAAGGGTCCCGGGTTCTTTACGGGGGAGGTTTCCGGGGAGATAGAAGAGGGCGGTTGCACAATCCGGGAGTCCTCTCGGATTTCTTTGACTGGATCCCTCTCCATCGCACCCACGATCCCCCTTCCACGACGGAAAGATCGATCCTCGGGTCGACGACGTTGTCGATGGCTTCGGGATTTCATGAGGGATGAAGGGCCACTGTTCCCCAATCGCTTGAACAAGAAAACGTTTTTGGGCAGAGGGGGCCCCCTACCCCCTTTAACGCAAACGGCCAGGATTAGTTTGATGATGGTGGCGGGAGGCAAGGGTTGAAAGGGGTTTCCCCAAAGCTTCTTCTAGAAGACACGCAACCGGTATGAATTCCTGTATGCTGGCTGGTGCGAAAGGACATACTGACCACCCTTTCCTTGTACCCCATGCCGAGAACTTCCCCCAACCCTTTTACATCGCTGTCCCCTTCCCCCTGGGAGCTTTGGCTTCCAAGCAGCTTCTCTTTTTCCAGGGGAGGGCTGGAAACTATATTGAAAAAGATCTAAAAATTCCTTTCCTTCTCCAGTTAAGTGGGAAGCAATTTACCATCCCGGAACGATCAGAGGAGGCTCTTTTGCATTGATGAAAAATTTTGGGAAAGGGGGTCTTGTGTCCTCCGCAACGCCCTTTTGGTCATCATTCGGATCGACAAGTGTGCTTCGGGGAAACAGGCTTAATCCTGAGCTGGAACCACAGCCCTGGAGGGGGTGGTCGCCTTCCGGCTGAAGGTTTTGTCTGTCCAGCGCAGAGACCACTTCCGGTGTAACCTTCAGCCGCTTTTGGGGGGAGCTGCGACCTCGATGATGTTTTCCCCCGAAAAAGGGGGAAATTCTCCCGGGACGATGGTCCAGAGACGGTGACGAAGAGTCGGAAAGGTCCACCGTCCGAAAATCTCAGCCTTTGCCATCTTTCCCCTTTTCCCCCATCTCACTTTTCCGCGCCCCAATTCTCATCCATCGTTTCCTTTCCCCACCCGCTCTTGGTCTACTCCCCCCCTGCCATTTTTTGCTCGTTCGCTGACCCCAGGAAGGGTTTGGGCCTCTTTTTTCTTTATGGACGACAAAGCTCCTTATGCGTATGTCGAAAGGGGGACTGGCTCGTTCTTGAAAGGCTTCCCTTGCTTTTTGGGTCCGTACCCCTTCCTATTAATTTTCAGCTTCCGATTTTTTCACTACGGATTCCAACTTTACTTTTATGGAAAGGGTCTCCCTTTTTGGGATTCTGGCTTTCACCCACACTTCCACGAGTTTATGACAAAAGCCTCCCGGTTGCTCTTTTAGTTAATCCGAAAGAGCAACCGAGCAGCACTTCTTTTCCGTGGGGAATTTGGGGGCCGGTGAATTTTTCCAATGTTGATCAAAGAGGAACAGTTCCCTGCTTTTCCTGTAGAACAGCCATACTCACTCACTTGGGGAAACAAAAAAAAAAAAAAAATTAGAGAAAAAAAAAAGAAAAAGAAAAGAGTACTTTTAACACCGACCGGGCCCCCAGCGAACCGAAAGTCAACTGCGTCTCCCTCTCTCCCCGACTCTTTTCTCTCCCACCGGTTAGCAACCCCACCGGATGTAACAACTTTTCCCTTCCCCATGGACCTTAAATATTTTTTAAATGTGGGAATTTGGCCAGGGGTATTTTTTTTGTCAGGTAGAACAAAAAAATCAACATGCCCCCAAAAATATTCAAATTTTGAAAATTTTCCCCTTTATTTTTGGGCCCCCCTAAAATTTTTTATATATATATTTTAATATATATATATATATATAATTTTATATATATTGTATATATATATATATATATATATATATATATATATAATTCTGTATATATATATATTATATCTGTATATATAATATTATATCTGTTATAATATAATTTGTATTAATATATATATAATTTTGTATATACATATATATATATTGTAATATAATATCTTTTAAATTATATATATTTTTAAACTATAAAAAAATCTGTAATATATATATATTATCTGTATATAATATATAATATCTATTATATATATATTATATTTTTAATAATATTATAATATATCTGTTTTATATATAATATATATATCTGTAAACTATATAATAATATCTGTATATTTATAATATTAATAAATCTGTATATATAAATATATATATATATATATATTTTATATATATATAATATATATATATATCTGTTATATATATATTATACTGTATATATATATTTCTGTTATAATATAATATCTGTATTTTATATATATATATATATAATTATATATATATTAATATATATATATATATATAATAGTATATATTAAAAATAAAAATTTTTTATATATATTATAATAAAATTTTAAATTTAAATTTAA